>JAFELO010000191.1:825300-852732 GCA_017140195.1 Eumaeus atala | reverse complement strand
CCGCTGCAGTTCCTCAACTTGACTTTATAATTTGCTCCGAGACGACTTCTTGGGTCACCTTCCAACTTTTACACTGTCTATTTAAATAGATAGGCATGCCATGTTTAAGTTTTGTTTATAATATACTAAAATGAGTAGCAATGTAGAACTATTGTGTTTTTAGATAGAATTTTATTAGATTTTTAAGTAAAACTCCTTTACTCACTTGATTTTGGTGTAAGTTTACGAATGTGTAAGTGATAAAGGCCTAACGGAAGTTGTTAAAGCTAGTGAATATAAAAAGAGACAGAGTTAGAGAGAAAGAAAGAGAGAGAGAGAGGCGGACACACATTTTCACTACCTTCGTCTGTAATGCCCAGTTTCGTATTACTAAAGAAGTCTTACTTCGGTAGCGTGCTCCAAACTCGTTCCTTAAATAGGAAACGAGCACTCCGGTCCTTGGAGCTTTTGGCGTCTAGCAACGTCCATAGATATCCGCATAATTTAAATGATGATTTGTTGATCTCCTTGTGAGAGACTCTACAAAAAGTGTTGCTGCAGCATTGCAGCTTTATAAGGCCGGTACGACCGGGAAGGCATCTCACGCTTACATAGCGTCGCCTTCATTCATACCATGTTGTCTCGCTTTATCTGGTCAATGGAGCACACAACTACACAAGCTTCTCTACTTGTTTGGGCTTGTTCATTGCAACCGAATCCTATAAACATCAACATGATTTTACTGCCTGCACAAGTTGCCGTCCCCTCCTCTTTTCCTTCACTGGGCCACAAACAGCACAATACATCAGCATTGCTGTCAATAGGGTGGTATCTGAGCGTGAAGTGCCTGTAGCATGGCACCTATCTCTTCGTTCATAATGTGAATGTAAATGATATATTTCTCATGAACCTTCATCACACACACGTCTTCCTCACAACCATTAACATTTATTTACTAAAAACATTTTCGCATTGAAATTTTTCTTCTAAAACACTCGTTATAAACACAAATATATTCTAGAATTGTAAAGTAAATATAAGACCTACGCATTGAATACTTTCTATAGCGTGGCCTGAAAGCCCGGAGCCTCGCACAATAAAAAGTATACTCTTTTTTATATTCGCTGTCGGAACGAAAGGTTAAATTCATCGTTTTTAGAATACAATATTCGAAACGTCTGACTTTTTTTTAAATTGTTACTGAGATATTCCATTGCAGCTTTGTAGACGAATTAAGAATGATCGGCGAAAATCCGAATAGCTCCGGTCGACGGAGATCCGTTGAAGGATTGTCCAAAATAAGTGTATATTTTTAAACGCTACCAATTCAGTAACTCTAATCATATTTTGCATTTTATGCGGTGATTTAAATAAATACAAGCAGTATACTTATCTCTTATAAAGCTTGGTATTTGTTATATACATGATATGTTCACATTTCCATTATCTCTTTCTCTCTTGTCACTGTTTTGGTTTTTGGTTGTGGTTTTTCCAAATTTGAATTAAAAAAATACCATATTATTTAAGTCGGCACGGATCTCCGTGTAGGCAGCGTGCAATTAAAAACTCTGTGCGTCGATGTCACGACGCAGGCTGTGTCTAGTCTTCACCGGCACCTTAATTAAATTTAAAAAGGTTTCCTTCAAATTGAAAAACTTTTGAAAATTCTTAATTTTCGCCCGTTTTATTTCTGCAAAGAAAACAAATTTGTGTTGACTTTCTGTTAAATTAATACGTAAGTGTAAGTTGATGTACGTGTCTCTAACGTACATCAACTTATACTTGCACGTTATATAAAATATGGCGTTCAATTACCATTTCGTAATTTATTTGCTCTCTCACCGTATATACAGTCAAACACAGTTAATCCCACTAGGCATCATATGTCTTTTCTCATCTATCCAAGGCGGAGGTCAAGAGAGTCAGTTATTTAAAACCAAGATAAGCAACGTTTTAGCTGATCTCATGATCGTAACAATTCATCTGATAGTATACGCCAACAGCTTAGACGCTACTTAACTTGGAATCAAGAAGTAAATCGTCCTTGGAAATTATTATTCATGTTCGAATTAAGATCTCAAGTTCGCAAGCAGACACTGGAACACTATATAATTTGCTCAATCATCCACTCCGGCGGGATGACAATGCAACACAGAATGAGATAAATTAGGCGTCAGCTACTCTCAGCCATGAGTGAGTACTTCACTTCCTGTTTTTGGACTAAGTATTCATCATCAGCATTATCAGCATCTGCACCACGCCCACTGCCGCCTATAGGCATCCCAAAGAGGGCACCGGTCACGGTCACGAGCCATCTGCATCCAGAGTCTCCCCGCTATGTATTCAGTGATACCATATCAATGATTCAATAATAATGTAATTGTGTAGGGATCGTCAATATTTCAATAAATAAAGCCGAACCAAGAATCAAATCCAGGACCACATTTTATCTATCTAAACACACGGGAATTTTGAGGTGCATAACGTTTTATACTATTCGGTGGAATTTGACCCAGGTCGCCACGTCATTCTCACCATAATACCATGAAGGTAATTTTAAAAAATCTGCCTGATCCATCTCTCTTTCGTAAACTAATTTCTTTCCACCAGGGTATGATAAACAGTAGATTCCCGCTCCTCGCGCCATTATAAAATTGTGATTGCATTAACATTTTCCAGTAATAAAGTACATTTGTACATGTATCGCCCGCCTGGGTACCGTTGGGGAGATAATATTTATTCCTAATGTTTTTTAAACAGTATTTGTCAAAAGTGGCGTTGTTCGCTTCCTGGGAATTAAGTTGTATTTTATCTCGCGTACAAAACTATTTGTTTATTGTAAGTATCAGTAATGTTTAGGCGCGATGTTACTGTAAAGGCGGTTTTCGATATTTTATGTATCGATATCGATCGATCGATATGGCTACTGGAGATGGAATTTTGACATATTTCGTATGGGAAATGATGTCGAAAGTATATGTCAAGGATATAGAAAACTGACCGTAATTCTGCTCGGCTTTGGGAGTAGGAACGAAGAGAGCCAAATGGGCGTCGGTAATCGTCAAAAGATACATACTGATTTCTCATTTGTTCCCTTATAGTTTATAAAAAAAATATTTGTAAAGAAGGAAAGAAGATGCTCTGATGAAGAGTAATGTGTTCAGACCCTCTACTCAACATAAGTGGAGCCTCCCTCCATATTGCTGTTCATCAATTACATAATTAATGGCCTAGAGCAGGCCAATGAATACATAAAACGATAAAGTTTCTGGATTTTCAAAGCTTTCAAACAGCATTTATAAGCATAAAGAGTATTTAGAATTGAATATAAATTTATATTTGAATTCTATTGGCTCCTTGAATACCGCCACACTTAGGAGGCTACAGTGTAACGAGCCAAACAGCTAGATCCCTCCCCATTCCAGATTCTACACAAAAGTAAGCTTTCATTTCAAATACCAAACAAACTCGCGGGTCCATGTAAACTGGCTACCTGTCAAAGCTAAAGTTAGCTTAGCTATACTAATTACGTAAAAAAACAACACTCGTGCCAAAGCCGTGGCCTACGTGAATTGTTGACCCAGATACGGAAGCAGGTACATGACGTTAAGAACTAGTCGCGACCAAAAATTGTAATAAAGTGTGAACTGAACTTAAACTTTCAAAGTTTTATATTATGAACTACCAAACCCGAGCATGATGTGGCATAAACATTCGACGATTTCGCCGATATTGTTATATTGGCCGAATCGTTGGAGCGTTTCCAGGAAATGTTGCAAAAATGAATCTTCCCGACGTACTGGCCTTAGAATGAACTTGTATAACACTAAGGCCATGTTCAACTAACACTTTCTCTCTAGACCGGTCAACGTATAGAAATAACATAGAGAAGGAAAGCCAGCTTAAATGAGTTCGTATAAGTTGAAAGAGAAAGCAAATATATTTTACTTTCTGCCTCCTTTTTTCATTTATTTCTCTCTGCACAATGCGCATGCGAGGTTAGGTAGACAAAGATAGTATAGTGTTTCTCATCTACTTTCTCTGCTAACCGAGACGGACGCTTGCAGTCATAGGTCTGCTTATGACATCCCTTCCCTATCTATGTTATTTCTTTGGGTCAATGCAGATAGCATTATCTTTGAAATCGTCGTTGCACAGCAAGTACACATTCAGAAAAAATCGCCGTATTGTTACGTCGTCAATACCGAAAATGAGACTCAAATGTTTCACCAATATGTTCTCCCCGTAATGACCAGAATGAAACCACTAAATTTAGTAATATTTGTTTCATCCATTGAAAGTAGTACTACCCATACTCCCGCGTACTGTTACATTTGTCCGGTAGACTATCGTAACGAAGTACTCGTAATAGCGCAAAGAAACAAAGGTTCCGTGGCGGTCATGCACCCAGAACAACAGGTGAAAGGTGGTCCAGAGTGTTTCCAGAGTCTTATCACTATAAACATTTAATCTTTATCATCATCGGGCCCCCGGCCACTTACAATACGTGACAGCATAGCTGATACTTCACGTCAGTATTATGTGATCGGGAAACCACTACGCTAGCCATCCTCATACCGACCACTCTCTATGCTGGATACGGGGAAGATCCTAGAACTACAATTATACTTCACAGGATAGGAACAGTAGTTGAACCCCACCTAACCGACTCACGGTATGGGTTTAGAAAAGGCCGCTCTACGATAAATGCAATAGAGTAAGTAGTCAGTACAGCGAGGCAAGCAGCTTTTGTGAAAATATAGAACGGAGGCTCCAAAAATACTGCCTGATTGTCACGTTGGATATTAAAATTGCCTTCAATTCGGCAAAATGGGAGGTCGTCATGGAGGCACTTAACTCTCTGAAAGCACCGCTATACCTATACAAAATAATCGCTAGTTACCTCTTTAAGAACCCTCTTACACCACGCAAAGCGGACGAGAAGGGTATAAAGTTACTGTAGGCGTTCCACAGGTGTCAGTCCTAGGGCCACACTTAGGGAACGATATGTATGAGTGCTTCTGAAGAAGAACCTACCCAGCGAAAATAGAGGTCTTTGGAACTAAAAGTCGTCGCTTTCGCTAATAATCCAGCCACCGTGATAGTAGTCAATTACTAAGAAGAAGTAAAATAAGCATTTGATAGATCTTTCCGAATAATTACCTGGTGGATGAAATCAGTTGGACTAAAACTGGCCGAGTAAAAAATCGAGGGGGTTATAATTACCGACAGGAAAGTTGCAGATACAAAAAAATCTTAGCCTGTACACGTATGGGGGACAAAACATTAAATCTTATGGGTACACATTATAATTAAAGGTTTTCAAAAATGTCACAAACATAAATCTTAATTTTAATTATTGGTTGCTACTGTAACACACAATATTGCGTGTCCAACATATATTATTCTGATAAAATCAAAAACATAACATTACACCTTTTACGTCCGTAGGGTAGGTATTACCTGCCACAAGTGTTAAGGATTTCAAAGACCAACCAGCTAATGCTTGGTATATATTGTATTGTAACTCGACAATAAATTGTATTAATTTGAGTTGGAGAAGATTGATTTGTTGAGTTTATGCGAATGTAGTCATTACACATTTTCACGCCATACCCCTAGTAGTAGGAAGAGGGAACGGGGCGCCAGGTGCACGTTACAATATAACTATAAACACGTAAATGCATACGTGTGTATGCACAACCACATCCCATATTTTAGTCTCAATTTATTTCTTGTTCAATATTTATCTTTATAATTAATGGTACCATCCATAAATATTTATCAACCAAAAATGCACTATCATTCGTTCGTTGCTATTCAAATGGCAACAACTTCACTTTCGCTATTGTCTCATATACAATACAAGCTTTATCTTCACTTTGTATATGTGGAGTTTCAACCATAAATAATAAAGAGCTATCTTTTACACAAAACAATAATTTCCCCTAAAGTGTGTTATATCGTGTTTGCATCTACGCACAAAAGTTATTAAAGCACCCAATATTTTTCGAACAAAATCAAGTTGAAGGGTCGATAAGAAAGTTCGGGACAATTCGTCTAAAAGTTTGACTCTGAACAATAAATCAATGTGTCGAATAATTGCTCCTCATTGGAGGGAGTTGAAATCAAAAGTTGTAATCACCGTCTCAGTATTAATAAGGGGAGGGAGGCTCTTTAGGAAAAGTTAGAAGGCTTTAAGTTTGGTCCTGGGAGACCCAGGTCTGACGACGATTTTTATACGTTTTCACGAATCCATTTCGTTCGATAACTAAAGGGGGTGGCATGTTACGTTTCATTCGTGTCGAGGTAATGAGAAAATCTTATAGAAGTTTATTTCGAAGCTCAAAGAAGGGACTATTAAATATAATTTAAAATAGATTTAAAAAAATTGACGGCGAAGAAAGATTCTACTAAATATAATCACTAGTGACTGTCCCTATAATAAGGCTGTCAGGGGGCTGACCTTATCGCTTAGTGAAGCAGGCCACGAGGAAACGAGTAAATAGACAATCAATCAGCAATAGATCCGAGGCACTTTAACATCCGCACTAATGGTTATGCGGGGGCATTGTCCTCCTTCTCTCTCTCCCCCCCCCCGACCACCGGACTGTCACAAAACAATTTTATAGCCATTACTTAACCCTAGTGTTTTATGAGCAAGAGATACTCTAACTCTAGATATATAATATTTAATATCGTGTTAATCCTATATATTACTGCTGACACGCTGATGGTGATTTAAGAATACTGGGGGCCACACAACTTATAGAGTCAATAACCATTACAGCGTATTGGCCGTATAAATCTTACGCAGCGAACACGTTATGAGTGGTGTAAAAGTTTAGCACCGCAGGGAACAACACTGTGACACCACAATATCAATTAATTATGAGGATACGGGGAGTTCTTGCGGCATGCTTTTAATTTTTCGACCACCCTAAGCAATGCTGTTTAAAGCCTACTTGATTGGTACTACTCGCACTGTTAATAATTATGATCTAATCAATTGTTCGGTAGTTCTGTGCATGTGCTATATGACATACTCTTAAATACTTAGGCGACTCATAGCATGACCTGCACATGGCCATGCGTACCAATTCAAGGAGCAGAGAAATGTAATGTCCCATAGGGAAGACAATAAGAAAACAGAAGAACGACGTCCCTTGTGCCGGTCTATACTGGTTATGTGGCAACGTGTACAATATCAACACGTGACGAGGCTGGTCCTGTTCCAGTGAGAAGGAGCACCGCAGATGCATGATGTAGACGAACTACACATGTGTGGGTAGCCCCTGTACTAGGGTTGAACAAGAATCGGCCGGGCGACGTCCACTGCTGGACATATGCTGGGAAAGGCCTGCGGAGAGTCCTAGAGGTCTCAGTCATGAGTCACTTGCATCCAGCGGCTCCCCACCGCCCTAACCAAGGCGTATACAAAGCGAAGTATTATTGGTATTTTTTATTTCCTAATAACAGTCCAAAAGTCAGAAAGTTTGAGGTGTTATACATTCTCTTGCCCTGAAGAGCACATTGGTCCAACTAGATTACTCGTATTTCTGTACTGACGAAGTCATGACGATGATGATAAGACGAGATATAAAGAAGAACCTACCTGCCAGTATTGTTAACACGGGCCATAACAAGTAATATTTCACGTCGGAGGAGTACCGCGTGGCGCAGGCGTGGTGTGCTTTGTGTTAGATCAGTGTATTTTACAATGAGCCTGACTTGTTAAGGGCAAGTTGTATCATACAAGCCATGTAAATTCTTGCCAGATTTCGTCTTTACAAAAAAGTTAGATTTAAAACAAAATCTAATATATTAGCAGATAGAAGTTATGACAATCCGTTATTGACACTACGCTAATAGGTCTTTGGCGACGTAGCCTGAATGTAACGAGCAAGTTTTCACATTTACATCTGAAACAAAATTAAACAGAGTATGAAAATTGAAAGACCAGACTATTTTGAGCGACTCCTCTTAATCTAAAAAGAACAAGTGGGAAATCGTATACTACGTGTATAGAAGTTGTTGGAATACGAACGGTTCATCTCATTTGTTGTATTGTGTTGTTGAAATGTGGGTTGCGATGGTAGGTAAGATTTGTGATGTATTATTGCATTTAAATTATTTGATTAAACGAACTTTTAAACTCCAAAATTTTTTTATTACTTATGGTACTGTGGAAAAAATTACATGGTTGATGTTTTTTCCTGAATATTTGTGCTGGCGTCGTATTAGCTAGAACTAGTGCCGAGTAAATTTGGCTGCAATGGAATTTACCTCTCACTACATGAAAAACCACTAGGTCACTTTTATTCCTACTACTACGCCTTTTTAAATTACAATCCAGCGTTAATAAATATGATTATAGGCATTTTAAATTCCTATTGATTTTATTACGCTTGATGCCTAGATTGAGGTTTGCTACTCAATCATAATTAAACTAAATATTTTATTTTGATAGCTTATGTGCCTCAATAACACATAAAATATTGAAATACTAACATAGAATTTTAATATCTATGGTTACTAATAATATGTCCTAATAATGTGTATGTTTTTTTTCTTATCCAGTTTAGTTTTTGCCCTTAACGTTTCACGCATCATCCGTCCCTAGTGGCTGGGAACAATACACACATTATCTATGCAAGATATCTCGGGTCAGCGGGACTCGACGTACCGACAGCGCCATCTTTTGATATTCACAAATGAACAACCGAGTGCTTACATCCTGTTCAGATATATTGTTTTATGCCTAAGAACCTTGAGAAGACGCCTACCTTTTTTGACGAACAGGTCAGACGAGTCACCCTGTTCCAGGTAGTGCTATGTAGCATTGCAGCGGAACGGGGTGGTACATCTCGCTCTCTTGATAACGCCGTAAAGTGACAATTGCGGTGTCGCGTTTCATGCAGTTTGTGAGTAGCCGGTGGCAAATCGGTGGGGAGGTGAAAAGGCTACGTTATGCTGATGTTCAAGAGCGTCGGTACTCGTAGGAAAATATTCTTTATTTATTTTTGACATTGACAGGCTAAAATGGGGGGGGGGGAAGGGCAATCTGTATGCTGTAGAATGCCTTCCCACCAGTTTGTTGTTCAATCAAAATTTGGTTCTGTTCTGTGTTAACTATTACGTGTTTTCTTATAGTTGAGGAGTGGGTCTTTGGAAGAAGTAGAGGAAAGGAACGGATGTCATAACAATTATGACTTAATAGTAGGTAATGAATTGGTAAGTTACATTTCTCTTTTCATATTTTTTATAGAATAGGAAGGCAGACGAGCAATCGGAGCATTTTTACGACTACCGACGCCCCTGAACATCCACATAATTGCCATGCCGATACGTTACCCTCCTTCGCCCCCAATGCGCCACCGGCAACTCACAAAAGGCACGAAACGCGTCACTGAAGGTGTTACTTTACGGCGGTATTATGTGAACGAGAGGTACCTCCCTGGTCGTGCCGGCCCAATTTCATTGCATAGGAATCCTCCTATGTTGTGTAGTTTCATGCACTATGCATTGCACTATCTCCTCCTATGCAACATGGCACTACCTCTTCCTAATAATATAATTTATTAACAATCCATCTAACTTATTAATATATACTATAACTTATTAAGAACCATATTTTCTATGTAAACGCTGATCGCATTGATACAAACCCGATTGGTATATAATGTTATTTACTAAATAATAAATAAAAACAAATCATAGCTACTGGCGTCGGTAAAAGATTTCTAGTGCACGTTTCCCTTTCTCCTCATACTCATTCAGCATGGCACTACCTCTTACTCGAACCCGGAACCCCCCAGTATGCAATAAAATATGGAATTAGACCGACGACAGTCACTGAGCTACGACGGCTTGTGTTAATCGCCGCAATCAATTGCTACAAATAGAGGAATGAAAAGTAAAATATAATCCAAACAAATGAAACATTTAAGGGTTAATAACGTAAATAAATACTTTAAATCGTCTACAAATAGCGTCAATAAGGGAAGCGACGGTTAAAGCCCTGTGAAAAATGCCAGGGCTTAACCCTTCAACTGCGAAGTACAGGGGAGTGCAGGTAATTAGTGGACACGGTCGACAATTTGTTATGGGGGACTGATTTTTCTACTATTTTTCAGTCCTGATTTGAAACATATATTTCTAAGGCTGTTGCTTTATGTGGGGAGCGAATTTGGTGTATAAACGAGCAGTGTAACGCTTTATTACTTTCACAGATAATCGAAGGTCATTTTGCAGGGAAGCAAAACGATTTTATACGACATCGAAATGAAAAAATTCTTATTATATTTTTAAGAAGAGGTAGTGCCATGCTGCATAGGAGGAGGTAGTGCCGTAGTACCATGCATGGTGTACAACACTACATCCTCCTATGCAATGGAATTGGGCCGGTACGACCAGGGACCAGTGACTTACTTGATGCCGGCCTAAAGTGACATCGTCGATGTAGCCGGTGGCACATTGGGAGGGTGATGATAGGAAGTCAACGCACCTTCGTAACAATCATGCCAATGTCCATGGGCGTCAGTAGACATTAAAAGGCTCCGATTGCTCGTTTGCCACCTTATAATATAAAGGAAATACTGGGACTAAACTAACATTGACCTCAAAATAACTGCAAAGTAAAATCAGGGATTTCTTTTTTATCATTAATTCCAAACCAGGTACTAAAGCCACCGCGAGTACCGTCTTTGGTGAAGTGGCAAAAGTTTCGTGTTTTTAGCAAAGGCAGATTTTAATATTCCCTCGGGTTCCTTGCGATCATATCATGGAGCCATAAGTGGTGGGCCCTGTCGATCCTGGAGTTTCAGCGGTGGGAAAGTGTGGTGGGCTATGGCGGATTAAAAAACAATTCCGAGTTTTGTGTTATCTCATAACAACCACACCGACTCCGAGACCGTTCCCGCCCCTCGTCCCGCCCGCGAGAGCACCTTTTACGTCTGTGTAGTCTGTACAAGAGTCTGTCTGAGTACAAGAGGGACACAAAGAATAGCCAATTCGGTTCGATCGGAATAGACGAATATGGTTGGGTTCATCTTCGGCTACTGACCCCAAAGCCCCGACAAGACTTGAATCTTGGTGACGATCGTTAAGTCTCTCGGACAGTTTTGACAGGCGCTTGGTAAAACGTTGGACGAAACTGCCCAAACTGTCATAGAGCAAACTTTATGCTGTACCACAAAGTATGCCTATGTACCGAGTATCCACTGAGTTGAAGTCATATAAGTTTGTAACTTTGTTTAACTTTTAGAACAACGAACAAGCCATAATGACTCGTATATTTTGTTCAACCTTCTATGGTTGCGATTTTTATTATTTTTGCCCAGACGAAATAAATTAGAACCCAATTTATACAATTCACAACTCAAGACTCCATTACGAGGGCGAATCGAAAGTTTATTTCGTTACGCCATAAAAAACTTCTCCGACTGAATATTACAAAAAACAGAACGTCTCGAAAATTCCTTTGACTTACTCCATTGTTTTAATAAAAAAGTCAATTCGTATTTTTGGGAGTAAAAAGTTATACCTTATATGGTACTCAGTCTTTGTTTCGATCCTATCTCCTAGTGTATGCTGAAATCCAGTTTTTACGAGCAAAGGGAAAATAATTATCACCATCAGCGGGACGACGTCTACTGCTGCCTACCATCTAGCGCCACAGATTACGGTTCCGAGCCACTAGCATCCAGCGGCTTCCCGCTACCTTAACCAAATCGTCAGTCGGCCGGGTAGGAGGTCGTCAAACACTTCGTCTTAGAAAATAATTAAAAAAAAACTTTTAAGTAGATCTCATTTGTCGTTTACAATAAGGCGAGTAAAAACTTGACGATCGATTATTGGTGACATTCGCTGGAAGGTGGTTGTTACCCATAATAATTAAATAAAGCAATTTTGTTACAACTAGCTAACATTTTTTGAAAGTACAGTGACTAAATATCAGATTTTCCTCCCAGATTGGTCACTTTGATTTAAGTAATAACTGTTGTATTAATTTAAAATATTAAATGGATTTCATTAATTGAATTAATTAATATTTTGGTACAGTTTAACGTTTAGTATATAAATACTTCTCAATCACAACTCATCTAAATATAATAAACACGATAGTGTTGATTATATTTAGATGAGTTGTGATTGAGAAATACTCCACTACGCATGTTGAGGAACAAATATAGATGTAAGGAACTGTAGGGGCGAAGGCATTAGCGCCGCCAACAAGAATAGGTCCTTTCGAAACAGAAAAAAAAAGAAAAACAAATATATAAAACGTATAATCTTTATCTAACACCTACACTTCTACTCATGTGAATATTCCTAGCTTCATAATTCAGCTGTAGAGTGCTCCAAACAAAAATATTTATGTGGGTATATAAAAAGCGTCGCTGTGTAAGTGTCAAACTATTACACTGTAAAAATAGAACGTTATGAAAGTCCTAATAATATATATAAGGCTCACGGACCGGCTTGTTGCGTTCTAAATCATGTCGCATAATGGGAGCAGATATTAAAAGATTTTTTGGGACATCCTGCTTGTAATGATCTATTAGCTCGCCTGGAGATTGTGTTTTTTAAACTGCCGCCCGCTCGGCCGTTAATTAGTTTTGTTATAGACGAGAATGGATGTCCTGATATATCGCCGACTTAAATAAACATGTTCTTAATTAAGGCGAATTAATTATCTGCAGTATGGGGTTAAGCGACCCCACGCACTATGTTGCTTGCAACCGAATCAGCAGCAAAACAAAGGATTTCATATAGCACAGGCGTGAAATTACGGCTATAACTTATTAGTTCTTGAGCGTCTTAAATAATCATTCTGCAGTAAAAATAACATTAATTGTACAAACTCAGGTTGTGTGAACGTTAACGAGCGTCGGAAATCACCAAGAAATTCATTTCTGACGCATTAAGTATACAAAAAGATCTTATGAAATTCTAAGGCATGTGTCATATATAGTTTTACAAAGGGAAAAACTTAATAAAAAATCAAACCGTGCGTACCTTAGGGTCCATTCTTCGTCAAATTGCAAAAATTAAAAGCACAAACGCGATAATGAGACACACAAACACATCCATTCTGAATTATTTCTTTTCTCCGTCACACATCTCGAGACCCTTTTGACCTCTGAGCATTGTCCTAACAAAGGGTAGGGAAGAGAATGGGAGCCTTTGTGTCAAGTGGCTTTGTTAGTTTTTTGGTTTCAACAAAATCGCTTCTTGATTTGTTTGTTTAAGCAGTTTGGTTGTTACCAAAATATGGGTCCTGTGGGGCGTTGGCGTTCTATATGGGAGAAAGGAAATTTGAATAAATACAATAACAAGTAAGATGAACATTCATTTATCCGACTGCCTAAGTAGAATGGTTACTTGGAGATAGATGTGGCTACTCTTAAATAAACAATAAAAATAAAAAAATGTTTATTAGTGAGGCAGTAAGATAAGTAAGAGGTAGTGTAATGCTACATTGCAGGGGAATTGGGCCCAAGGCCCAATTCCTCTCCCTCATATGATCACATCACAGTGACATCTTCAGCGTCGCGCTTCGTGCGGTTTGTAATTAGCCAGTGGTTCATTGGGAGGGAGTTGAAAATGAAGGAAACGCATTGGCATATTAATAATGTCCATGTTCATGGGCGTCCGTAGTCTATAAATATAATGTACTAAAAAAATATATTATACTATGAGAATACTCAAACAAAAGAACAAAATAATATAAGTATAGGAACTTTAACGATAATGGGGAAAAAATTTAACGAAAATAAAATATAATTGATAATAACACAGTGCTAATGTACAAATAAATTATATCTTTCAAAAGAGTGGAACCCCAGCATAAGCTAGGATTGACGGTCTTAACGCTGATTTTCAGGAACACTCTTTTATTTAACACAATATATTCGTATCTACCTCTTTAACACAAAATATTAATATATATCATCGGCGAGTGATAGTTGAACAAGCACCATAAATAAAATTGCTCTGTAACAACACTACTTCTTCAACAATACACGTGGTGATGATAAAGAGAATTTTCTGTTCACACTGTCTCTATCTGGCGATTCAGGAAGCTAATCCAAACCCAAATCAAAAGGCGAATATTCATCATCACTATCAGTATCTAATTCTTCAATAACACTTCAAGGTTGACTTTGGCGAAGGCAGACATAAAATCTTTGTCTAAGCCACTAGAACATTACAAGTGTAAAGATAACAGATTAATGCATAAAATGACGAAGACAAAAACTACGAGTTAACTCGTATTAGGCACCTCAGATCATATAACATGTAATAAGTGGGACCAAAATGGGAGTTATATCGTATACGAGGTATAACGTAGTTTGACATCATGTATTGTTTTGGTTTTGTGTATGCCAGCTACGAGTAGTCTCATATATGCTGTAATGTATGGTGGGATCCAATAACGTGTCGTAGAAAAGTCTGGCAATCAACGTGTTTATACAATATATTGTTACCTACTTCTTTAACACAATATATTGACGTCATTGGACACATAACATAGTAAGTAATCTACATATTCATTCACCGAATGTGAAGCCTCGGTTTCCCATCCTAAGTTGGACTTAAAATTATTACTGCGGTTTTTAAATTTTTAATCATCATCATCATTACCAGCCCTTATTGGTCCACTGCTGGTAATAGACCCCTCTCAATGAATGCCGAGACGACCGATCTCCTGGTTCCCGCATCCATATCGGACCGGCTACTACATGGAGATCGTCTGCTCACCTGGTAAACGGTCGACCAACACTTCGCTTTCCTAAACGCAGCCTCCACTCCGGAACCTTACCGGTCCATCTGCCATAGGTTCTTCTGAGAGTGTGAACAGCCCCTTGCCACTTCAGCGAGCTTCTTCGTCGCGTGATATCGGATACTTTATTTATCGTTACGAATTCTTTTGGACAGAGAAGCAACATAGCACGTACAATAGCCCGTTGAGCTACCGGAAACTTGCGGACCAGCCCCAGATTAAGAGGCCATGTTTCGACCTCGTAAGCCATCACGGGGAGAACGCATTGGTTGAATACTTTTGTCTTCAAGCTCTGACGTGAGAATATGACAAAGCTTCCGGAATGCTGCACAACTCCAACTCCAACTGAATCCTTCTATCGCCTTCCTTCTCGAAGTTATATCTACCTAGATGCAATAGTTGCCCGAGATAGACGTATTCGTCTACGACTCCGAGAATAGCACCATCGAAATTGACCCGCCTAGGGAGAATGTGTTCGTTGAACATGACCTTTATCTTGTCCAAGTCCATCCTAAGGCCAATACATCGGGAGGATTCATTAAGGCTGTGCAACATTTCCTGTAATCTCTCCGACGATTCGGCCAACACAGCGATATCATGGGCGACTAATATTTACGCCGCATCCTGCCCAGTTTAAAGTCTTGAAGTCGTCCTGCTATGAAAGCAGCATTGTATATTATACTGCTCGCAGTACTTCGACCTATCGCCCATCGACCTGACATCGCTGTAAAGCCTAAACAGTACAGCCTAGGTTTCGGCAGAGTCAAAAGCTTTCTCATAGTACACCAAGGCAAGGCACAGCAGCTGATTGTACTCATTTGTCTTTTGCACAACTTGCCTTATGTTGAAAATATGGTCTATGGTGCTAAACTCTCTGCGAAACCCAGCCTGCTCCGGTGGCTGGAATTCGTCAAGCTTTGTGGTGAGACGATTCGTCGAAACTTTTGAGAACAACTTGTGAATATGGCCAAGAAGTGAAATTGGTCTGTAATGTTAAAGAAGTGAATTGTCACCCTTCTTAAAAATAAGACTACGTCACTTCTAAACCATGCCTTGAGAGGTACGTACCGCGGAAGAACAAAATTAAAAATCGTTTTTAGGTCCCTTGAAACAGGTTTACCACCTCTAAGAAGCTGGACTGTAATTCTGTCCTTCCCCTTTCTTCTTTAAGCTGTGCAAGAGCCAGACTAATCTCACTCAAGCTGACGTCCGGAAGATCGACTGACAAATGTCCTGTTAGGCTTGCCTGCGGATCGTTGTTTAGGATATCGAGATGAGGAGCGTGCGGTGATACAGCTTACTGTCTAAATCTTGGGTCTCCGATAAGATCCCAGGCTTAGAAGAAACGGTAAGATCCGAGGCTCAGAAAAAATCAGTCCTAACCTTTGTCAGATGACGTCTTCCAAGCTTCTCCACAAAAACCTTCGAGCCCTTCTGCTCAATCGCTTCGGTAACCCGTTGCGTACTTGAGCTGCGAAGGTCTCGCTATATTAGTTTGCGGATTCGTTTTAAAAGAAGCTTGACATCGGCAGACGTAACGTCTTCGTGTGCTCTGCATTCCCTTATAAGCCCAAGCGTCTCATTTGCGAATTTAGCTCTCCTGTTCGTATACTTACTCCTACAATATTTTTTACCCACGTCTCGCATGAAATCAATCACGCCACTCATGGCCTCGTCAATTTCCAATGTAGTTTCCGACATATCTTTGCCATCGAACCGGTTTTGAAGTTCGAATATTTCGGAACCTACCATTAGTTAGTCGGAGGTTAGGTTGGAGCATCCACTATACCAATCAGACACGCTCGCGTCGAAGGCCCATATTCAGAGAGCATCTAACCAATCGGTGATCATTTTCGGTTTTAAACTTGTTTATCGCATCCCTAAATAAATGCTTTCAGTCCGTCATCATAAACTCAATCTCGTTCCTTGTCACAGAATCGGGGCTCTGGCATATCCAAGTGGACATAATATTTAAAAAAATAGGGTTTCATCAAGAAGAGGCCCTCTTTCTCGAGGAAGTTTAAAAGCATTTGCCTCCTGCGATTTCGACTTCCGTGCTACATGCGGTCCCAGACTAAATTCCACACCATTTTGTGCTCCCACCTTGGCATTAAAGTCCCCCATAACAACATTGAAGAGGGCCTTACAGGTGTTACGTAAGGCTTTTGAGACTTGCTCATAGGTTATCTCCACGTCGTCATCGGAATGTGTCGAGGTTGGTGCGTATACTTGTATAATTCTGTACCTCTTATTAAGTTAAAGTATGAGATACGCCACCCTACCCGATCACCAAAGATTTCGACGATGTTGCCTACGAGGGACTTATTCACGAGGTACCCCACGCCGCCTTGTGATGGAGAGTCGCCTTTCCTGAAGTGGAGTAAGTGACCCGGTGGCACAGTTAAGGTGTCCTCGCCTTGTCTTCAGACTTCACAAAGCCCCAGAACGTGCCAGCGGATTTTTCCCAGTTCCACAACCAGCTCAACCAAGTGGTTATCTAGTTTGAGTATATATAGTTATATGTAGCCAGGTCAAATCGGTGGTAGCGATCCGTAGTCCGTAGATTTTTAGCACCCTTAGTTCCTCCGTTACCGCAGCTGCTACCGTGGCCTGGAGTAGTGGAACTAGCGGGAACTAGATGCCGAACTCTACTGCTGTCGACCATTGGAGATCAATGTTCATAATTGCCACCCTGAGCAGGCGGATTGCTAATCGCAGATTAGGTCGTCGTCCGGTGCTCCCGTCTATTTCACTATTACTATACATACTATATGAGACAGACGCAACACTAAGCAATCAGCTCGCTGAAGTCTCTTTGTTGTTAAGAAACTATTGCCTTTTGACGACTCTAACGTCACCCTGGGCTTAGATAGAGGGTGAGGGTATTCTTAGGCAGCCCCCATACAGCCGACTTTAAATTTTTAACATACAGGGTTTTAGGTAATTGATGGTATTAGATCGCTATTCCACAAGGAGCAAATTGAGCCGTCGGTATTGTGTCTTATTTATCTCCGGTCTTGTCGAACTGCCGTCCAGTCAAAACAGCAGAATGCGTGCTATAATATTGGTTAGTAGCTCGTCTCTAAAAAATAGATATGAGCACCGTAGCAAAAAGTTATCTAGGACATTTTCATTAATAAAACAGTCCACTGGCGACTGTTCGTGTTCGTGTATAAGTTTGTCGTTTATGAACCAATATTGATGATTACTTTTTGTTGGCAAGAAGACATCAAATCATAAGTTTACGTGAATGTTACTCAATAAAACTACTTTTGCCTTACTCAGTCTGCCCGTGACCATGGTTGCTGTAAAGCTACTGAATCGTTGGGCTAGTTAAATAATTAAATAAGCCGCGATATAATCCGTAAAAGTAGTTTTAGTTTAATGTGTAAGAAGATATTCCAAGGGTGACCAAGGGTGATGGTGAAACTGGGATATGATGATAGTATCCCTGGAAATCGAGGGGGACTACCGAAAATGTGAATGCTACTAGTACGTTTTTAATTTTAATTTTCATTACGTATTTTAAATATCTTATAAAACAATACAATTTAGTGAAGACTTGGAATCTAGATCTGGAATTTCTCAGCAATTTACACCAATTAAATTGTATTTTGACTTGATTATTTTTAACATTTTGCATTGATAAGCACTTTACACCTATGAGAAACCATGGCTCTAAAATTTTATAAATTAAAATTTAACACAAATTCTGATAATCATACTGCACGTTAAAATCTAAAAGTTCGTAACAATAATGTACAGAACTGCGTAGACAAGCGCACTGACCGGCACATTTTATTCCAGCTAAACTTTATTAACAATAATTTCGAAATCAAACCGTACAACTTCCACCAACTTCGGCCCAGTTTCGAATTCCAAGTACATTGCACCAACTATCGAATGGGAAACGCTGAGCAAATTTATTGTTTATGGGATAATTTTTAATGTGAACTTTAGAGAAGTTTATCGGGTGGAGTTTGAGAGAAATTTATTTCCATTCAACATTTCCCAATCGGCGCACGTATTGGGAAGTGCTGTTGTTTATTTAACACTATAAATCGGCAGCGCTATGCTCGTATTTACAGTGTTATATAAAATTCACACGCTTGCGTTTAAAATTACTTCTGTTAGCTTGTCGTGTGTGAAATAAAAACATTTTATTGCTAAACTTATCATGAAATATGAAAAAGTTTCCACTAGCAGTTAACCTATCGGTAACAAGTTTCAAATCACTAGAGAGTTTTTAGCTATGTTAATTTCTTCACGCGGGTATCTTAATATGGTAAATTGTCGAGTGGTTTGTTGGCAATACACGTTTAGCCACAGGTGTAAGGTTCCGAGTTTAAGTTCCGAGTCGAACGAAACAAAAACAAATTTAAATTTGTAATAACCATCAGAGTTAGGAAGTTAGCGGTGTTACGACATCGCGCCCCGGTTGTGTTGGATTGCCGTCACATCGGAGCTGCATTATAACATAAGAGATTGAGTGAATATAGCTATTGTGTCTGCTCAAACACTCGTGCACTCTAATATGTCCTGCGTTTGGTAAATACCCCTATAAATAGAGGCCAATAAATATAAATATTTGTATGTATGTTTGTTATTATTTTACTACTGAACGGATTTGTATGAAAAACCAATATGCAATAATATCAAAACGATCTTCAACCTGAATAAGTAAATTGAAAATTAGAATTAAATAATAAAAGACATGCAAGCCAAAATGTTACTAGATTAACAACTGGGATTTATATTTTAATATAATGAATTATTATAACTTTTTAAGACTATGTTAGAACTGAATTCGCCAAATGGTGTTGTATTTTTCATAAAATAAGAACGTCGCAGGTCAAAGATGAATACAAATGTATTTGTGTACGTGGTAGTGGCTCGACTCAATGATAAAAAGCTTCTTCCTAAAAGATGTATGAACCTCTATTTGTGTAAATATTTAAGTGCATCAACCTTCGATCAAATATACTCTGATCTAAGGATCATTCATTTAAGAGAAGACTAGGGCTGTGCGAAGACGAACAATTGGCGCTGCTACATCTCTGTACCTCGGAGAGCAAGTTAAGTCGTCGGCCGGAGGCTGGTTCCATTACGGAGTGTCTGACTGCATTACTTAACTTATGAATTTAATCCGTTAAAAGAATGAACGAATAGGTACTGCACTCGTGTCTGCGCACTCCTTTGCGCTCAATAGAGAATTGGATAGGAGAGCTAGAATAATATTATCATTATTATCCCCTTACGTACAATCTAGCAGGAGAAACGTGTCCATTACTGAGGAGGCATTGAAACACCAAAAGATATTTAACACATTTCTGCCATATAAAATGCATCAGAAATTCCTAGCTATTACAGTGTGGACAAAATTGCATCGCCACAAATAAAATATTTAGTTTTCACTCGCGGTATTTGACGAAATAAAAAAAAATATTCGCCGAAAACGTTTCGTAGCAGCTACAAAAAATGGTGTAAATATTGCGTAAAAATATGACCAGAGTGGCCATTGTAGGGAATACTAACGAACGTTTTATTTTTATTATTAGGTGAAGCTGCAGACGAGGAAAAGCTTTTGACGATGACCCAATTGTTGAGAATACGTGTTCCCCTCCTTTCCCTTCCCTGAATAGTGCATAATTCTCGAACCGCAATAGCTAACCGTATATAAAGACTATCCCCACAACCAGGTACCACTGCGGAGAAACCCTCCTCCTTTCCCGCAGTTGGGAAAGATGCACTGAACTGCATTCCTCCCATCTGCGGAATCCAGAATTATCTCCTATGACTGCACTACCATTCTCGTTCTTACTATTCGGAGTCGAACGTGTGTATTATTATCTATCAAGATGTAGTAATTGTGAATCGAATTCGCACCTAAATCGCTCGGACTGGGCGTAGTGTGCCCGCGCCGCGGCTGTGTTACAATTATCTGTGAAAGTGTGAAGTTCTGTTAAAAAGTATTGCCTCATTATTGATAGAATTCCCATTTTCTTGGCAGCAGTATGAGCCACAGGCTTTTGGGTACTGGTTGGACGTTGGCAAGCTTCCACGATTTGGGTACAATTTCAGTCTTAAGAGAAAGACGAAACAAACGTGTTAGAATAGGAGCAAGTTAATAGAAAATAAAATTGCCGATATTCCGTCAGGGCCACTAGTCTAATTCACGTGTAGACCTCGCAATAATTTTGGAACCTCTGTCTGACATATACGTATTTCAGACATTTCTGTTACGCATCTCGGTATACACGGTGGTATTACATTTCCAGAATCTAAACGAGAGACTTCCGCAAAAAGACAAGCAAACAAGTTCGCCTTTTATTTAGCGGTGTGGGCCAGTGAGCCGTCAGGCTTTAGCTAAGGTGGAAAAGACGGGCGGCAAAAGTTTGATTTAACTGACTGGGCAAGAGACCAAAAAGCTTACTAGGTAAGAGGCAACTTTGTATCATATCCGAGCTATGTATTTAGAACGAACCTTCTGCGTAGTTCTTGCAATACTTGGATGTTTTCTTAAAGGCACACTTCTTCTCGCGCAAATCTCGTATTCTATGTTTTCGAGCTTGAAGCTTTGCAATGTGGGCGTTGCTTGGTGCGGGAGTTAACTGGCTTGTCGATACCGATCACACTTTTGAGTCTGGGAATGCGCATTCTACAAATAGGGCGTTGAAAATGCACACTAGGAGGTTTATAAAAGCGGGCGGTGGGCTTTTAAAAACCTCATTCGTCATACCGTCTGGACCCGTGGCCCATCGGGGTACAAGGGCTTTGATGAGGTCACTGACCACATTAGGACTCGTTGGTTGTAGGGTCGCCTTCTCGATGTAGAGAAATGTGGAGCTCCACTTCCCTATGTACCTCCTAAAGATGAGAGGGCGGTTTATTTAAATCGGCGGCGTCTCGCACGTTTTATTGTGCGGATTCGCTCTTTTATTTTTATGACCAGGAGATCCAAGGGGCCACTAAGATCCGTTTCTATGACATTTATGTTGTGAAGTAAGGAATCGTGAGGAAAGGCGTCCTGTCGGCGTTGTCCACCTTGGTCCTATCGGGGATGTTGTCGATATAGCTCGACTGCAAGTTTTCTAGATTTTCCCTTAAGATATTTTAGTCGACTATCTTTTTTGAATAACTATGTTATAATTGTGGACCAAATTGAATAGTACTGTCGCCTGAGTCTAGCTCGTATAATGTCTCTGTCGGCGGGGTCTAGAAAGCTAGGGATTGAACCGACCCGAAATCATCCCAGGCAATGATGATGGAGCTATCGAGATGTATACGCGTCCTTAATTCGCTATGAAGAAAGGTTGTGCTATCCGGTTTGTAGGATCTTGAAAGTAGTAATCACTTTGATATATTGGTACACCGGCATGACTAGGCCGGTAGCTCTCGCGTACATAACACACCTTAAAATGCGGTGTGTGTCAGCTGGCCTAAGTAGAAGCGGAAGTGAAGAAGGAGGAATGGGGATCACCACGTTTATGAATAAGTTTATGAACGATATTAGTCACTGAAAGGCTTTGATTTCTCGTTTTCTCCCTATACATAAAACACGATACTCTACTGATCGTGCGATTTCAACCAAATCATACATTAACGGCAACCTCTTGAAAAGTTTCAACAATTTATTCGATTTAACCTTTAATAAAGTGAAAATAAAATCGTAAGTCGATCTTCGTTAAAGGGGCCGAGTTGCGAAATAGTGTATCCCGCCGCTCCGATGCACCTCCCGACTTCAGGGGGCAGGGGTAAATTGAAACTGGCCGTTTGCCTTGATTCACACACCGGTCACGGCGGGCCAGTTGTAGTACCGTTGACAAAATAAGAGATGGATTATATTTTTACTTTTATTCGAATGTGTACATTAAAATGTTATATAGTTAGTTTATGTAGCAAGAGGTAGTGGTAGTGTATACAATACATCGTAGCGAAGCGTGCCAGCCCAGCACGTCCAGGGAGGTACCTCTCGCTCACATGAAACTGGTGCGATGTGAAATTATCGGTGACGCTTTACCTGCGGTTCGTGAGTGGCCGGTGGTCCATTGGGGAGAGGAGAAATAGAGCGAAGCATCGGCATAATAATTATGTTGATGTTCATGGGCGTCGGTAATCGTAAAAAGACACCGATGCATGCTTGTTTGTCTCCCTATACTATAAAGAAAAATGTTGTATTTTGATCGGATGACACTAAAAGGAGGATCCATCATTTAGGATATGGTACAAAGATTAAATAACCAGAATATATATAAAAAAGTAATAAACATATGTAACCCAATGAAAAGTACTGGTGCAGTAAGTATATAGTGAAATTTATATGTATGTAAATTCTTAGCTGGGAATTTATTACTCAAACGTCAAAGTTAAACTTAACTAGGGTGTAACTTTCTACAACTAGAAACCCAAACTACATTCCATATTTTGATAAAATTTAACAACTAGTGAATTCTGATAGCGGTGAATAATATTAAAAACTAGAAAGAACTAGGAACTAAATTAGATTAACTAAAATTTTGAAATCTAAAGAAGTAACTTAGTTTTCTTTTTGTTAGGGGGCAAACGAGAAATCGGAGCGACTACTGACGCCCGTGAACATTCATATAACTACTATATCGATGCGTTGCCCTTTTTCACCCCAATGGGCCAACGGCTATTCACAAACGGCACGAAACGTCACACTGAAGATGTCACTTTTCGGTGATATTATGTGAGCGAGAGATACCTCCCCGGTCGTGCCTGCCAAATTCCGTTGCATAGGAGGATGCAGTGTCATGCACCTTGCATGCAAGGCCTTTTTTTTTTTTGTTGACGCGAGGAAACGCATTTACGCGCCTTCCTGGGTGAGGTCCAGTGGTGTGTGGGACTCACGGCACATGATAGTGCCAAATACCCACAAACACCACCGCGAGTTATCAGTGCCGCCCTTGGTGAGGTGCCCCGGAACCTTCAGGGCACCTCGACGGCTAGTCAGCCCCCTAAGGGACCACACGACACGACACGACGACTTCGGGACAGTGCAATGGGGTGAGGTTCCCATCCTCGCCCCTTGCCCTATGCGCAAAAGCGCCACCTCGTATTACTCTTAGGTCCCCTCTTCATATAAGAGGGGTACCGAGAGCGATTCCTCCTCCCGTATTTTAAGCCCCCTCTTCTTATAAGAGGGGTGCAAAGATCCCCCTCAATGAAAAGCAAAGATCCGCCTCGATGCAAAGAGCCTTGGGTTAACCCCAGGCTACTAAGGTCTTAGTACCGCCACGACAAGGCTACCATGGTGGGGATGCAAGGCCTCCTCCGTTCGTAATATGATTTCGTAAAAAAATCCTACTTCTATGTTTGTAAATTATTACGTGGGAATACTTCATAAATATTTGTTTTGCTGTCTATACCCAAGGTGGCGCGTCCAGTACTGTCCGGTCCGGACGAATTGGCATGCATTGCGCCCTTGCTTTTTACACGCCTATTCCAGTTCGGTCGATGACACAAGTTATGAGCGCAAGGCTTTTCTTTCACATTATACCTATTTTCAGTAATTTACCTCAAATATTTATGCTATCCATTAATGTGCTTGTCATCACATTAATTGACTTAAAGAAATGTAATACGATGATAAATGTATAACCTACCTACTCATTGTGTAGCTTGCGTAAGACATCATCTATATTTTATGGTTGCGAAAAAAAAATATTATAAAGGGGAGAGTGAACAGTGTAAAGTTTTTTAAGACACCAACGATGCTTTTAAACATTTGCAAAATCTGAAGCTTTGCAGATACGTTGCCTCCATCAGCCAAGGCTACCAATGTGCAATCCCGTGTCTCACTACCATCATGTGTTGTCGCAACATAAACGTTTCGGCTAAAGTGTATCTGCGGCGCTCATGATATTTTCCTTATCTGTATTCAATGTCTATTTGATGTGTTAGTGACCGAGCGAGGAGATGTTAACGTAGAGTAAAGGATATGTAATATCACAGTCATATAATACAATAGTTAATCTCCGTCAAAGTCGTTAGTTGAGAGCTCTGTCGTTCCCTAAAGATGTGTGGTATTGTCATAGCCGCTATTAATGTATAATAACATGTATTACCTAACTCTATCGACGTAAAATTAACATATTCATTATTTGCAAATAGCGACCCGTCTCGGATATCCCCTGGATAAGGATCCAGGGGCGAAAACTGCATGAAAATCAGTTTAAAAGAGTTTTGAGGATTTCGTTCTATAATATGTATTTATGTCAATAGCTATAAGGCTCGCTTTTGACTTGGACCATCCACAAAAAACTGCTAGGCCGGTAATAAGCACGTTCACTGAAAACGATATCTGCAGATCATCTATTTATCTATTATGTCTAACGGACATATTTATGGAGATGGCAGGGATGGGGCTGGGGGTTACGGGTTTTGGCGTAAATTACTTTATTGGTTACCGGCATATTACTAAGTACCTAAATATTTTCATTTCGTTTTGGTTTAAGTTCTTACTTAAGAAAATAAAAATATTACATTGTTATGTATAAGAGTTATTAGTGCTAGAATATTAGCAGTAGAAGATGAGCTATACTGTGTGACCGTACGTGAGTGCCTTTTATATTACACTAATAATCTGCTTCACTCCCTAAGCAAATTATAGACCGATACCATCATCGGGAATCGTTGAAACGGTGGAAACCGCATGGATACCTGTTTTGATGGTTTTGAGTAAATCGATCACATATAGACAGATTTACAATTACACATATAGACAATTTTTGGGGACTTTGTTTCATAATATGTATGAAAAATGAAAAAAGGGACCGCCTAAAATAATTTTCTTTTATGTTCCCAATGTCACTTACGTTATCAAGACGAATTTAACGACAACGACTTTACTTTAAAATACATCAATTCCAATATCACGCGACGAATGAGCTCGCTGAAGTGGCAATGGGCTGGTCACACTCTCAGAAGAACAGATGGCAGATGGGCCAGTAAAGTTTTGGAGTGGAGGCCGCGTTTAGGAAAAAGAAGTGTTGGTCGAACGTTCACCAGATGGGACGACGATCGCCGTGCAGTGGCCGATCCGAGATGGTTGCGAGTGGCAGGAGATCGGTCGTCTTGGCGTTCATTGAAAGACGCCTATGTCCAGCAGCGGACCGATAAGGGTTAATAATCATGATGAATGATGACATCAATTCGTTCATGCTCGTAAAATATTTAAACCATTTGCTTTTACACATACTGCGTCATGGGCCAGTGGAAAACATGTTCAGTCACAGAACACACATACGGTTCGAATCTCGGGTCGGATCAAACTAAAACTGCAATTTGGATCTTTCAATTTCTAATTACTGTGCGTAGTCAGGAAGTTGACGGTGTCGCCGCACACACACCTCGGAGAAGAAACCCATCGGTTCCCCACCCCATTTCCCTGCGGTCGTGCAGGACTGCCCTTCCTTTGGAATAAGAGAATGAGGGATTAAAGTGTGCACTTATGCCTGTGCCAACACTCGTGCATTATTTTCCTGCGTAGATCGTTCGACTCAACAGATGTGGCTGCCGTAACTGAAATTTGGCAATTAGGCTAAGATGACATTATTTTGTTATGTCTTCATGAATCAATAATTGATTTTTTTTAGGATAGCCTTCAGTAAAGCTCACAGTACCCAAATATGTCATACCCTTGTGACAATATTATATTGTATAGCTAAAACCTGGTTACTTATTTTTTGGTATATTATATTTGCTATTGTATTTTTATGTCATGTTGTATAAATACATGTTAAGTACATGAGAGAATATAATATAGTCAAATTAGATATTAAAAAAAAAAGTTAATTAAAAAAAAACTAAGATTCAATGGTTAAAAATATAATATGGCTATGTAAAATGTTTTTCTATAGTATAGGCGGGCAAAGGATCAATCGGAGCCTGTTTACAAACGCCATCGTCCAAGAACATCCGCATAGTGAATATGCCGATGCGTTGCCCTTCGTTTTTCATCCCCTCCAAGGGGCCACCTGGTACTTACAAGCCGCACTATACGCGACACTTAAGATGTCACTTTAGAGGCACGTCCCAGGTCGTGGCGGCTCAATTCCGCTGCATTGCAACATGTCACTACCTCTTGCTAATTCATCATCATCACCATTATCAGCCCTTATCGGTCCACTGCTGGACATAGGCCTCTTTAAATAAACGTCAAGACGACCGGTCTCCTGATACTAGCATCCATCCCGGACCGGCTACTGAACGGAGAGCGTCTACCCACCTGATGAACGGTCCACCAACACTTCTTTTCCCTAACCGCGGCCTCCGCTCCAGAACCATACTTGTACATCTACCATCCGTTCTTCTCAGTGTGTAACCAGCCCGTTGCCACTTCAGCGAGCTTATTCGTCGCGTGATGTCGCGTACCTTAGTTCTCTGCCTTATGACCACTTTACGAATTCTGTCGGACAGAGAAAGACCCTTGCTGATGATAGATTCTTTTACATTCTACATACACAAACAATACATTTCCATCCACCCTCGTACCGAGCCAGAGTTGCAACGAAATATACATATACAATAGACCTACTATATACTTACGTTTAGTGGTTTTCTACCATTTAGTATATTTTATTAAAGAATACCTACCAAAAGTATACAGAAACTAAAAAACTTAAAATAAATCAATAAACTAT
>JAFELO010000191.1:779681-825200 GCA_017140195.1 Eumaeus atala | reverse complement strand
ACTAACTAAAGAATGTAGGTAGATTCGATTTTTGGAATTGAACGAATCTGTATTAGGCCGAGTACTTTTCAATCCACCCCAGTTTCTGATCCCATTCTGATTTCTGTTCTCTGATCTGAGATGATCTTATATCACATCTGATATCCAGGTCGAAAAGTGTAACGGCTCTACTATGACGGAGCAGATGTCCGGGTAATCGATGGCAATTATGCCATCATTAATCACTATCAGCGCTAATAGGACTGTGACACCGAGAAAAACTTTCATTTCATAATTGCGTTCGGCCATTTTAATTTTAGACAAACTTTTTAATTTGGTTCCCTATTTTAATTATAACTGTCATACTTATTTTGTGTGTTTAATTTCATATAAATATTCAATATATTAACCTAATATACATAATTTTATATAATAAAATTAAAGAGTCCTTTTTTATGTGTTTATTTTCCTGAACGCGTATTATATTTTCTTATTGCATTATAGCCATTAATTTTAGCATATATATTCATGGGCAAAGTATAATCCAAGATACTATGACAGGTAGGACCGGAGTTACGTGGTTGAAACCGCGGGATGATTCCAGTGCTATGATAAAACTAGACTGCTTTGTTTTCAAGTGAAATACGGCCAAGTACGACCTACAAACAAAGAACTTATAAAACGAGCCGAATTTTCATGATTTGACTTTTATCGGACCGAAGTAAAGTTTGCTATCTTCCCTTCTTAAAGTAATATTTAGAATTTTATCAAGCGCGACCCCTATCCAAGGGAAGACCATTAAAAAATTAACCCCCCCCCCCTAGATTTTGCAACAACGGCGTTATAAGCACCCCATTGCAACGTCTTCCCTCCAATTCTTTTAATGAATTATCATCGTCTCGGAGTTGTTTATTCTTTAAAAGTTGAATATTCAGAAACTGTGTTCCAAGTCTATGATGAGAGGCGATTTCTACTCCAGTATTTTGCTCTATATATCAGGATTAATAACAAATGAATCTATGACTAACTTGACCTGAATATGTTGTCTTTAGCGGAAGACATTAGCTGGATTGTTCTGAAGGATAAACTTTCGCAGGCCACTAGTGTAAGTACTGTTATTTTGATTCAATAGTAGGTGGTAGTGCCATCCCATTGCATTTGCATACCTGCAACCATTGTGGAGGCTTTGGGCTCTGAAAACTGGAAAGGCACCTTTTACGCACATGAAATTGCTCTATAAATGACACCAAATCTATCAGTACTTGTGGGTTTTGTAAGTATTCGGTGACCATTTTTATACAATCAGCATTTTTGATGTCAAAAAAATCACCTGACCTAGATGCACAGTTAATAGAAACAATGAACCTTAAAATCTCTCTTTGTTCATAGAAGATATGCAATCGCTTTATTCTTTGACTTGGAACAACATTAGGCTGTCATTTCTATCCCCTCCGCCTTAGTCGGCATTTCGATGGAAATTGTTTGGAACAATTTGAATTATGCCTATATTTCTGAACCGGCTTAATTACTGCTATTACTTAAGATGTTTATGTTTGACATCTGCTTAACCCAAGCTTAACATTAAATCTGGGATATATGCACTGATTTCCAAAGTATTCATTACATAAAAACTACTTTTACGTATTTCATCGCGGTTTATACAATTATTTAACTGGCCCGACTTTTAAATAAACCTTGTCAAAGTCGGTAAATTGTAATGAGTAACGTTCACGTTAACTTAGCCATCGTTATGAAGTATTTTTGCAAATCAAAGATACCTACACTTCACATTTAAATTGTGATTATTGAATGAAATGCGGGACCTTTTCCTTTTATATTATAAGGGACTTAAAAACTTTTCTTATCATTTTGTGGGGGGACATGCGAGCAATCGGAGTCACTTCTTCACTACTGACATTATCTTTCGCATCATTGTTATATGGGCCATCGGCTACTCACATACCGCATGAAACGCGGCAGCGAAGATGTCACTCTACAACGGCATCATGTGAGCGAGAGGTACCTGTCCGGTCGTGCAGTTCAGGTGTAGTTCAACTTGGCCCTATTATGAATAGGTTTAATTAAATTCATGTTAAAGTTGGGCTTGAAAACGATCAATTTAAATATAATTTATTTACTAGTCACTACTAGTATAAATCGAACACTGATTTCCTGCTATCTCTAACTAAAATAAAGTTATAACTAAAATTAAACGAACATTTGAAAGTAGTCTGACACGGGAAAATTGTAACTGCGCAAAACAGGGATGTCTTCAGCAATAAACTTTGCGCTGGAATTTCATTAGTTTCGTTCAATAAATTAAGAGGTTATGCTCCCGTGTGTCAGCCCTGCAATTACCTCGTCTCGGAAGTAATGAAGAACCTCTCGGCTCCGGGAATTACAAATGTGATTGGATGTGTCAGTCATTCAAGAATATTGCACCGTTTTCCATGTCCAAGTGAGAAGAGAGGGAAGTAGGTGGATACACCCTCGTATGTCGGAGAACACGATATCACATCGATCGGTCTTGTCAGACTAACGTCACGGAGGAACGTGGACTTGGCGAGTGGACTTGTGTCTGCGCACCCACTTGTGCTGTATAATATTATTGTAACATGCGGAGGAGGTTAGTTGCATGGATACTCGTGTGTGTGGATGTAACTGTGCCAAGATATAATGATGATGATGGTTGGCTGATCATTACGAAATATCGGATACTATAACAGCTACAAGGTCCCTTTAGCTTTTAGGGTGCAGAATTCAGATAATAATGAAATTTACGAAACCCCAGCCCTAAGGGTAGGTTTTTTCGGGAGTGGAGTACACGCGGGTAAAACCGCCAGGAGCTGCTAGTAGTCCATATAATATGGTGACTGTAGCCAAAGTTCGACTAAGTGGACACCATTGTCTACGTCATATAATAAAGTAATTAAAGTGAATAAGTATTAAAGTAGAAAGAACATTTATAAAAAGAAAACTATAAGCAGCTGATCATATTGTTACACACATTTGCGAAGATGTAGTGTTGTTGAACCGGTGGAAAACTCGGTAAGAGGGGCAAAAGAGAAAGAGGAGGAGGCGCTTTTGCGCACAGGAACAGGGGCGAGCTTGGAAACCTCATGCCATTGCCCTATCCCAAAGTTGTCGGAGTTGTCCTGTGATGGGGACCCCATCTGTGGAAGTGGTGTTGGTCCCTCAGGGAAACAACTAGCCGTCGATGTGTCCTGATGACTTGACGTTGTGGGGCACCTCACTAATGGCACTGACGGCACTCATGACGAGGGCCATCAGTGGCATTAGTGTTTAGTGGATATTTGACACTATAATGTGGAGCGAAAGTGCGTCACCAAAAAAAAGTAAAAACGTGAAATCATTTATCTGCGTTAATTGACCGTCCTCTAAGAGATCCCACTACAAAATTACAAAATATCTTATTTTCGCCTCCATTCGGAGTGAGGTGTATAATAAATTTCCCCGGCTCGAATATCACCCTTATCTTTAAAACTCTGTTATATTTTCACTATCTTGACTTATTTGATAATTCTTGTCTCTGGCCGGTGATTTAGTGTGCTCGGCTGGCGCAGGGGAGCTTTTTAAGCTAAAAAAATTAAACAGACATCGTTATGATATACTGTCTTTATAATATCTGTCCGCGCTGTTGTATTCTTGTGTTATGCTATATTACAATAAAACTACTTTTACGGATTCTATCGCGGCTTATTTAATTAGCCCGAATTCAGAAGCTAGTAAGCTGTAAAGCTTCTGGAGCGTCGGGTTAGTTAATAAATTAAATAAACCTCGATAGAATCCGTAATAGTAGTTCTATTGTAATAGTATATATGTATAATGTAGGCAGTTCCGTCCATCCGGGGTTTAGCTAATTGGTATAAGTGAGGAAGTAAAATGCAATCAGACATAAGTGTACAAGTCAATCACGCTGACAAGGCAGTAAAATATAATGTTAAAAAAATATTTTTAGGGTACGTCCCCTGCCTATATGTAAAGCGAAAATGATTTTTTTCGTTTCTACTAGTCCTACGACGTGTAGGTGCGAAGGCAATAGCGTCGCCAACAGTAGTAGGTCCCTGTAATATATTTTCCCCATTGTGGTGACTCGTTGGGTAAGGTTTTAAAAAATTGGTGTTCCGTCTCTTCTACGCTTAAGTAAACGGTTCAAAACTTATATATAATAGTGTCGTCGTTATTTAGAGCGTGGTACGGAATCATCGATTGAATCCAACTCGTCGTTATAAGAACCACGGAACCCAACACTGCGCGTGGCACGACATGCACTTGTCCAGTTTTTAACAACCTATGAGGGCTAGCGAGTGGGACATTAGCGTTAACATCGAAGCCGGTAATATCGATGTAATATGGAGGCAAAAATATGCATATTTTCCGACCCACAGATTTATTTATAAAAAAAAAAATTGTCTTCATTCCCATTGGCCTCCGCAAAATTAGAAGCTGAAAGAAACGCGATAGCTATCACTTTAAGGGCATACCCCTTATATATGAGCTAGAGGTGCCTCCGCGGTCGTCCTCCGCGGATCCCACATCCAGTGGTCAACTTGGCTGCAAAGCAGCTCTTCTTGAATCCTCTATTCTCTCGTATCAAGGAAAGAAGGTAACAAAAAACTAAGAAAACACACGAGTCCATGATTTCTACTCGCAAATTGTCAAGGACTATTCGTTAATTGACGGATTGCCGTTCCCCCGTAATGTATTACTCCCATGGCACCACTATTTTTGGCCAAACATCTGGCACACGTAACATGATTATATCCAGTTACAGAACAGGTAAGGAATTAAATTATTATTAATAAATAACCTAAATGGAATCCGCAAATATTAAAAATCGTAAATTTCTTATTTTTCCATGGTACCTTTCGACAACGTTTCGGCGGACATAGCCACGGGAGGACTTTATATGCTGTCCTCCATAAACTATGTCCAGGTCACGTGTGGACTGAACTCAGTTTATGGGTGAAAACTAGTAGTCCGAGCCATGAATTCTGACGCCTATAGGTATCCGTCCAATTATAATGCTGATTGCTTCCCGCCGTCTCTTTTCTCCTCCCACAGACTACCGGAAACCCACAAAGCGTATGCAACGACATAGGAAAGCTCTCAAGTTTAAAGTGTTATCATATGGACCATATGTACCTACGCGTCATCCCGGCCCATTTTCGCTGGAATGCAGCATGACGCTACCTCTTACTCTGTAACTTTTATAATAAGGAGTGATAATTCGTAAATTTACGACAGCATTAAATTATTGTATTCAGAATTGTGTATGTGTTTGTCGTTTCATTTTCTCATTTCCCGTGCAGACGAGTCAACGCTGATAGCGGTGTGATGCTGCAATGTGTCGGAGTAGCGAAACTTCGATAGGTCCGACACCGAAATATTGTGTCAGAATTTATTGCTGCCGCGGTCAGCCAATGTTAGACAGGAAGAGGTCGTGCCCCACTGCTGGCGAGTTTTAAATGGAACTTTAAAGTTAAAATGAATTTTAATTTAGTATTTGATATAAAAAATACGTAAAGTTTTCACGAGGCAGATGAAATATGGACGTTGTATAGTTTATACTTTGACACATAATCATTTTTAAAAAGTACCCGAGGATAGTATCATCTGATAGCAAGACACTACCGAGCCTGTACGGTGTTATAACGCGCGAGAGAAGAACTAGATTCAGTCACACAAACTAAATTCCATCGAAACATAATATATATTTATATATATATATGATCTTATGCTATAATTGATTGCTATATTATAAATATATTTTTTTTATTATTATAAGGTCGTGGTTTTATTCATAACACATGACTGAATATCTCACAAGTGTTTTGTTTTGTCAGCTTCCGTCCAAAAGGAGATAGATTATATAGTAAGTAATAAAACATTAAAAAATTGTTTCACATAAATATGGTACACACGGCCGTAACTGACGACGCACCCGGAACCCAAAACTGAACAAGTTGTCTTCCAGCGGGGAAAATGTCTATACCGCAGTCGATAATGAAACAGCTGTGCCGTCTCAAATGTTACCAGCGTCACTTTAATCTAATAAATAATATCGAATGGAATTAATTAACGAATATCGAGTTAAATCTCGCATTATAAAGAGGGTAGTGCGAAATTGAAAGCGTGTTTTTTTATGTTGATATCGGACAGAATGTGAATTGATTTGATTGTATATTTGTTTTGGGAAAGGGGGACATAAAGGGGGTTCCGTCCTACAATTAATGAAAAAAAAATTAAAGTAGAGTGTAATACGAGCTGCAGACGATTTGTCTTGGCGTTCATTGAAAGAGGCCTGTGTTGTGTGTTGCTGGAGGAATCCCGTTGCCTGGAGATTATGCCTAGAGGGAACTCTCCAATTATAGCGGCTGAGTGCACCCTCGCTGGTGTTTAGTCAGTATTGCACCCTCCAGTGCAGAACCTAGGGGCCTCCGAGGAATGAACTTCCTCTACGTCGTCAAGAAAAAAAAAGATTTGTGTTGCGCCATGTACGTAATTGGAAAATTTCTTATAAGCGGGAAACGAGTTTAGACACCAACCCTAGCCCAGGGTAGCAACACTAACTAAGGGGAGAGTCCGGTCATATGTGGGTCTCGTGGTACTGAACATCGCCGCATACCCACTAAAATCACCACTAGTGCTGTTAATCCATACGCCACCTTTCCCGTACTACGAAACAATCCTACCAATTTTAGTTCATTACAATGGGGTTGGGTTGCTCGCCCTTTTCTCCGTGTACAAGATATCTCTTCGTTATTTTTAAACCACTTCGGATACGAAGAACGGTTACGTCTATTCAATTGGCTTTGCCCATGGTGTAAGGTGATCTCAAGCTCGGAAACCACCCACAGCCACGACTAGCCATGTACCCTTGCGGGGTCGTACTAGAACAAAGATACGTATATGTTAAACGTGTAAATTGCTCAGCATTTTTATCAGTTTGAACCCATTCACAAGTAACACGATAGATTTTTTATCGTACGTCAAAACTCCTTAAAGTGGAACATGGGGTTGCCCATATATTAGTGCACACGACAACGTTAAAAAGCGCTGTCGTGTGAATAGAAGATTGGCTCATGATGTATGGGTTTATAAACGCGTCAATTACATAATAAAAAATCGGTGTGTGTGTGTGTGTGTTAGATCCGCCTCGCATATATCAGGCGTTTTTTCCCTAAGACTGAATATAATTGTGAAGTAAAGGATGAGCAGGAGATACTTCGTTTCACAATTATATTATGACGTAGGCGACAAAATTGTGGTACAGCTTCATCTTGGTGTAGCAAGGGTTATTGTTTCACACGATTTTAGAGTGGATCTGAAAACCGTCGCTTAACGAGTAAACTCGGATAAATAATAATCTTACTTTGCACGGATCTGCCATAAAACACTAGTGAAAAACAAAGAGAAATATTAATAAAAAATGTTTTGATCACTACCCACGTACGCAGTACCCTATCACCGCTCGCATCCAATTTAAGAGCAGTGGTCACACGTGCTTCTTACACAATTTACTGGCACAACACTTCGGGGCCCCGGGGAGGGGAGTAAATTATTTATTTTATTGCCCTGAAATCCAATTCCATAACCGGAGCCGTTCCGATTGTTCGGTCATAATCGATACATCCTCACTATTGTGTCCAATTTATCGGTTTGTCTCCGATTTCATTTTATATTGTGTTGCAGCCCGCGACTTTACGTGTGTTTTTATAGAGGTACGTTTCAGCAGGTGATGGTAATGTTTACCACATAATCTTACTTGATACAATTAACGACGTGGCCGATAATACGTTTTATTATAAGGTATCCTAAAAGTCACTAATTTTCCGGATTGGAATGTGCCCGAAGTAGCCATAGGCTTACCACCTATGACTTCATAGGTCTCAGTACCTTGGCTAATCGTACGTTCTAGTGTACCTACTGTTTGTGGATGTACTAGGGCACCTCTGTTTACCTGTTCGGGGATAATAGGCGTGAAGGTACTTACTTACTAAAAGTCACTTGCGTTAGTTTGATTTGAATATTTCACTATATAGATATAGATGTAATAGTCGTAACTACAATCATGTTGTAGGTACGGTAACAATAACATATCATTTTGTTGGTACGGTAACAATAACATATCATTTTGTAGGTACGGTAACAATAACATATCATTTTGTAGGTACGATAACAATAACATATCATGTTTGTTTTTGTACTTGGTACTTGACCTGGTTTGACTTACATTTTTCTTTTTTGTGGTGACGAAGGGCAATGCATTTGCGCATGATACCTGGGAGCCCGGGTAGACCCCCAGACCTATGTTGGACTCGGCCATTGGGTAGCAATAGCAACAAAACCCTACTGGAGTCTTCAGCCGCTATTAGTGGAGGGTCACGGATCGGCAGGCAACAGGACCCCTCCAGTGACAGGTTGACCTCGGCCAGACTTCACCTCCTCGGAAACTGTCCGGCTATGCTATGAGAGTCCCCACGACATGTCTTTATGGAGTGGACCGGGTTCCCATCCCGGCCCGACACGGAACACAGGGGCACTACTGAAGGCGCTGCAGATAGCGTATATATAGGAGATAGTGTCATGCATGGTGCATGACACTTATAAGAAGGACAACGCAACAGCATAATATTGCTGATGTTCATGTGCGTCGGTAGTCGTTGAAATGCTCCGATTTCTCGTTTGTCCCCTATACTATAAAAATACGATCTATGGTGGTAGGGCTGCGTTGTCGCATCAAACGAATTTTACCCATAAACCACTTCCTTCTCACATAACATCGGAAATGAAGGAATGGGTATGTCATAACGTTTTATGGGAACTGAAGGTCCGCGATGCCTCATCACAGTGGATACATATTGGATAAGGAATGGCAAAGTATCCGCGTATCCATTTTATGTCTGTCTGTCTGTTTTTCTTGAGCCTTTTAGTGACTTTCAACGCTCATGAATATATTTGCAATAACTATGCCGGTGTCTTCCCCTCCTTTCCTTCACCCCTCCAATGGGTCCCCTCCATCCTATGAAACTTAACACTGAAGTTATCACTTTACGGCGGTATAATGTGAGCGATTAATTTGTAATTAATTTTACGTAATTACATTTACTTTTCATAAGCTGATACGTCTCGTTCACGTTTATTACTAAAGCTGCACTGTTGCATTTAACGCGGTTTGGGAAAGTTACAGATCTCACCTGATCAGTCATTCTAATGCTCTGTAACATGAAATTATACGGGTTGTGTTACCAGTTATTTCAAAATCTGGTTGCCCAACATCGGCTCCTTGATGTTAGTTTAGCTTCACCGCCATGATCATCAGATATAACACTATCCCCTTATAACATATACCGGTGTGAACATAAAAGATGTTCACACCGGCAATGTTATATAGACTAATATTATAAATGTAAAACTTGGGATGCTTGATTGGTGTGTTACTCAATCTCGCTAAAATTGTCAATGAAACGTCGCAATGTTGTAGCTGATATACTATAATATCAGAAAAGCCTCAGAATACAATTTCAAGTGATTTTGGATTGGAAGATGAAAATTAATAAACAATTCCGAAGTTAAATGTCGAGAACAAAAATAGTTGAAGTTCTATTGAAGCCCGTGTACAACTCAGTATTTAGTAAGTCAAAGTCCCAAAGTTTGACATCATAAATGAAAATAGGACGTCTTTATTTGGAATTAATTTTACCGCCCCTAGACCTCCTGATGATCTCAACTTCAACTGCGTACTATGAAAAATTAACTTGTAAGAACGAAATATTTTGAATACTACGAATGGGTAGTGCCATGCTGCATATCAGCGGTATTGGGCCGGCACGACCCTGGACCACCTCTCGCTCACATGATACCGGTGTAAAGTGTTATCTTCGGAGGATGAGAGGGGGGCAACGCTTCATGGGCGCCGGTTGTCGTAAAAATACTACGATTGCTCTTTTACCCCCTCTACTATAAAAAGATGCTGCATCGCACAACCCCTTACTAACTCCACTGTTCTAATCATATATATTCTTATGGAGTATACTCCTTAAAGCGCAATTTTCACCAAGTATATTCGGAGCCTCTATGGGCATAAAATAACGCCATAAATTAAAAGCGATGAACAATAAATACGTGGATAATTTTGCGTCTTTACCCATCACGTTAAAAGCTATTGCATGTTTACATACGCTCTAGTGATGTACCTTGTGCTAGTATCGATATCGATCAAAATATATTAACTGTATTTATATAAAAAAATATTTTTTTAACAAAATAAAATATACTTGGAATTGTTAGAGACCAAAAGCCTCAAACTCAAAATGTTAAAAATTAAAAATGAGTGTTATGAAGATGATATTCAAAATGTATTGGATGTTAGGTACCTTGATGCTATCGGCAAAATTTTAAATATTAGATGGTATGTCTGAAAGTGCAACTCTACTGTAAGCTGAAACAAGGCATTGTCCTAAGATTCTAAAGGATCAACACCTGTCCCTAAAATCGGAGATATAAAAAAAATACCAGGGGAAAGGTGTAAAGTCTTTTAATTTTTTTCTTATAATTTTTTATTACCTCACAGAAAATAGAGTATCAAATCACACAATCCAATTACATCGATGCTCACAGATATTTTGCTTTTCTTTGTCAGGTTCGCCTAATCTTAATTAATCAAAATAGAGTGTGCTTCTGCATGTAATAATGCTACATTCCTGCTGTATATGGCCAATACTACAAGAGTACCTCTCGTTTACGTGCCATTTATTTATATGTCATGTGCTATAAAGCGAGAGATATGCTGTCACGTATTTTGCGATTTTTAAGTAGACGTTGGTCGCCGGAGGAAAGAAGAACAACACATCTAGATAACATTTATGTAAATTTAGATAGACCGGTGGTCCGCAAAGGTTTATTGCTGCACGTTGTTCCCGATTTACAATCAAAAAGTTCGTGCAAGTCTATCTAAATACCACGAGAATGCATTAGCCTTTCTTCCACTCGTTATTGACACTACCCTGATTTAAAAGAGAGAGAGGTGAGAGCAACTTTCTGGCTCGTTCACTCCTACATTGCATCGAGAGCATTTTTGTAAATTAAGACTTATAAATGAATAGAATTAAAAGTGGGTATAACCAGCTAGTTAAATAAGTAGCTTCCAATTAATGTTAAAATGACACCGAGAGACATCCTGTAGATATAAGAAAAAAAAAATAATAACAGCAATAATATTTGGTTGGGTTACTAAAATAATATAATTATTCACGAATCGTCTATAACCATTAATTTCACATCACTACCAACCGTTATTACGTACAGTTAAGCGAAAGGCGCTTAAAAGCGCTACCTCGGCTGTTTGCAGCGCTAATTAATCTTTTACCGAGGCCCGCTACTCTAAACCAATTACGCTGCCAGCCCAAAACTCGCTGTTTTTCGACGACTACGCCAAATTGCTTTACACGCGCGCTTTGAAGTGTTATGCGCATATTAAATTACAAAGCTTGAAAGGGAAATATAGCGTCTTGCGTAGGCACCTACCGATATGTAGACAGACCAAACGTTTTTGTGCGAGGATAATTGTAATTGAATAAACTTTCATTAAATTTCATTATTTTTTTACACGAAAATACATTTTATGCAATACAAACCAATGTGTCTGGTGTTATCAAGACGAATCTAACGACACATAATACGTTAAAATGCATCAGGCACTGGATCCAGCCTGGAGCAGGGAATATATAAATCTCACATACAGTTAGAAAATATTACCAGCCCTGGGTGGGGTCCAATGGTGTGTCGGGCTGGCGGCACATTATAGTAACGAATACCCATATCGCGAGTGCCATCAGTCCCACCTATGGTGAGGTGTCCCGTAACAACAAATCATCATGGCATCTCGGTGGTTAGTCAGTCTCTAAAGGGACCGAAGCCTCCACCATAGAAGGTTTGCCCCGTAACACAGGACAACCCTACTAAGTTTGGGATAGTGCAAAGCTCAGCTTTGCATCCTCACCCCTTGCCCCTCCCCCAGCTCTTTAGTCCCCTCCTCCTATAAGAGGGGTACCAGGAACGCCTCCTCCTACTGCTCTTCAGTCTCCTCTCTTTATAAGAGGGGTATCAGGAACGCCACCTCCGGCTGTTTTTGGTCCCCTCTTCTTATAACAGGAGTACCTGTTGCATATCTCTCAAGATATTTACATAGTCAACTGATGTCTGTGTTAGATACATACAATATCCAGTACGGCCCCGAAGGTCATAAGCTGGGGACACCTCGGGTGTGTACCTCGGTGATGTGCTGTGGCTTGCCATCGTACACGTAATACTAAAGGTAACGCACCAACACATATACTAAAGGTAACGCATCAACACATATACTAAAGGTAACGCATGAACACATATACTAAAGGTAACGCATGAACACATATACTAAAGGTAACGCATCAACACATATACTAAACGCATCAACACATATACTAAAGGTAACGCATCAACACATATAAGTATATCACAGTACCAAGAACCGCTCCCTCCTCCTGCACCTTAGTCCGCTCTTCTTATAAGAGGGGTACAATGAGCAGCTCCCTCGGTTTAATTGGCTTCACCCAAGAGATCAGGGTTCACCACAGGCTACTGGGCTCAACCGAGACGGCTTGGATAGTGAGAAAAAAATATAAACAAACTCTTCTTCAGACGCAGTCGGCATAAAAGCAAATTATGAACCTGCAGGAATCAAAGATTAATATACTTCTTTCTAGACGAAAATTAATGTAATTCTTTACTAATATCTATCAGATAAACCAGTAATAAACATTCTTAAATCGAAATGTATTTTCATTCTTTCCTCTTCACCTCCAATGGAAAAACCTTGAAACCGCATGAAACGCGACAACGTAGATGTCACTTCACCTGGAGCGACAGGTACCTTCCCGGTTGTGCCGGCCCAATTCTGTTGCAAATAAGCATCTAAAACCATGCACCACCTCTTGCCATGCCACTACCTCCTACTAATAACGCATCACTTCTAGGTATGTGTGCGAAGTTGGTTTTTAAATAAAACGTCTTTCTTGTCTCGAGGTGTAAGCTGGTGATGAAAGGTGAGAGCATTATGGAAGAAAGGCTATCTAAAATTAAGAGAAAGATATAAGTTAGTGAATCTTCACTGTATAATACCTAGTCAGAGAGAGATTTACATTTCTGTAGAGGCAAGGGTGAGAGAGGTGTAAACTTTCTATCTTTCTTCATCTCATAATCAATGCATTCATGCATGGTATAAGGCAAATTTAGTATTACGTTTTACTTCAGTCGCTTGGTTGATCTCACACGCGTATTTTTCTTCAGATGAGTGATTATTTTCTATTTCCAGAAATGAAGATTTTTTTATACGGAAAATTTAACATAACTAACGCCAGATCCACATTTAGGTGGTCTGTTTCTTTTGAGGACGTTTAACAGTATTCCATTCCAGAATGTTTTTTAAGCAATTAAGGTGACAATTGAGCAGGCGGAGGCTCTCAATAAACGTCTGCGTATATGTGAAGTAGACACGTTGCTCTTCTATTACCGCAGCAGTGTAACAGACCACTGGACTCTCACAAAATCCCGCTCCTCAATGAGGGACCCACCGGTCGTCTGGCTGTGCGGGCCAATGCAATAGAAGTGTAGCAATAATACTACCTTTTGCAAGTAGCGCCATGCTGCATTGCAGCGCAATTCGGCTGGCACAACCAGGGAGATACCTCTCACACAATACCGCCGTAAAGAGACATCTTAAGTGTTGCGTTTCATGCTGTTTATGAGCACCCGGTGGCCCATTGTGGGGGGAGGTAGGGGCAAAGCGTCGGCAGAGAAATTATGTGGATGTTCAAGGGCGTCGGTAGTCGCAAATAACCTTACGTTACCGTGCCATGACAATAAAATATTACACTTACTAAAAAATAATTAAAATATCAGAAAGCCGACATGGTAACTGAAAAGAAAAAAACAAGACTTGACAAATGATGTATCCCGACTTTACAAGACTTGTTTTTTTTTTTGTTAGGAGTCGGACTTATCGTTGTATTAATTATTATTTTTATTTTACATTTTTACTCTCGAGAGTAAAAGTGTAAAATAAAAATACATAATACATGTCTCCTTGTGTCGTGGTCGGGTAATAGAAAATTCTTTAGACAAAGTGCCTGATAGATACGGCTTGTATTGACCACGGAATAAAATACAGATGACGTAAAACGCCGGGCACAGACAACTAGTTTGAAATGATATTCAAATTACAAGTAATTTTAATTCACCCCTTATAACAATACTATAAATCTTTTTAACGTGCCCAACACCTTAATTTGAAAGGGGTACAAATAATAGGTCTACAAACTAGGTTCCCTAATCAGGCTTTAATCAAGGAGGCATCGCAAATTAATTCCAAATTAGCATCGTTACGCAGCCCCGCAACCCCGCACCCCTTGAAACCCCAGCCGCTAGGCACCTAAGCGTCTTATAACAATAAACAACTTAAGAAAATTCCGCGAAGGAAATTTTAATTTGAACCTTTAAGGAATTCTTAGGTTGCGTTAATGTGATACGAAATAAATACAGGTACAAATTTCAGTTACAGGTGCTTTAGTAGGTATTTTAAAATTAACATTGGAAAATTTTGTCTGTTTTAGGCTATATCTGCATGAGGTAGAGGTTCTTAATGTTTTAAGGGGATAACATTAAAGAAACTCCTTTTCTCAGTTTTTTAAACATCATTATGTTATAGCATACCTTAACATGTAATAAGCTGAAGTGGAAATTGAAACGCAAGGCAACCTAACTTGAATTCTAATTCAATTTGTGTGCTTAAAAAATAGAATAGTTCTTTCTGGATATGTGTATATATCCGTTGTGTCTACAACGACCTAAGAAAACTGTGTGAAAATACAGATGGACAGACGGACAGTGGAGGTGAGTAGTGTAGGGTACAAACCCTATTAGTACGTCTCCACTTCTACCATTTGGGTACGGTACAAGCGTACGGTGGGTACGGCACTAAAAACCAAAATTTGTGTGTATGTTTTTACTCTTTCACAAAGTCTTTGGATGCAATTTTCCTCAGATATAGATTAAAATTTGGTATCGTACAATTGGGTGAAACCGTGGGTCATCTCTAGTAAAGTTATTATTAAAGTTTCACATCGCTCGATGACGGAAGAACGGGGAGTCTGATGGCTTCCGCACAGCCAGCTGATCCTCACAACGGTAAACAGTCTAGTAGTGCAGGAAATGCAATACTAGACTCCCTGGCCTTTACGCTAAAGGTGGGTCTCCTGAATTCATATAAAAATATAAAAATAAAATGTATTACAAAATGTATGATTTATTTATAAAAACAGATCAGTCCTGGCTTCGCCCGTGAATGAAATATACACTGAAACCTTCCATGGGAATCACTCTATCCATTGGTGAAAACTGTAGAGAATCTGTACAGTAGATACCTAGAAAATCGATCGCATAGAGGCGGACAGATTATTGCGACTGTGTTTTATAACAATATAAGCTATACTATTACGAATAACGACATGAAAATAAAAAAGCATGTTTATTTGTCTAAATATATTTCACTTACCTTTACGCTGGTATAGTGGCGTACTATCTGAAAAATGAAATTATAAATTAAGTTAAAAACAGGTATCTTTATATATTAGCATTAAAAAAATTACTTCTTGACATATAGCCCTTATCAAGGCAAATCAAAGAAGCCAAAAAACGATAAGCTTGCTATATTTTACTAAGGAGTTCCCGTGGCTACCTTCAAGCTTCATCAGCAGACCCAGTACTTGATAAAGCTTGAAGGTGGCCATGACCATTCGACGAGGCTGCCGTATTTTATTGCAGATCCCGTCCGTTAATAATTAAGATACATATAATAATAATGATTAAAAAATATTAATCGAAGAATACTGTAAATGTAGGCACTGTAAATAGAAGTTTTCCCATTAAAACTCCTCTGGTCCAATTGACGGCCTATCCTTTCTATTCGGTTCGTCCGCAAATCCCACATATCAATCCGATCCCACCCGGGAGTGGTGCCAGTTCGTAAATACATTTCCTTGAAGAAAAAAAATCTATCACATGATACCGGCGTAAAGTGACACATTCGGTCTCGCGTTTCGTGCGGTGTGTGAGTAGCCAGTGACCCTTTGGGGGGAGGTGAAAAGGAGTGCAACGCAGTATTTACACCGATGTTTATGGGCGTTTGTCATAAAAACAATCCGATTGCTAGTTTATCCCCTTGTACTGTACTATAAAAAAGCAGCTTGGCAAATTCTATGGGTGCTCATTAAATCAGAGATAGCAGATGCGTAGCGCCATTCACTTGTTCAGTAACGACGTCTCTCCTTTGCGTCCTGGAAAAGCGTGCAGCGAAAAGAAAATTATTACGAGGTAAGTAATTTCGAAAGTAAAGAACTCTTTACGTTAAAACCGAAATTTATAAAATAAATAAGAAGATTAATTAAATAAAACGGTAGTTCCCCGAGCGCCATTCAGACTCGGTCCGATTCAGGCGCCTCGCAATTCCTTATTTTAAAAGAAATTTCTAAAAAGACGTGTGCTTTGAGTGCGAGCTCATTATGGATTTTCATTTCATTTCTTTGAATACAGCCAAGTTCATTAACTGAAAGAGGAGTGTGTGGTGGAATTTTTCATTACGCTCCACAATCTACATGCTCGGTGGATTGAGAGCTAGCGGATTCCGATACGACCGAAACCATAAAATTTATATCTGGATGTCGAAGCTAAAGTAAATCGAATTTATAGCAATTATTTTAAAGCTATTCGATACTTACTGATAAATATTATTAATGAAGACAACCGAAGCATAACGGCTGCTTTTGATAAAATCTGTACTAATTTTATAAAGCTGAGGAGTTCGTTTCCTTGTTTAAATCTCGGGAAATTCTGTTCCAATTAGCGAAATGTTTTCGGTGTTTGATAGCGTTATGGTGAATAAAAAAAAACCGCAAGGCGCTGCCCATACAAGTAGAAGATCACAGTCTTCCTTCGACTCCGCCCACGCAGGTCTTACTTAATTTACTTGATGAGCGACGTGTCAGACTATACTAATGTACGTCTGAACAAAATTTCGACCACGACGGCTATCTCTATAGAGATTAGCCCACTGCGCCGGACATATTATAATGCACAAGTGTGTGCGTGCACGAGCGCACTCCCCATTTCCTCATTCTCCTATACCGGAGGGACGGCAACCCGGCACGACCGGAGAGAAATCAGGCGCGGGACCAGTTGGCCAGCTCCGGTTAAGCCGTCGCTTACATTCTCTTCTAGACACTGGGGCGTGACACCACCAACTTCCTTTAATTGGACTGTTATTAGAAGTCGCAAAATTTCCATGACACTTTGGTCCGACCTGGGACCCAGGACTTCACGACTGTGATATAACTAACTAAGACCACGAGGCAGTTAATATAAACTATTACAATGCAAAATTAATAAATTAAGTAGGCATTAAAATACTAGTGGTTAAACTTATTTCTGACTAGCTCTTTTCCACTCGCATAAAATATATCTCAACAACAAAAGCAATAACAATACAAGATTTTATACATTTTTATGTTATACGAGATTATTTCTTCTATATGTGTCAAATTTTAGCCAAATTCATGCCGGAATAATTGCAAAGATAAAACGAGCGTACAGGTGAGTAAGGAAAAGTGTGTATAGGTAGGTATATACAAACTTTTGTATTTCTTATATTAGTAGAATTAGTAGAACAGTTCGTCATCAGTAAGTAGTTTATTGACGACCAGCGTATGTTCGCCAGTTCTCAGTGAATGTCCTCGGTGGAGATTGGAATATATTTTTTTCACATTTACAATTGCAATAGCTAGCCTACGGTTAACACTGGTACTATAAAAGGCAGGTGTAGATCAATGATAACTTTTTAAATTTAATAGACAAACAGCACTAGTTATGTTATCCTGCAACAGCGATAGACTTTTTAAAGTAAAGTTCAGAGGCGAATTAACATGACACGTCATAAGGCATCGCGTCACAGATGCCGGAGTATCAATAATAGTGTGTGTCATGAATTGATTAAGGCGTCATTGTTTTCAAAGGCCCTTTTTTTCTTCACTGGCCCTGGGTGGGGTCCAGTCGTATATGGGGCCCGGGGTATATTACAGTGCCGAATACCCACAAACACCACGACGAGCGCCATCAATGTCACCTTGACGGCTATTCACTCCCCTATGGGACTGACACCTCCTACACAGAAGAGTTGCCCCTCACCACAGGATAACCGCACCAACTTTGGGACTGTACAATGGGGCGAGGTACTCATTCTCGCCTCTTATCCGTGCGCAAAAGCGTCTCCTCCTGTTGCTCTTTTATCCCCTCTTCTTATAAGAAGGGTACAAACCTCTTCCTCTCACCTCTTCCATCGGCTCTTTAGTCCCCTCATCCTATAAGAGGGGTACAAATAGCAGCGCCATCGTATCAATTGGCTTCACCTGGTTTCACCCCAGGCTATTGAGACCCACTGCCACAACAAGGCTTAGTTAGCTATGTCATTTTGAAGAGGTGGGGAAAATGTGATCTAAAGATCAAGCAGAACCAATTCCAAGTATCCAATACTCGTTTCATTACTTCTATTCGAAAGAATTTGAACAGTTGTTCATTCGCATTGAAGAGGAAATATCAGCATTTATTCACTGTTATAGTAACTTATCTTTGAAAACAGCTCATCGTCTAAAGGAAAAGTAAATGGAAGCTTTCGAGACGTTTCCATGCCTGTCTCACGATCACCACCTTGTAACCATTGTTACATACTCAGACAGGTTTTTTTTACCGTCACTGCATCCATTCAGGCTTGGTCCAAGTCAAAGTTATAAGGCGTGTGGATAAAAAAATCTATTATTAGAAGCAAAAGTGGATAAAGACGTGGAAAGTAACTGATAAGTATTAATGTTATAAGTGTTGGATACATATAACTCTAATTTTGAAATTTCACACATTAAAAATTGATAAATTATCTATGCACATACAACGTTTAAGAAAACTATATCAACATTATTGTATACATGGAAACATTCAGCACATTAATATACAATCGATACGTCCAACGAATACATTTTCTTTAAAAATCCACCTTACATTATTTAACCAAGTTTTATGGATTGGGTTGGTGCTGGTTGGCTCTCGACATTTTAGCCATCATAAATTGAGCTGACGGCGTTGCTAGAAATGAAACGGATTGATTTCGGCATAAACTGTATTGATTATAACATTACCAGCATCAGACGTAATCACTAAGGCCGTCCTCCACATATGGCATGCTATTCGTTGAGACATTTGGCTACTGTAGACTTACACATAGAATTTTGACATATTTTATATACTTATGTCAAAACTTTATCTACAGTAAGTAGCCTAGGGCATCGATATATAGAATATACAAAACGTTAGATGCTTAATTTATGCGTCTTCCTATTATTATATTCTTTAAATTCATCACTTGCACCACACACGGCTTCGGTCGTGATCTTTGAATAGTGAGATCTGTTTGAATACTCGCCAGGGTGCAATTGACGGTGGAATCGCAAAGGCGGCGCGCGGCGGGGCACGCTCCGTAGACATGGATTTTTTTAGTCAACTTAATCTATATCCTATATAATAATAGGAAGACGCATAAATTAAGCATCTAACGTTTTGTATATTCTTTAAATTCATCACTTGCACCACACACGGCTTCGGTCGTGATCTTTGAATAGTGAGATCTCTTTGAATACTCGCCAGGGTGCAATTGACGGTGGAATCGCAAAGGCGGCGCGCGGCGGGGCACGCTCCGTAGACATGGATTTTTTTAGTCAACTTAATCTATATCCCAGGAGATCTGTCCACTACACGTTTCACTTTCAGATTATTTTCATTTTAAAGATAAAAATAATTTTATATCATTAGTCCCACTTAAGAAACTATTTAAGGAATGAAAAAATGAGGAGTAAAATAGTGTGTCACAAGTAGCTGGTCGCATATTGCTGACGTCCTTCGCTTACCTTTCACTTCTTCATTATAGTGGTTCTTAAGGTGCAAACTCCACTTGCGTGTTGAAGCTGACACACAGATTTTGAGCGTGTAAGGTAGATGAGATACGTTTACATTAGTACACAAGCCATTTCACGTTTAAAGTATTTAGTAGTTACATTAGTAGGTAAAAATATTTTTTGTGTTTTATTGTTCTGTATTTCAAAAGAAAATACGGTACTCATAAAATATCACTTTGTTGTCCACCTGTCTAACTTTGTCTCTTAATAATTTTTTTCGGGCAGCATGAAGCTGCATGAAGCTGACATTCGTACTGTACTGGGGTCTGGACCGTCTCGAAGCACAGGGAGCCTTCTACTTCTAAGTCAATGCATTCAAAAATGATATTTCCTATTTAAAAATCGTCATTGGCAATTAATAAATTTGCAGTTTAAAAATTGACAACTTTCGGATTTATACCTTTAGCTTTACGACAAGTCATTACGATTGCGAACTTTATGATAATTAATCAATTGTATTATTATGCAAATAAACATTTGTCCTGTGGATTAAGAGGCGGCAGATCCCAGTAAATGGCATAATTGTAATTCTTAATATTTTCACGGGTTCCCGAGAAAAAGTGACGATAGACATACAGACGGATGGGCGGCTAGACCTGAAAAAAGATTCAATACTCCAACCTCCAGCGCGCAGTGAGCGAGTTCTACTCGCACTTGGTCGCTTTTTTTACTTATGAGATTGTGAAACATTGCAGCTGAATGTCGCGGCGGTAAAACCAAGGAACTAATCTGGAGACATAATAGCGCCGTGGAGTGATAGCTTCGCGACAGCAGTATGCTATGCGTTTCGTACTGTTTGTGAGAGTCCGATGGCGAAATCGAGGGATTGAGTAAAGGAAGTTTACATGATTTTATCATTTAGTTGCATCTACTCTGTGTCTGTATGTATGTATAACAAAGTCCTTACATTGTTATCCTCCGTCAGTTGATCGGACTACTCCGTAGAAGTTCGTCTCTTAGGTACGCTACAAATAAGTGCATTGTGTTCAAGTCCAAGGATGGATCAAAAAATTGTTATTACGCTTTTGCGATCTCAAATTCCCTTGCTTCGGAGAGCACCTTATGCCGGTCCAGCTCTGGATTTCTCTCCGGTCGTGTCGGACTGCCGTCTGGAAATAGTAGAGGGAACTGAGAGTGAACTCGCGCACACGATTGTTGGACCGGGAAGACATTACGCTTTACCGCTTGCTATGCTAGTTACACATTTATTAGTGATATTTGTTTTATTAATTGATTGAACAAAAAATACGACGCCCGCAACGCTCGACGGCATAACCGTTAACGTTTTTTCCTGACACGACATTGTACAAACGTAAAATATTTAATGGCGCATCATATCAAGCAATACAAATGGCATACCGTCGTCTTATCAAAGGTGAAAACTAGGCCAGTTTTCATTGTAGAAATACAATGAATGACGGGATCGTCTGGAAGGTGAGAACTTTAAAATTGCTACAGAATACGATAACGCAGTTTAAAACTGATTAGTGACACTTGTGTAAATTTACGACAGCAATTATGCTTTCGATACTTCAGCCTTTCGTATCCGGGGCAATAAAACTGGCTGCGATGAGTTCGCACCCCATCCACGTTGTTGCTGTTAATGTTTAAGTTATTAAACATTTATTAACATCGGGCACTAAACACGGGTGATAAATAATTCAGAGGTGTTTGGACTGAATGGGCTCAGAATCAATTAGAAGCGGCAGTCGTTGCGGCCGGCACTCGGAGCCGAGACAATAGTTGGTGCTACACGTGTAATATGTACGGGCAGCAAAAAAATCAGATAAAATAATATGTATTATTGGAAAAAAATCGAATGTAGAAAAAGCAACGCATATTTGAAAGGAATCTGATATGTGGCATTCGGTTCTCTCGTGTTTTTTATCACATAAGTGGACAAGCAAGTAATCGGAGCTAATCAACATCATTCTGATCGAAGCTAATTTTTCTTCTTGGTTGACGTTTGTTGTACACTCATATTTTATGTTGTAAAATGTTAGGTTTCTCTCTAAACTATTTTAGGAATTAATTTAAATTAAAAAGTCCGACGGTGGTGCCAAGAGTCTTCGCAATCAGCGTGTTTGTATGAAGAGAGTAAAGGGAAGAGGCAAGCAAGTATGAAAGGATCGTGACGTGTCTTAATATGTTCCTCTGCCTACCCCATTATGGAGCTAGTGTGAAGATGCATTGTAGTTGTTTAAATAAAAAATCGAGTACCTACTAAGCTTTTTACGAATTCACTTGTTCAATCCCGTTTATAGTATACTGCGCTATAAGGAACTTCATTTCAACATTTTTTGACTTTATATAAAGGATATGAAATGTTTATTTGCGGACGGTACTAACGTAAGAGCACACTGCTGAGTCAGACTACTCAACACTCCGCAATGAGACGCAGGTGCCTCGCCGCTCTAATATGCGAACCTGTCGTTACCCGCCGATTGTGTGCGCTTTACATTCAAAACTGTCATGCGGCGCAATCGCAATGTGACAATGTGAAGTTTATATTTTTAAAATTCAACCAAATGTATGTCGTATATTCCAGATAAATTTGAAATTGCGTCGAGATTTGCGGAGATTTTATTTGCGCCGCTGTCAGGTGCAATCGGGGAATAGTCCATCCACCGGCGTGAAGTGACGCGTTTCAAGCAGATAATGAAAGCTCTGCATACTTTATGTTGGAAATGAAACAAATCTTATACTGATGCAGTTTTTTTACAGTTTCGGGCACGTTTTGCCCATTAGAGTGGAGAATAAAAGGAGGGTACAGCATCTGCATGATAATAGCTCGGATGTTTATGAGCGTCGGTAGTCGTCAAAAGGCTCCAATTGCTTACAATATAGGCTGCTGCCTATACTGTATAAAAATAAATACGTATATCATTACTACGTAGTCCTCTTATTCTCTTCACCCTCAAATGAAACCGTATATCACAAACCATACTTCACGTCGGTATCATGTAAGTGAGGGGTAGACAGACACCTTGCCGGTCTTGCCGATCTTTTCGGCTGTAATGTACCATGACCCTACAACCAACTAAGCACCCTACTCTACTAATATAGCCTTATAAACTACTAACAATATTGCGCGATTTCACCCGTGTAACTCAGTTCCTTTTAGTTGTAACCTTATGGTATGTAGCCTATAGCCTTCCTCGATAAATTGACTACTCAAAACACAAAGATTTTCTCAATTCGGGCCAGTAGTTACTGAGGATGGCGCGTTCAGACAAGCAAACAAAGTTTTCAATCTTATATTATTATTATAAAAAATCAAATCCAAAGGATGCAACTTACATCGATGCACGCAATTAAAACGATACCGTCTGGTCTAAAATTGTACTGAAATTGTATTATTAAACTGCAGAGTGTGCTCTAAACAATTTGAAAATCAGCATTCGAGTTAAATGAAATTAACATTAAATTAAAAAACAAAATACTTTAGATTTTAAAATATATTTTAAGTTATAATTCGCCTCATTCGCATCATCATTATGAAATCGATATCTCATACATTATATTTCTTCAAGCCGTACTAGCAGACAATATAATAATAATATCTGTGGACTTATCGCACCACGTTTGCCCAGTCCTGTGGTAGGTAGCGTGACGTCTTGTGTTACAGGCACTAGACAACGGAAATATATTTAATATTGTTATAAATTTAAGAAATTTTATATTTTTAATATCTTTATTATAATTATACGTATTATACGTAGATACATTCATATGTCTAGGTCATCCTAGGCGGGATTCGAACCCACGGCCTCTAGCGTATCGTGCAGTCTAACCGCCACGTTACTACGTCAAAATCAAAATATATAAGTCTATATGTCCCACTCTACTTTCCTCGGAACCTTCTTCACTATAATCGATGCATATTTGCTTACACCCTTGAACACAAAACTACAATATCCATAATATTTCGAGCAGTCGTCACCACATGTGTTCCGTTCGGCTATTTATGACAGATCTGCCCGAGATATATGATGGTGTAAGTGGAGCCCCTGGCAGCGGGGTTGCCAATTACCGCGCCCTGTGAGACCGCCCGTGGAGCGATTATCGCAGCAAATCGCTTGTACTACAACACTGCTGTATTTTAATATCTCGTTTATTTAGTGCAGATGATAAGTGGAGCTACAAAATAGAAAGTTTACAAACGGTATCATGTTGTTGCTAAAATTAACTCCCCTTCATAAAAGTACTTGGAATAAACGGTTTGCAGAACGACCTATTCCTGTTATTCATTAAAACCTGCGATGGACCAAATGGGCGCCGTTTTTATATTAAAAGCAAGAAACGACCAGTCAAAACTTTTTTGGTGGTATACAATCGTATTGACCTTCTTCCATCTTTTTACCAAAGGACCACTTCCAACTCATAAACCGAACGAAACGAGACAACATAACTGTCATTTTACGGCGGTATACAAGTGAGAGGTACCTGCCCCGTCACGTTTGCTCAATTCAGCTGAAATGTAGCATGGCATCCCAATATGATGTTGCTTGTTAACTCTCCGTGAGCCACACATTCACCTCAGCGCCGAGACCACAGCAGCTACCACGCGCGAGCTTATGGGGGTTCCTACAGCCTCCGAGAGGCCATTATAATAATACTTATATTAGCTGTTACCAACATTCTCATATCGGGCTGCATCTCCCCATCTGTGGAAGAGTGGAAGTACCCATTGACACCTCCAAACCTAGTCACGTCGTATGACAAGTACTTATTGCAATCCGATAGCGCTGTATCGGGCTTCTCCTTGCTGCTACGGCATAATTTCATGTCCGAAAAAAAAAGACTAATGTATGTGGTTTTAAACTAGTTATATCACGGAATTGTCATGAAAAAGTTAGGGTAACACCACACAACAACATAACATAAGTCTCTTTGTCACTGTTATTCTGAGAATATATAACTCAAATGTATTTCATTACTTCCTAGACACAACTTATTTGAGCAACCCCTATTGCACTCGCTAAAGTAATCGCATTTAAATGAAATACACATTTAATGTTGTGTTTGTTCGTGTGCTGTCTTCAATCAGTTATACTCAGCGCTGCAGATAATTTCATCTCTAAGCCCGCATTTCACACTCCAGTCGGCAATTAGCGCTGATCTGTCTGATTAACATGCGTTGTCGGGACAGCCCTGTGCGCCGGATGGACCCAGTGACAGCGGCTAGGTATAGTGGGGCAGCAATTAGGGCGTAAGTGTTAAGAAAAAGTAAATGAAGTTAGTGGAAATGGTAAAAAAGGGAAAGTACCTCTTACTCAGATAGGACCTTATGCTTTGATATTTTATTATTATCATCCTTTAACTTGAGGCATAATCTAGAGATATCATATAAATGGGTCCCTGTAATACACCTTCTCCGACAAACCTCCAAGTATACGGCGTCTCTCTTCGTCTTCCTAAACGGCGGACGTTAAGAATTATTTGTCCATCAGCTATATTAAATGAATGCTTAAGTGATGTTGGTGACTGAAGACTTTTAACCATCTATGATGGATGAGTTCATTATGAGGTATGGATATGGATGAGAAAATTGTTGGCATCACGGATGGTCTAAGGTAATATCATCTATTGGCCCTCTTTTTCTTTGCTCGACTCCCAAGATGCATTGAAATCTGAATTAGTGAAAAATTTTCAGATTAAAAAAACGAATAATACGCGCAAAGTACAGAATCGATATAGTTGTGATTTTGACTAAACTCATAATCAATACTGTTGCGATTTTGACTAGCATATAAACGCGCTACCGCTTCAGCTAAGTATATACCGCCGCTTGCGCTACGCACTCACCTTTTGTACTAACTACAAGCGGTCGCGGTCGGCGCGTGATCTTTCAGGTGTTGGAGCACTTGATTAATGCGATGCGGTATTTTGAATTATTGTCAAGCTGTTAACAGATACGTGCAATATACAGCAAAGATGTGCTTATGCTATAACGTGCACAGTTTTACATAAATAAGTGTTTGTTGTACCTTCAAGGCAATACAGCATTGCAATCTAATTAGGGTGGCGTGAGGAAAACTCATAATTGACTCGGACGAAATAATATGTAGCATGATCACTTGGTGTGTATGTGTATGTCCAGCAGTGGACCGATAAGGGCTGATAATGGTGATGATTACTTGGTTAAGTTCGGGAAAAGTCATTGGATGCAAATGGTTCGTGACCGTAACATATGCCGGTCTCAAACTACGGCTATAACCAACACTGGGCGTCCTTTAGCTGGTGATTATCATGATGTAGGAGGGATTGTAAAAATCTGTAAATAATGACAAAACTCTAAATTAAATTAGATAAGCTGAAGCTTTTTGTCTCGCACTAGCGCAGTATCTACGAATTGGATTCAATTTTTGTGGATTCTTTTTTTCAGTCTGCAAAACTTTTGGGGGTAATCAAGTACAAAAAGGTTGGGGACAAGACGCGAGTTTCCGCCGGAGGGCAAATAGGATAAAAAATGCTGATTGAAACCCCAAGATAAAAGCCCGTCGAACCAGACCCGCATGTCACCGCCTTGTTTAGTTTTACGCCGAATAGAAAACTACGTTTAATAATTACGACCCGAAAATTAATTGGCGGAAAAACTTGTAGACGTTTTTTTTTTGTTTCATTTTGTAATAAGTTGCTTATTACAAAGTGAAACAAAAAAAACGTCATCACAGGCACTTTTTTCTACTTTAGAAGCAACTGTCTCACAAAGTATTAACATAATAACAATTTTACTTAGGAAGTTTCTAATTGTGATCAACATAGTTTAGAAAAATCTATCTAATGATACCCCACATGTCATCCTTCAGTTACATGTATTGGCGTGCTACCATTAATTAATAATTTTATTTTTACAAATCATACCAGATTATTTTGTAGCAGTTCATAAAATACACTTACGATCCAAATTCCAAACATACAGTACTCCAATTAAGCGTTCATGACTTACAGACGGCATGACAAAACTGAAAAAAGCATCAAAGTAAGTTTATGGCAACTGGCTGTCCATGTGTAGTGCTGTATTAAAATTGAATTTGTCATCATGGTGACATCTGATGTTTTATCACCAATATCATCATCATTATCAGCCCTCATCGGTCCACTGCTGGACATAGGCCTCTTTCAATGAACGCCAAGACGACCGGTCTCCTGCTACTCGCATCCATCCCAGACCGAATGTATACGAGACATTTTATAGTTTCTTATGTTTATCAATGTTTACGAGTACAATATTTATAGCAAATCAGTGAATTTTTCTCTCATCTTCATATTCTATGGAATATCCGTGCCAAGCCGGGCTGCTAGTTAATAGATGTTTTTAGAAGAACATATGTCGTAGGACTAACGTCAGCGGCTGTCCTCAGCACTACGCAATTGAGGGTATCCGTTTGAATCGCACCCAGGTCATCCATTATTTTCTGTACGTTATATAATAAATATAATATAGGAGTAAATGTTGTATCTGTACATTCAACATTTTTCAAAAATAATAGTGACATGGTGATAAGGAAACAGCAGTAGGGAAAAAGTTATAGTAAAGCTACTTTTACGGATTCTGTCGCGGTTAATTTAATTATTTAACTGGCCCCGACGTTTCAGAAGCTTTACAGCAACCACAGGTGGACTGAGATGACAAATGTCCCGATGTTGAAAATTAATAAAGGTACCCAATTATAATTAATGAGTGGTTCCGATTTTTGTAAACAGTACTTATTACACCTTGCTGTTTTGAGGTGTTATGTTTAGTTTTAGCTTTGATTATGTTCGCGTTTAGGAATATACAGCTGATATGAAACACCGACCTGTTACAAAATCTGCAGTCTGTGAGTCTGTTGAAGTTGGCCCCTACCATTACATTAGATTTGATAAAACGCAAATCCTCACTAGGGAACATTTTTCTTCCAGCAAATATAACTTTAGTGTAATGAGTAACATTCGCGTGAACTTAAGATATCAACATAAAAAAATAGTTAAAAATGTTTGTATGTTTCTTAAAAAATTGCAAAACTCTAAGAAACTTTTCTGTTGTGTACCTAAATGAGCCTGAGCGAAATGTAGTGCGTAAGAAATACGAAAACGAAGTCACGGGCACCAACTTGTTATGTTATAAAATTTACAACATATAAATATAATTTCTTAAACTAAAGTCAAGAAAGAGAGAAATATACGGGGTCCGTTATCTAGTAGCTAGGACACAAGTTCTTACGCTACTTGGCATAGGGTTAGGCTGCTACAATGCAAGTAGACTGTTTTTGTTATATTATCCATATGCACAAACTACTATTATATACTTACCAAATGAGTACATAATTATACCAGTCACAAGTGAGCCGCACGTCTTAGTGCAGGGACGGTGCTGTATGTGCTCTACATAGCGCGGGCATATAACAATTAGGGTAATGTTAATGTCGTGTCCTACAATTAGCCCATTTGTATGATAATTAGCGCCAAATACCCTGACATCAATACTATATCGACTACACTATGGGTACGTGTTTAAGCCAGTGGCCAGTGTAACAGTTGGACTGAGGTTTTGCGATACAAGGTTAGGAAGAGGTAGTGACATGGTGCACAGGACGAGGTACGTCCTCCTATGCAACATGGCATGACCCAACATGAATTGGGCCGGCTCGACCGGGGAGATACCTCTCGTTCACGTGATACCGCCGTGGACTTTCATGACGTTCTATTTGTACAGTGTCATAGTTTGACACTTACACAGCGATGCTATTTATACACACACCCACATAAATGTTCTTGTTAAATCGGTATTCCTATTTTCACATGATTATGTGTTTTGGAGCGTTCTGCAGCTGAATTATGAATGGGGCGGATGTGTAGGTATTTCATAAATATTATGCGAATATAATACCGCCGTAAAGTGACATCCTCAGCGTCACGTCTCGTACGGTTTATGAATAGCCGGTGGCCCATTGGGGCGAATGAGGGCAACGTATCGGCATAGTAGTTATGTGAATGTTCATGGGCGTCGGTAGTCGTAAAAAGACTCCGATTGGTCTTCCACCCTCTCCCTAATCTATATATAAAAAAAAAGTTATTCATTTTACCCCCTCAGAGCCGGTTGTCCGCAAGGATCGGTTCTTTCTCCCACCCTCTTCAATCTGTACACTAGTGACATACCGCGACACACCAGCGTCCAGCTGGCGATGTTCGCGGATGACACCGCACTGTACATTAGATACCTCCCCAACTGCGGAGCCAAACTCGGTGAATGATTCTAAAAATGGAGAATAGAGGTTAATGCCGAGAAGCGTAAGTCTATATCCTTCTCATTAAACCACCCCTCACATAGACGACTCAAACATGCCTCCCATCCTGCTGTACGGTAACGAGATACCTAGAGCTGAGACGGGGAAATACTTGGAAGTTAATTTCGATAGGTCGATGAGCTTCAAGAGTCACATAGATAATGATATGTCCTTTTCAAACTCTATCCTCTTATAAACAAAAAGAGTATATTCATTTGCATTCCAACGATCATGTCGTTTTACAGTGATTGGTGACACTAGAATAATAATACATAATCATTTTCTTATTAGGTAGGCGGAGAGAGCGGACCGACTAATTCTTAAGTAAAACTAAACTTTGTTTTGTCATGTCATATTAAGCAGTTACTACGACTAACTCCGATAAACGCACTCAACTCTAACTTCTTCAGTAGGTATGTGTCACGCACACCTGCACGACACCTTTTGTTTTGTCTTTATACATCTTGCATAAATAATATCCACAAAATAATATAGTATATAAAGTGTATTTGTTTGAATTTTATAGGTACAGCTTATAAAATACAATATTACAATATAACTACTTTTACGAATTTTATCGCGGTTTATTTAATTATTTGACTAGCCCCACGTTTCATGAAGCTTTGCAGCAACCATGGTCACGGGTGAACTGAGATGACAGATGTTATAAGTGATTAAAAGTACCCGAATAATTATAATTATTTAGTTGTTTCGATTAACGTGAACAGTACTTAAAAAACTAAACATAACAAGGCAGCAAGATATAATATCTTGCTGCCTTGTTATGTTTAGTATTTTGATTTGATTATGTTTTTATCCCAAGCAGAGGGTGGAATCCAACCAAATCCTCTATTGAAATTCAGATGTTTTTTAAATTTTAATAGCCTCACGGATCACCCTTGGAAGGAGTTACTGTTGCCTAGTGAGATACGACGTATAATGTACCTGTTTTCTTGATTGCAACTTGTTCAAATTCCGCCCAAGGCACCTCCGATTTTATCCAGCAGTCACAATAACCTAAAAATGTAGCTTGTTTCATAAAAAAGAACGTATCACGCGAACTCAGCTTCAAAATGTAGCTCATTTTGGAAAAAAGTACATATGACGTATCGGTCAAAAATACGTCGGACATTTTATTTGTAAAACATGTAGCTTATAAAAGGCCAAGCTCTGGCGTAAACCTTAAATTGGTCCGCGCCGGAACGAATTTTGAGAGCTCATAAATTTGTCAGCCGTCAAAGTAAGCCGCGTATCGAGCTGGCCAGGCGGCCGGTAAATTATGAACTAGCTCCGTCCTCCGGCGCTGCGTACAAACAAACGCTTATAAATCATATTATAAAGCGAATAGTGGATAGTTTATCCAAAATCCGAATGCAATGACAAATTAAAGCCCGAATAGAAAAAGGAAATTTACGATGGATTATCTTGGTGCTCTTCATTGCATAGCCCATTGCTACATTGCAGATTAGACTAGTATTTCCAATTTTGTATCTAAATTAACGCTTTAATTTTTTACAATAAAGCTGAGGATGCTTTTCTACCAGTTGTGCGGACACGGTCCAGACGTAACCTGAATTGCGGTCGAAAGTAGCACCTGATGACTTCAAAATAGGGGAAAACTGTTTGTTAAACTGCATTAAAAGCCGGGTCACCTGATGCAATTAATCACTTAAGGGCGCCGAGTTTTTAGCATTAATTTTAGCCGGTCGATCTTTTAATGATAAATATTCGAACATTACCTAGTGTGGCTGCTGGTTCCATAACAAGTAGTGCTTAGGAGTAAAGTTTAGTCCCCAATGCAATGCCCTACGCGTGATATTAATTATACACATGTTAAGTTCCATTGACGTCTCAATTGTAGATTAACTTCACCATCATCATTCATCATTACCAATGTTTATCAGTCCACTGCTGGACATAGGCCTCTCTCAATGAACGTCAAGAAGACCGACCTCCTGCTACTCGCATCCATCCCGGACCAGCTACTGTACGGACATCGTCTATCCACCTGATGAACGGTCTACCAACACTGTGTTTTCCTAAACGTGTGTGTGGTTTGGCTGTGTGGGGGCGAATTCCTAAGAATAGCCACACTCAATCCAAACCCATGGTGACTTAACAGTCGTCAAAGGGCACAAATCTCTTAACGACAAAGAGGTTTCAGCGAGCTGGTAATTTGGTGTCCGGCCTGTTTCACAGTGACAGTGAAATAGACGGGAGCACCGGACGGCGCTCGCGCCGGGAGTGTGGCGCCGCTTTGAAAACTAATCTGCGGTTGCCAATCCGCCTGCTCAGCGTGCAAATTTTGGGAATTTACCTCCAATGGACGACAGCTGTAGATGAAGTTATTATTATTAAATCAAAGATAGTAATTATATGAACCGTTTTTATATCCCACTTCTGGATATGGACTTCCTATCAGTTTGAGTGGGCGAACGATATATAATTACGTGTTGTTTGAAATTATTTAATCGCTATAAGGGAGTTACAAGAAAGCCAAAGGCGCGGAATACAGAGAAAACAAATTGCGAGCGCCGGAGTCCCGAAGTATTGGAATTAATTACTTAGCGTTACTTTGTGATATTTTAAGGGTCTTTTGAGGCGAATCGATATAAATTAGTCACCTTATTACTGTTCAACGATTTGTTTAAAAGTTTTAAGTGAAAAGTTCTCATAATTTCAACGATGAACTAAATTAATGGAAGTTAAAGGCTGTTCGGAGACTTTATGTCAATTAGTTTCAGTGGGAGAATTTGAGATCATGATTTCCATCATCATTTTTTTTTGTTGATTGTATTTAATTTGTTAAATTGATAAGCTTTATGATGTTTTAACGTGAATGTACATTAGTGTATCTGTCGACTATATTATGTTTCTAGCTTTATATGGCAACTGTATCGGGATATTAATATTGGGAGAAAAGAGCAGATAGTAGTTCATACTGTGGTCACAACCTGTTTGCGGTCACAATACTTATTTTTATCACTAAATATGATTAAGATTTTATGCGGGTATACACCTAGTTTATAGAAACACGTCACGTGACGTGAGGGATGAAGTTCAAATTTGATTCAAAGATTGAGCAGATTATTGACCAACACTAGTAAAGACGATACTTACACACGGACGTGGAAATATAAGCGTTAGTTTTTATGAGTTACGCGTGCAAACCGCGGGGCGAGTCTGGGACCCGCTTAAAAAATTTATTGTTCTACTATTGTAAATTATATATATATCGTAGTCGTATTTCTTCAATCACTATACTACACTACAGCTAGTCGATTTAGAAAACAGGGCCGTTTAGTTTTGCGGCAGGCCAAAGCTTCGCCGGATTGTTATCGCGAGACATTCTTCAATATGGCGGCCAACATTTTATGTAGTGTTAGAGATCGATACATGTACGATGTCAGTGCATAGTGCAAACAAAAAAAATAACCTTACCAGACATCATCATCATCATCATTATCAGCCCCTGTCGGCCCGCTACTGGACACAGACCTCTTTCAATCGGCCTCTTTCAATGAACGCCAAGACGGCCGATCTCGTGCTACTCGCATCCATCCCTAACTGGCTACTGCACGGAGATCGGTCGACCAACGCTTCGTTTGCCTAAACGCGGCCTCCACTCCAGAACCATACTGGCCCATCTACCATCTGTTCCTCTGAGTGTGTGACCGGCCCATTGCCACTACATTGAGCTTATTCTTCGCGTGATATCGGAAATTTTCTGCCATATAACTTCATTACGAAGTCTACCGGACAAAGAATCACCCAACATAGTCTTTTTTACTTCTCTGTATTCGCCGCTATTATAGTTGTAGGTATTTATATTGGTAAAATTAGGAAGTAGAACCTAAAGGTAATCGTTTGCTCGAAACAAAACAAAATTGCCTGAATGTGAAAATAGCTAGCCGTGATGAAATACAGCGATTGAGACAATCTGAATGCGAAATATCATGTATAAGGGAGAAATAGCACTTACTGATTAACCACGAAATCTTAGAAACTATAAACACTTAGAAACTTGAAATTGGCAAGTAGGATTTTTTTGGGTCCGCTAAAAACGTATTTTATGGAACTCCACGCCTAGGACTAAGTTTTTGGGGGTGGGATACGCGGGGGAAACCGCGAGGGGCTGCTAGCTCATTTGAAATCGTTGTTTTCTAGTTTGTCACTTTGTTGGTTCACTACGAATATAATATTATGCGTGAAAATTTGTTACGTCTCTCGCGCAAAAGACACTAAATGGTCTTATTTGAATTTGCTAAAAGATATAGAATATAATCTGAAGTTATAAAAAATAATATTCATCCCCAAAAAAGTAATAATTAAAATGTATCTTGCGTAAAAACACGGACAAAGCGCGAGTAAAGGTTTTTGAATAGTTTTTTAGGACACGTTTCCAACTAACAAGTTTAGCCGGCTTTATTTTAATGTTTTAATAAATAATTTCTATAAAAAAGTGTACCATCAATTAAACATAAATTGAACCGATTCGTATACCTTTTTTGTCTATCCATGTCGAGATCCAGGATTAAATATTATACTTTTCAAAAGAAATTCTACGAACAAAGTCGGGATCGAGTCCGACGAACTCGGTACGTAGTTTAAAGACCTAACCAACCTTGCCTTTGACTCTATATAGCAAAGAAAGATAGCTCATAAAATAGCAAACAATATAGCGGATAAAATAGCAGAACATAATGCATCAAATAGCAAAAAAACATCAGGCATAAAATAGCAAAACTGCCAACGCATAAAATTATAAAATATAACGCATAAAATAGCAAAGAAAAAAAACGCATAAAATATCGAATCACCTGACATTAAAATATATAAATTGTTTTAAGCTTCCACGATTTGTATTTATATTTTTATAATGTAAACGGGACGTAATCGCGTAACTTCCTAAGTTCGAACTACCCACGGTTGATCTCAACCGAGGGTAGTTCGAAGAATTTGCGCGGTTACGAGACGGTGACACCGTGGAGCATCAATCTACTCGTGACGTCGAGAGTCGAGGTAAATATTTCGATTAAGTCCCGTTTACAGTATAAAAATATTAAAATATATGTTTGTACTGTAAACAAAACTAACGATACCTCATACATAGATACGTACAGACTATACACATACAAACATTATTCATATTTCATACGCTTTGTAAATATTACCCTTCTTCTGACAAAGTAGGTTAAAAATATGATTCTTGACTACCGCGAATGTAATAAAAAGTATCGGCAATCTTCAAACGTGCACGATCTTTGACTTGTCGGCTCATAAAACTGTACGAGCCACTTTGAATAACTCCGTTAGCTCCTCCGTCCATCATGCATCCTATGTAAATGCGATAGATAGAGTTTGCTACGGATATCTTAACGTATTCCCAACAAAGTGGACCCTTTTCTTGTGAACGCATAAAATACTTTATAAACTAAGTATTCCTTGTAATTCTTTACGAAATATGATTTTCGTGTGGCACATAAATGTTTTTTCTTAAGACTTCTTAGGATAAAATATTTTTTGTGTATGGAACGATCTAATGTGTCATAAAATAGGAGTAAAATCGTGTGAAACATCGATCGAGTAATCGAGCTTAACAACTGCGTAACGCATTACCGTGCTTACGTCTCTAGTACACTTTTCGCATAAGAACTATGTAAAATATAAAGTCTTGGCGTGTTGACATTGACAAGAAGTAAATACTTCTTGTCAAAGTCAATTCAAAAATATCTTATTGCTTTTCTGTCAAATTAAGGGAGAATATAATCTGGAACCTGTCTTGAAGTTTATAAAAAGAATTATTTTTTTATATAAATATATTATGTGACTGATGATATTACATAGAGGTAGGATGCATGATCCTATCTCATAGTAAACCTTTTTTTACAGCTGAGTTGTACGACGGGAAGGTACATCTCGCCTACACGTTAACGTCGCAAAGTGACAAATACTCTGTCGCGTTTCATGCGGATTATGAATTTTTGGTGGCCCATTGGAGTAGGAAGAGGGAACGGCAACACGTATGTATGTGTATGTATTCCAAGTATAAAATATTTTATGTTGTTAGGTAAGTATAAATTTTAAGACCTACTTGAACTCGGCACATGTTTAAATTTAACTTCTGTAGTCTTTGAAGTCAACAAACACGGCACATCATAATCATAGGCCCCTATCGGTCCACTGCTGGACATAGGCCTCTCTCAATGAACGCCAAGACGACCGATCTCCTACTACTCGCATCCATCCCGGACCGGCCACTGTACCGGAGATCGTCTCCCCGCCAGGCGAATTCAATCATAGTATACAATAGTTTATTGTAGGTAACTAAGGGAATTAAGGGCCAGAGACCAGTCATCCCTTGAGAAACATTTCTAAATACATTTTGTACATTGTACATGAAGATTTCAGTCTCCGTTACCCTCGGGGAAGGGGAAAGGTGCAGTAATGAAGTGCGGTAACGAACATGAGCGGACGTCACCAGCTGCCTCCGATGACTATAGGCACTCAAACTTCCATATGTTACGGATATTTTTATACTTGATGCAAAATAAACGAAGTGAGGATCTATGGCGCCACGTGGCCATGGTCCGACCGAGAACTTCTCTCCAACCTTCGTGTCCATAAACCTCTCGCTACCCAAGCTTTTGCTTTTTGTTTAAAGCTTACACAATCACATACGTTGTACAGTAACAATTTAAGTTTCAAAATATTAATAATTATTTATATATTAATGACTTAATTTAAAGAACAAAGGGATCTGTAAAGAGCACTAAGCAGTATTTGCAATAAAGAAATAAAACTACAAGACACTGCTGATCATAGGTACATGACTGAATTGGGCTGTTATGATCCGGGAGGTGTTTCTCTCTCACGTGAAACTTGTGAAAAGTTACAGCTCCGTTTTACGCTAGAAGAGAAAGAGAGGGAGAAAGAGAGAGAGAGAATTTTCAAGAAAAATAAATCATTTTTAAATGTCCGTGAGCGTAGGTGCTATATCCGCATAATCCAGATGTGCGGCCGTCCTTCTTTCCTTTCCTCATCTCTGGCTCGAGTGGCCACTGGAAACTCATAAATGGTGTACCGTTTGTTGTTTGTGTGCGCTATGCAGTTACATATAACTGCCTAACTGTCACTTAAAGACAGTATCGTAGAAACGAAAGGCACTTCCCCAGTCGTGCTGGCCTCTACGCCAACAACTGAATCATAACTACATACCAGTTTGTATGAGCTACCACTCGCATCTACATACATCATGTACACAGACGATGCGAAATTCATTTAAAAGTCGCAAGAGTAAATATCCGTAGTACGTAAAACTAGAAACAAGCGTACGCCGCGAGCGCCGATGTCTCTGACCGCCTTTTTTTTTATAAAAAAAAAAGTATTGTAAAAGTTTGAGAGGCGCTCGGTCCAGAAAGAATCGTTTTGTAACTCAATTTGCGGCGGCCGTCGCTTAGCGCTATGTGCAGTGGCACAAGTATTTCATTCAGCTACGTCTACGCTAATGCTAATGACATATTATATCCAGGCTTTGTTTTACGCTCTTATTTATACACTAGTGGCCCGCCCCGACATCGCCTGTGAATAACAGATACCAAGCTACACCAAGACCTTCCTTAGAAGTCAGTCCTGGGTGAAAACCACATTTCAAGAATAGGTAGTGCCATGCTGCAGAGGTAGAGTACCATTCTGCATTGGAGGAGGTAGTGTCATGCATAGCGCATGATACTACATTGTCACATGCAACGGAGTTGGGCCGGCACGACCGGGGAGGTACCTCTGGCTCACATAAGAAGGAGGGCAACGCATCGGCATAGTATTATGTGGATGTCGTCGGTAGTAGTAAAAAAGACTCAGATGTCTTGTTTGACCCCCTATTCTATAAAAGAGACTTGCATACCACATATAGACACTTTTTCGAGATTTGATGGTCATATAAGAATAGAACATTTTATGAGTACTTTATCAGTATACAGCTGGACATGAAATTAGAATATGTCTTAAGATACATTAAGATTTAAAGCCTGTATTATTTGTAAGGGCGCTGCATACACTAAGTATTCCTCCTATGCCTTTCAATAAAAATCATATTATTATGTAATATTCATATGCCAGCACAAGGTAAAATTTGTTACTGATACATACATTACTAATCTGAAGTTGTATGATACGCGACCCTTTATCTGTTTGAGTCATATTCATGTTAGTCGGGGTATCATTGCATGAAAGACACATTAAAAGCACTTAAGCAACGCGCACATTTGTTCAACCACCTTCTCTTAGTAAGTAAATCGCGAATTAGTATTAGGACCAGAAACTAAATATTATTGAAAGAGAGTTATATCTAGCAGTGTCCAAAATCATCTTACATGCATGTAGGTCTGTATGTTGTATGTCACTTCGTCGCTAGTAAAAGTTTCTAGAATGATGGCTTGCTATCTCAATTTCTTGCTGAAATTATTTTCTCAAAATATTATTGGATTCGCACGACAGTAAACTATGTACCAGTTGGAGCCGTTAGCCTCTTATAACGTGTATTAAGTCTGGGGACAAACAATTTCACGAAGTGAATTTTCATTTTCGTGTTTTAACACAAATTAAACAACACCTATGAGTGTGTGGGTGTGTGAGTGTGTGAGTGTGTGGGAGGTTACACCATCGAAGCAGGAGCTGAGGGCTACAACTCTTCATGATCTCTTAAGTTTTATACGATTTCAAATGGTTGGAACTTGGCCAAAAAATCTATAACTCACGTTGTATTAATCACTAGCTGTGCCCCGCAGTTTAACCCGCGTAAGCAGTGGTTCCTAACAAAACGCATAAAACACTTCCTTCGGGCTCACAATATCTCGTCTCAGTGGGCAACTACGTCCTAGAGGCAATCCCAGGCTTATACTTTCTGAGATTTCGCGAGGAGTGATTGACTGACTGAATGAGTGATGCTTTGCTTTTATATATTAAATGATAATAATTATATTACTTTTAGATTTTATTATCAGCGGAATAATGAACAATTGCGATTCATTTATAAGTTTTTTTATAGTATTGGGGGACGAACGAGCAAGGACGGATGAGGAGTCCTTCTACAACTACCGACGCCCATAAACATGAGTATAATTACTATGCCGACGCGTTGCACTCGTTTTCACCCCTACCCCAATGGGACACCGGCTACTCACAAATAGCACGAGACGCGACACCGTAGATATCACTTTACGGCAGTGTCAAGTGAGCGTGAGGTACCTCCCCAGTTGTGCCGGCCCAACTCCGCTGTAATACAGCATGCACTATCGCTTACAAGTAATACTAAGTACAAAGTAATAGAAATACACAAAAACAAAACAAAACCATAGACAAAGACACAATTCACGTCACCAGCCGCGCCCAACTTCGTACCGTGTAATAGCAAGATCTCAAAGAATACGTAATAAAGCAACAAATCTCGAGGAAACAGGCGATAGGCCATTATAGTGGTCCAGTCAGAGGCGTAATGAAGGCCGTTTGTCTGCGTAATGTTCGCGCTGGATAACGGTTAATATGAAATAACACCGCCGAGATGCCGTCATTACACAGTATGTCTTCATTTGGCTTTGATCGGGAGATACGAGTCATGTATCAAACTTAATTAACGGTTTTTGTGCTGGGCTCGTGGTCTATCGTTCCCGTGGATGGCGGATGACAGCAGGTGGGCAGCTTTTTACAGGTAACCAAGAGACAGTCCAAACGCCTGATGGCAAATGGCCCATTGGAGGAGAGAGGGGAAAAGGGGATAACGCATCTGACTGAGAACAATAATAGAGATTTCCATGGGTAACGGTAGTCGTCGCAGAGTTTGATTTCCCGTTTGACAACTGTCTGCGGCTTAATAAGGGACGGCACTACCGGGGCAAGTGCCTCTTGCTTACACGAAACTGGTGTAAAGTGACAGCAACGCGTTTACTGTCGTGTTTCGTGCGCTGTGTAAGTTTCTGTTGACACACTTAGGAAAAAAAGAGGGCAACGTGACAGAATAATCTTTACGCGGATGTTCATGGGCGTCAGTAGTCATGAAAAGTTTCCGCCTGCTCATTTTCCTGATTATACTATAAAGGGATGCAGATACGTTGTAATCCTTAAAAAAAACCACAGATAGGTCCTTCAGGCTTTCAGGACAAAGCGCGCGTCCGCGGTATCGGTAGTCCTACCGATGTATAAACATCTGCATCATTGTTATACAGAAGTTTTAAACATATTTTTTTCTTCCCTCTAATGGACCACGGGAAACTTACAGTAGTATAATGATAGCCGCGAGATGTAATGATAGCCGCGAGATGTCCCACCCACTTGAGCCCCCCGCGAATCACCGCGAGTACAGTCAGTGGTGCCTTTGGTGAGTCGCCCCTCGCTCCGTGCGCAAAAGCGCCTCTTGCTCTTTTGACCCATTTGCTTATAAGAGGGGCACAAAGAACCCTCGGTTCGATTGGCTTCGCCTGGGTTCAAGCCAGGCCACCGTGGTAGGAAATAACAGCTGTCGTTTTACGACATAATGTAGCAACAAAGCTTACATAAGAATCATGAATTAGTACTATATCATTAATCATCATGCGTAATTCAAAACAAACCAACAAGCAAGTGAAAACAAGGCCTCGCAAGAGCTAGTTTATTATAAATCATGGTCAGTTTTGACAGGCGTCCAATCAACGCTTATCAGCATTAGATTACAACGGTAACCCTGTCAATAGCGAGCTGGCATCCAACGGCAATCACTCAGCGGCTATCGGCTATGTCAGGTCACTCGGCTTTGTTTGCGTTGCTCTTATCAAGGCACCCTGTGCAAACACACGAGGAGCTGCTAAGCCACACGATTGATTGGATGCGGTATATGATACAATTGTAATGTATATTCCAACTAAGACGCAAGTGTGGCTTTTAATTTATTAACTAACCAATTAACAGAACAATAAAGGGGCTATTAGAAATTATGTTCCAAAGTTTTTTCAGTAATTTAGAATAGTTCGAAAAACAAGAATTTCCGTGGATTATTGCTACTTTTTACAAGTCCATCGAATAACCAGGCGACATAGAAGGTAGACATGACCTAAGAGACTAAGTATTAAGTAGGCTACACCTTTTTCAGTTAAAACTACTAGGATTTTTTATGAAAATTGCTTGAGTTTCTCAAGTCATCAGTAAAAGAGGGCAACTCGTTTACATCTTTTTTATATTGATGTAAATTGTTACTGCAAATCTTTGCAGGAATACTATAAAGGTAGAAAGAACGCAACAGGCGTCACACCGATAGAAGTGGAAGCTTGGCTAATACATTATTAGCCTTTTAAGCGAAGCTCCTCTCATATGAACACTACCAACAGGGTTTTTTCTTCCATACTAGCAATAAATTAGACACCACACAAATTACTTAAATTCCACATTAAAATATAAATAGACTTAGCAATAATTTAAAATAACAATACAATGGTTTCATTATAACTTTAATTTGTAACAAGCTGTATGTTCATACAAAAATAGCCACAAATACAACAAAGCATTTAAAATGTCACGTCCAAATGTCCTTGGCTCGGGAGCGTTACGAGCTAGGTTCAGTCAAACAAAACAGAAGCCTGACTAGAACCTGATTAATAGCATTCCGACACAGCACGTTCAAATGAATACTGTTCAGATCAGGATGTTTAGCGCCGAGATGGACCGGCTGATAAATCACCGGAGCGCGCCGACTTTACAAACATACGTTTGCTGAATATATTTACTATTTTCTTATACCTATATTCCTTTTTTTTTTTTTTTTTTTTTTGTTAAGTGCATTAAGGTTTTTTGCGCTTACTGAATACGTTTACTTTTGAGCAAATTCATAATGAAAATCGTTATAGAGAAAGATTTAAAAAAGGATATATTTTTAAATTGTTTTTATATCTTACTTTGCTCAGAAATTATTGATCATTTTATCTACATTGGTACAATATTAATTCTTTTCTTACATTTTGTGTTTGATGATTTGACGTGAGGTATGAAAAAGCTTTGTTGCTACTACTGTTATAATCATGAAATTGTTTAATATTTGTATTTTAATATTAATGTATCGTTAACTAGAAGCATCTTAGTAAAAATTTAAATACTTCAAAGTATTTTGGTGAAGTATTTTGAGAAAGTATTTTCAAAAAAATATTTTGAAAATAACCTGCAAAACATCAGCTTAAGTCAGATGATACAAAATTACAAACAATAAATGGAATAAATTGTAAATCAAAATAATATTACTGAAATTTTCTTAATCTTTTCATTTCATTCGGAGAAAAATACACGCGGTAGACATAAAATATAAGGTAAGAGAACCTTATATTTTATGTCTACCGCGTGTAACATACACATATTTTTACATCTTTAAAAGTTATATTAAACAGAACCAATAAAATTGAGCATCTAAAACGGCCATAACGTAGTCGTCGGCCTCTTAAGAGGCAGTAAACAATGTAAATCGACTGCAGGTCTACCATAACGAGTGCTTTATCCGTATATATCACACGTGGGACCTGAGTTATCGCGGTCCTGCGTGGTCCTGGGCGGTCCTCTGCGGTCCTTAATGAGGTAATTCCCCCAGTTCCGGCCGACGGGCTGACTAACGTATTGTGTCCAATGATTTGCATTGTATGGACCTGATTAACTGCAGCTCGCAATTTAGATGAGCCGTTTTATGATAATCACCAGAGTTTATTGATCCACTGCTGGATTTATGCTTCAATGAACGGCAAGATGGTCCACCTGTGTACTGTCGATTGTGTCCATACACAACCAGCTACTGCAAGGAAGAACTTCGTTTTGAATTTTCAGTCAAACACTGTTTAATTTTAATCGCCTCTGTGGTGTAACGGTGCAGGTGTCGCTCGTTAAGATCCTTAGGCAAGTCCTGGGTTCGATCCCCAGTTCGGACAAGGTTATTAAATGTTTCTCAGATTATTCTGTTAACTTTCATCGATGTAGCCAATTGGCCTGCAAGACCGGGATGGTACCACTCGCTAACACCCCCGTAAAGTGATTGGTATGCTGTCGCGTTTTGTGTGGTTTGTGAGTAGCCGGTAGCCCATTAGAGGAGGAGGAATTGAGCGTATCGCATCTTCATGTCAATTATGATAATGTATATGGGCGTCGGTAGTTATTGAAAAGCTATGATTCCTTGTTTGTCCCCCAGTACTATAGAAAAATACATATTATCAACTGAATATATCGATAATCGTTGTCACTAGGTCTTGGTATTCATCCAACACCAGTCTATCAATATTGCTTTTCTGTTACTAACTAACGGTGCTTAGAAAATGTAAAATATATATCCTACATATTACCTCGAGACGACCTACAGCCCCACACTGGGACGTACTTATGTATGTCCCATTGTGGGTTCAACATTTGCTCTACAATTTTAATACACGAGTCGAGACTGAATCCGGACTGGTTGGTTTAGAGTTCGAGCATGTTTCTTGTTCTTGCTCGATTTGTATATTGCAAAGAACATTTAACATTACAGGAAATGTTATAACGAGAGCATTTAGATACAATGTGGATTCATTAGATATGGAGGGCTTCGCAAATAGGGGGGGTTTGACCAGCTGTTTGGCCAAATGGAGTGGTCACATCCGTGCAAACATTCATTAGGTGGATTAATTGTATATCCTAATGGTATACTTTGGTTCGAGTGTTGGCTAAATACGATGGATGTTTCGTAATTGGATTGGTGCGTTTTGATTGAATAACGTACATTAACATGCGTGTGTGTGCGTGCTGATGTAGTATCAGAGTGAAGTTATTACTTTAGTCGTAAGTTTAAATACAGGAAAGGTTAAAAATATATGATTTTTTTAACGTATGGAAACTAAAACGAGTCTTTTTTTTTTTTGTTGACGCGGAGAAACGCATTTACGCGCCTGCACCGGTCCTGGGTGTGTACAGTGGTGTGTGGGACTCGCGGCACATGACAGTGCCGAATACCAAAATCACCGTGCTGCCTTTGGTGAGGTGCCCCGGAACAGTAATCATCAGGGCACCTCGACGGCTCCGACCTTGGTACAGTGCAATGGGGTGAGGTTTGCATCCTCGCCCCTTGCCCCGTGCGCAAAAGCGCCACCTCCTGTTGCTCTTAGATCCCCTCTTCTTTAAAGAGGGGTACCGAGAGCGATTACTCCTCCAGTTCTTTAAGCCCCCTGTTCTTACAAGACGGGTTTTAAAAATAAGCCGTAATTAAGATGCTTGACAGCATTTGAACCTACTATAACTATACTGTGTTCCACGGACCACCGGGACCTGACTACCAAGTCAGATACGAGGGGCCCTGGTATACCTCAGATAACGCTAGCTCCGTGCACGAAAGAATATGACGTCATAGAAGTAGTTATTCTGAATGGGCGGAACCTACGAGCAAGAGAACAAAAACGATTCGTCTCTTTCTTCTTTGTTACATCGGACGAGAAGATATCACTCGTAAACCGACTAAAGACACCCCTTTTTTTAGTTACACCGAAAATATATTTTAAACCCAACGCATCTTCACGCCAGCTCCCTAGTGGGGTAGGCAGAGTCAACGGAATGCCATACTTCACGATCCTTACAAACCTGCCTTGCCTCCTCCACATTCATTATTCTTTTCATACAGACACGCCGGTTGCGAAGACTCTTGACAACAATATTGGTCTTCCTCGGTACCTAAATCTTTCCACATTCGCATTGTATATCTGCTTTGTTAATCTATCATTCTTTCATTCTATACATAACATTTGGATAATATATCGGATTATTTTACAAATTATACAATTAAACCTTTCTCGATAATCGCGCTAACCATTGTTGAAGACTGCATGAAAATGGGTTCTGTTGATTTTGAGGAAACGGATCACATAAAATCAGCTTTTGCAGCCTAGTATAATAATAAGTAAAGATGTAATGTGTAAAGATAATTAATTGCCATTTAGCTATAGCTTATTTGTCATATATATAAGAATACTTCTCCAATTCATAATATATCAAAATCTTAATTCCGCACCATAAATGATGTAAGCCATAGCCCTTGCGTTTCACAACCTCTCGTAAGTTAAAGAAAGATGAATGGTGTTTTATCAATGTTTTTGACGATTCCATTACCAGTGTGTCGCAAATGACTCACTCAGCATATTATACGTTTCGTCTCGCACGATCGCCGATCAACGCCTCATCTGGTAAAGGACCAGGGAGGCTGTTACAATTGTCACACAATACAGTGATACAATGGGAAAACCACGGGATATCATCATTATAGTGAGATTACATATTAAGCGAGAATGGTTTAATACCTTAGGGGGCTCTATTGGTTTCACTATATGGTTGTGGAGATTCCACTCCAGCGGAATTGCGGATACATCTAGTACAAAAAACATAATTGGTTGCTATCTGTACATAAAATTTAAATGAGTAATATATTTTTAGAGGGACTTAATCAAGGCAATAGGACACAAACAATGTTTCGTTTTTTACTTTTATCTGTGAGTTTGTTCACACTAATCTTAGGAAGGGCGTATCCTGTTCCGGTGAGGTTTTTAAGTAAACATCAAAATGTGATCCAGATATAAAATGTGTTTAACGTTTTTTACATTGCAAGCTACAGGGACAATAGTGCATAGTAGTGAATTTACCGCAGTTTAATAAAAATGCGAACCAGATTCGACATTGCATGCTCAAATGATCTGTTTTTAAAATTCCAATAGTTAGGGAGATTGTGAATTTGTTTAATTTTGCAGTTTTCGACTACAGATAAAGTCATTATATTTATAAAGAGAGAAATTTAAGTTTTAGTTTCAACATTTCGTTCTTACCTGAACGTCTGACGACTAGAATAGCTATTGTGTAAATTATAAAATATTGTGTAAAAAAAAAAGAAATACATTTTAGAAGAGAGCAAAAGTATTAGTGTGTAAAAATCTGTCAATAAACTTCATATTATACGAATAAATTAATTTAACCATATTTCGATAAGTGTATACCGTGTAATGACACGTTAAATCCAGCCCGCTTGGATACTGAGCGTACCTACCAATGAAAACTCCTTTTTTTTTTTTTTTTGGTGACGAAGGGGAATGCATTTACGCATGATACCTGGGAGCCCGGGTAGACCCCCAGACCTATGTTGGACTCGGCCA
>JAFELO010000191.1:724682-779668 GCA_017140195.1 Eumaeus atala | reverse complement strand
CTTCGGTCCCACCATAGCGAAGTGTGGGCCGAAGGTCCACCCTCCGTCAAGGATGAGCCCCAGATATTTTATGTGGGGGCTCAACCTGACCCTCTCCACCAATGAAAACTCCTTACATACTCCCGGGAGAACAATAACCTTTTTTGATAATGCCGGGTAAAAATAAACGGAGGGAGACAATATTTTAAACAGCCTGCGCAGGAACTAAATAATACAAAAGAAAAGCGAGGTGTCCCCTCGACAAAAATTCAGTGTTGCAATATTATTGATGGGATCACTATTTTCAGTTCCGATATCGTTTATAATATTTTTTGTCGCCCGCCGCTGTCCATGGCTACAGCCGTCTACAGTCGCAGTCAAAAGTGTTTTAAAATGTCTGTATTATCGCAATGTCCGTAAACATTTACGATTGTGAAAATTTGAATATCAAATCAACATTTGTTTAACGTTTATTTGTGATTAGGTATACTATGTAATACTGATAAAATCTTAGTTTTAAACTTATGATTTAATTCTAGCTTACATTCCATTACATTCTTCGTAACGTCGTTGTCCTTTTCTTTCTCGCTGGGGAATGCTTTTAGGCATGCCCCCAGGATGGTGAAAACCTGGGGGGTATCTGGGACTCTAGAGCTACATGAGAGCTCCCCCTACCCACTAACAATAAACTCTAGCGGTGTTCCTTCTCATCTGCCAATAGAAAGAGCCTACATACAACCGCGGCTCTACTAACATGTTTAGAATAATACTTAAACATACAAAGCGAGATTTCTCAACTTCTTTAATGAATACAAGCTTGATTTATTTGATGACATTTTCATTCATCATCATTATTTCATGACAATTTCACTTATATCGAAGCATAATGCAGTTTTTCATTGAGATGTTTGATTGTAAATTACGAAGTTATCAAACCTTCTAAATTTAGGAAGAGATAGTGCCATGTATAGTGCACGACACTACATCCTCCTATGCAACGGAATTGGGCCGGCGGACCGGAGAGGCTCACATAATACCGCCGAAAAAACATGTTGAGTGTCGCGTTTCATGCGGTTTGTGAGTAGCCGGTGTCCCATTGGGGGAAGAAAACGGAAAAAGAAATAAAAAAAAGAAAGAGGGCAATGCATCGGTATAGACATTATGTGGATATTCATGGGCCTCGGTAGTCGTAAGAAGACCCTGATTTCTCGTTTACCCTAAAATCCTATAAAAAAAACATAAACATTATGAAAGAGCATGCGCTTTGTCCGCACGAGCGTACATCGACGTCACGGTCGAACAGGAAGGGTTGATAAATCGGTACAATTTCAGAGTGCATCTAACTATGACCTAAGATTTATCTTCTCCTGGTGACACGTCATTTTTCCAACGTCACGGCACAATATGCGTGAAGTTTAAACGCTTTTTTAGTTTTTAGATAGGTTTATGTGATATGCAACTCATTTCAGTGTATGATGTTTCTTTATCATACAGTTTGTGAGTATTCGTAGCCTTTAAGTGGCTACATACACGCATAAACATCCACACAACTAGAGGTTATGAAATTTCATTGTCCTGCTTATTTTATTCTAACTTATCATCGAACTCTTACGAACAGCGTGACATGAGCTAGCATTTATGGATATGCTACCGCTATAAGACGACATTTCACGTCAGTCATCAGGATATTATGAGTGAAGAGTAGGACTTGAAAAAGAATAAAAAATAAAATGTTTTTGATAATATACGGACCCGTAATATTACACGCTTCGATCTACCGCAGGCAAACGCAGGTAGCACGCGCGGCATGACGTGGAGTGTGTGCTGACCTCGGGTCCAGCTCGCTAAATATCTGCATGCCACTTGGCAGCGATACTGGTTTTTATCTGAACAATATATTTTGTTAATGTCTTAAGTTAACGCGAGTGTTACTCATTCCAATAAAATTACTTTTACGTCATATAGCCGATATGGAACACAAAAGTGTTACAAAATCTGCGGTCTGTGAGCATGCTGAAGTTGGCCCCTGCCGTTAATTAGATTTGATAAAGAGCAAATCCTCACTAGGGAACACCGACTCCTTCCAAGGATGATCCATGCAGCTATTGAAATTAAAAACATCCAAATTCCAATAGGGAAGGTATCTGGGTTCTTCCCTCTGCTTGGGACCCAGTGTTAAACATAATCAAATCAAAAAGTAAACATCAACACCTCAAGAGAGCAAGATATAATGAGTACCGTTTGCGTTAATCGGAACAACTAAAATTATAATTCTTCGAGCACTTTTAAAAACTTAGAACCGCAGGACATCTGTCATCTCAGTCCGCCCGTGACCATGGTTGCTGTAAAGCTTCTGAAACGTCGGGCTAGTTAAATAATTCAATGAACCGCGATAGAATGCGTAAAAGTAGTTTTGTTACAATAATTGCAGTTTATAAAATGTAAACTAATATACAATATATTTTATTTTATTATATTTCATTAAAATCATCATCAGCGGGATTTCTGTTACTGATAAACGGGGTATGGGCCAATCACAAAGAGCTCCACGGTCACGTGGCCCTCTTTGTGATTGGCCCATACCCCATCATTATCATCCCATCATTATCAGCCCTTATCGTTCCACTGCTGGACCTATGCCTCTTTCAATGAACGGCAATACTACCGATCTCTTGCTACTCGCAGCCGTCCCGGACTGGCTACTGCGCGGAGATCGTCTTCCCACCTGGTGACCAACACTTCGTTTTCCTAAACGCGGCCTCCACTCCAGAACCAGAAACTTCTTGGCCCATCTGCCATCTGTTCTTCTTACATTTGCCTCAATGTCATTCACAGCCGGTGGTGCTAAGACGTGGTTTCTGTTCCCGGAGGTAAGCTTATTCAAATCCTCCGACAAAGTGCTTACACATAACCAGCGTCAGACATAGAATATATTATCATAATTACGTGTATAACCGGAGTCCCAGTAACACGGTTAATACACTGGCAAGTTGATACGATTTGCATGTTTCAGTGTAAATGGAGTAATAGATAAATATATTACTTGACAAATAGATATATGAGCAAATGGCGGTATAATATGAGGCTTTGACATAAGTTCTAGGATTATATGTGTATTTATATTTATTCACTGTATCTACAAATTCTGTCCAATGCATTTGGGTAGGCGTTTTGAAATACTAAATGCTCCTGGCTAGAAGAACTTTATTCAGTAGTAATTATAATATACAAGAATGACATTTGGATTTCACAGTCCTAAGATATAAGTGTGTTAACACTTATCCCGTAGTTATAAATTGCACACTGCTTTGAGGACCAACTTCCAAGCAAGTGGCATCATGAGCTGCTTGTATAATTAACTACGAGTCCGTCCCGGCTTCGCTCGGATATTTCACAAAATATGGCAAATGTTTATAGATTTAAAAAATACAAATGTTATATATTTTGAAGTCCACCTTACGAGCATAATTTTAAGTCATTCTTACAAAGTAGATTCGCTAAGAATGTCCATAATATAAACATCTTTTTTTGAAAATTTACCTTAGCAAATTATCTTTGATATATTTTGATGCTTTATATGTTTTGAGATGCTGACTGTTAATCCTGTGTATTTGTTGTGTTGTTATCATACTTTTTACCATCAGAGGTACCAATATTTTAGTTTAGAGTCAAAGCCAGATGACTATATTCATTCGTCCGTTTACAGGTGTACCTGTAGCTGATTTGTTTACTTTGATTCAAAAATAATTTCCAACTTCAAGGAGGCAATGGTAACAACTAAAATACTACCTTAGATTTGTTTGAGCGGACTTTAATTTAGCAGAAATGTGTATATAGAATATGTGTGTGTAAGGATAATACTAATTATCATGTCATATTTAGACCTGATTATGATTGTTAGAATCAGTTTCGTAGGAGATAATGCCATAATGCGTTGCGGCGGAGTTGGGCAGGCACTACCGGTGAGGTGACTCTCACACACATGATACAGCCGTAAAGGGATAACGTCGCGTTTCTTGCGTGTTGTGAGTAGCTGGTGGACCATTGAATAGAAGGAGGAAAGGAGGGCAACTCAACGACATACAATTATGCGGATATTAAGGATAGGATTATCTCGTCTTATAAGGACAGGATTTATATCGCTCAAAAACGATGTATAAGAGCCATATTCCATATGAAATCCAGCGATAAATATAAGCCACTCTTTAAAAACTTAAAGGTTCTGACGCTCCGTCGCCTGTATATTTATGGAGTTGTCTTGTTCATTGAGATCAATACAAATTTATACACTTTTTCAAATAGGACAAGAAAAAAAATTTGACACCCAACATTCTACAGCACAATTTAATAAAAGTATTCTTGTCGTAGCCCCAAGGATCTATAATCAATTTCTCAATTATAATCTAAAGTATCCGTTATTCCATGAACGAGTTCTTACCAGACAAATTATGAGACTAACGACTATATTAAATAATTAAACAAATATTATTAAATGTTATATTATTAAATGTTAGAATTTGAATTGTAATGAAGTTTGTTTCCCAATTAATTTATAAAGGACATAATTGTGTAGCTACCTACTTCAAAATAGATACATAAGCAATAATTAATATTATATTATTAATGTTATTATTTGAAATTATTATTATATTACAATATTTGCTGACATTATTGACAATTAAATTCTAATATTATTATTATGCTTGCATCTACTTCCTAATCTTGTATTAACAATGTATATAATGCTTTGTTACTTGTAAATTACTACTGGACTGTGCTGTTTCTAATACAAACCCAACCGTTATAATATTTGCACGCCTCATTAAAGGTAAAACATTGGTCAGTCAGTCATTGGTCATCTTGTTCTCCTCCGCCTCATGCTATGTACAGGTTTTGAGCAAATAAATGATTTGATTTGATTTGACTATTACATAAATAACACCCGTACGCTAAAAATAATATACTTAAGCGGTTTTCATGGCGGTTTGTATCAGTATTTTATAAGTAGAATACTTAAATAAATCATGACAAAACCCCTTGTAGTAGTTTTATTGTAGTGTGTAACATTCTCGCAAACTTTAGAAACCGTTATGACCTACACGTGTGAGTACTGACTCTTGCTTCATCTCACATATTAGGACACTGAGTAATATTTTGAAACAAACACCAAATAGCATTTCACGGCGATAAACACGGTGCGTAAGTCCCATTATTCAAATCCCATGCGACACGGCAGTGGTGGAGCTTAGGGAGGGGGCTAAATAGTGAGGATTACACAGAAACACCATCAGCAAAGAAACTTAAGCGGATATCTTCGGACCCGGTGCTGAGTTGGGACTTAGGGGTTGCTAATGACTAATGTTACTATTATTTGTTGTCATCGGCGTTAAGTGACGGCTACAGCAGAGGAGGAAAAGGAGAGCAGTGCAGCTGCGGGACAATATTGTCGATGTCCATGAGTCCAAAGATTCCTTTGCTTTCGAACACACAAACATCATCCGTTAGATTGCTTCGCCATGCCCGTCCCATTAAATTATTCATGAGCCGCTCGCCATAATGTATGACACTTCTTGCGACCATTCTCAAGACGTTTACATAATAACGGACACAACGGTTGAATTTCACCCTCAAATTACACGTCCTATGGAATTAACTGAGAGTATTTGGTGAGGTGGTGTCATTTTGCAGGACAGCCGAGAAAGACCGGTACGAAAGGGGAGGGGAACATTAAAGTTTTTTTTAATAGCATAAAGAGGTAAAGGAGCAATCGGAGTCTTTAGATGACTACCGACGCCCACGGACATTCGCATGATTGTTACGCAGACGCGCCATTAATAGCGACGCACAATAATTAACGACCAGATTTCGCGTTCCGTAGAATTTTTTTCTAGTTTCAGGTGGCCCATGGTATCAATGTCATTAGATCGTTTCTTATAACTCCAATAACTTCTATATTTTTTACGTCTCGAGTATTAGGCTAAAGTAATAAGAGTAACACAAGAAACTTTAATTCGCTTCGATACATTTTCAACTATCTTTCCGTGTCGTTTTGACATACGTCGTAAATTGTGTGGGTGTAGTGACGTACAAATCGAGTTAATATGTTGATCCTGTTGATTGGCGGACGTTTTTGTTGTCCGACAAACAAAATCCAATTAAATCTGTTGACGAATCCAATACAGCGCACGCTACGTGTGCAACTTTTGTATATCGTACGCGTTCACTTATATAGTGCGATGTTACATGACATCTCAGCGTACAAAATATGTTATAGGTACAACAAAGTTCTCTAGAGATGTATGTCTATATGTGATCAATTTTCTTAAAATTTACTTCCATGGAGTCCATATATGGAGCAGTTCCCTAGGAAGGTGATAGTGCATACACTATCACCTTCCTAGGGAACTTCCTGAAATATATGTAGTTATATGTAACTTTATATAAACACTTATATACTATCTTAAAAATTAAAAATCATAATTTTTAAGATAGTATATAAGTGTTTATATAAGGTTACATATAACTACATATATCTACGCGCAGCCGAATCTATGAACCAATTGAACTGAAGTTATCTTTTATATCATAGGCTAAGAAATGGTTTAAAAAATAAAACTCCGGAAGAGTTGGAATATTTATTATGCGGTTGAAACTGCGGGGCGTGGTTAGTGTACGGAAAATTATACGAGAGGTAGTGTCATTTTTACAAGATGCCATACACAGCGGAGATATCACTCGATGACACATTACCGACATCAAGTGATAGCTTCGGAGTTTAGTATTCTAGAAGATATGGCATATTTCATTGCATGACCTATTGGATTTACAGCGTGGGCTCGTAGACCATAAAGCGTCTCCATACAAATTACAATCATATTATGATTACCTACGCCATTTATTATACGCTAATCTTCTAACGCCTATAAACTATTACACGATACGCAAATTGTGCAGTTTTCATCTAGTAATGACGTAGGTGTATTTAGTCATAATCTATGATCTGTCAAGTCACGTCTGTCAATTTGTAGTGCGCATTAGAATCTAACGCCTTCGTCGATTCATTGCTCAACCTCAATGATGTTTTAACGACTCCGCAATCGATGTAACATTTAGTACTCGATATTATATAAATCGAGTTTTTCCCGTATTAATGTCTTTAATACGGGTAAAACCGAGATATATTATCATCGTCATCTTCGTCATCATAGGCTTTCCCCTTAGAACGCCATGGGTCACGGTCTACTTGAATCCAGTGGCTCCCCGTCACCTTAACCAATATATATCATATACAAATGAGGCATATGTATACGTCTAATATATTTATAAAAGGAGGCGGTAAAAAAATTGTAATAGAACACTTTAGGTCCACTATATTTCCTTTGTTGCATAGATTTTTATAGAATAGAGGGACAAGAGAGAAATCGTAGATTATGGTGAATACTCACACATATTAACATCCATTTATATTGGAACGTTACGTCCAATTAATTTTAGGTGACTTAAAGTGGCGTTTTAAATCCAAACAGAAAGGAAGCCATTCTAAAAAGTGTCTGTAGACGTCGCAAAAGACAGCGAGTGTGGTTCACATATTTTTGCGAAACAGTAAATCTTAGCGGAATGCGCATGCGAGATTAGTAGAAGCTTCAGGCTCTGGAGGACCATCATGCGCCGGTCGAGACGATCAAGCGCCACTCCCACTGGGCCTACAAATGGCTACCACGGGAAGGATTAAACCCAACTCGTTAAGACTAGTGTCGTTTAACGTAAACGGCCTTAGATCTAACATCCATGAGTTGCGGGATTTCCTCCCGAAACATAAAGAAGACATCCTTCTAGTGCAGGAAACGTTTCTAAAACCTAGCCACTCAAACCCGCGTATTTGCAATTATAATATTGTTCGAAACGACATGACCCGTTTCCGTCGTGAGGATGCAGTCATCTATTACAAGAGGTCACTTCATTGTATCCCTCTCGACCCGCCCCCTCTAGAAAATCTAGAAGTATCCCTATGCAAGCTATGAATGGCGGGCCATCAGCCCATCACCATAGTCTCTGCATATCAGTCAGGCTCGAAACCGCTTCTAGTTAGCGATCTCAACGCTATATTCGAAAATTTAAACGCAGATGACGCAATAATTTTAGCTGGGGACATCAACGCCCACCACGTGACCTGGGGCAATAGACACAACAGCAGTCGCGGGACTGTCCTTAGAAAATATGTTGATGATCGTAACATCATCATCAACGCTCCGTATATCCCAACCCATTATACTCCGAACGATAATGGGTATATACGTGCACCTAGTATAATCGATATAGCACTGGTTAAAAACATTTCACTCGTCATAAAGACGACTGAAACGTTACACGAGCTTAACTCGGACCATAGACCCGTTTTAATAGAAATAGGAGATAATCGATTTAATATTAAAATTAAGAAAAAGATCATCGACTATAAATTACTAAAAGATAATTTAGGTAAAGTCAAATCGAGTGAACTCGATGGCATCCCAGAGAGTATAGACTCTCCTCAAGCCGCTATCGCGGCCTCATCCTCATTAACCGCACTACTAGTTAGAAAAATAGGAGAATCGTCAAGAGAGATCTCCACCGTCCCAGAGGAACGTTCAGCTCTCTCTGACGACGTTAGGGACCTAATCCGTCGAAAAATGCGGCGAAACGTCTGTACGATGGCAACGGTGGCGAAGTGTGCAGGCTGGCCATCCGACAACTCGAAAGAGAAGTCAAAAAGGCTATACCCAAGTAGAGATGGGACCACTTCGTCAGCGAACAATCTCCGTCTCACACGGCCTACTGGCCGTTAGCGAGGGCTATGGAGTCCGAACCGGTGGCTCAAATGCCACCACTAAATCGTGAAAATCGATTACCTGCACTAGAGGATGACGAAAAAGCGGAGTGTCTAGCCGACACACTATAGAGTCAATGCACTCCTAGCTCCCTCCCCACAGACCCCTCTCACATAAAAGAGGTAGAAAGTATAGTAACGGCCCGACTGGCACACCACCGGATAATGATGATGAGATCATACGTCTGACGGACACAGAAGAAGTAAAGGATCTAATAAAGAACCTTTACCCAAAGAGGGCCCCCGGGCCCGATGAAATAACCAACAAGGCGCTGAAACAGCTGCCTCCCGTTATTATACACCTCCTAGTGTGCATTTTTAATGCCCTTCTGGCGCAATGCACTTTCCCAGACGTATGGAAGGAAGCCATAGTGATCAGCATACACAATCCGGGGAAACCCCACTAGTTACCGGCCCATAAGTCTCACAAGTTCGCTAGGTAATATCTATGAAAGGATAACTCTCGCACGCCTTAAAACCGTGATAAGAGAGAAAAACCTATTCAGAGACGAGTAGTTCGCATTTCGCGACAGCCACAGCTGCCCACAACAAGTACACCGCCTCACGGAGTACGTACTATCAGGACTCAAAAGACAGGGCTGGCCACGCGGCACGGCCGCTGTCTTCTTTGAAGTAGCAAAGGCGTTTGACAAGATTTGGCATCAAGGCCCATCTTCAAACTATACCAGTTAGGACTGCCTGTACTGATAGTAAACAGCTACCTAGCGAACAAGCAGTTCCGCTACAGAGTGGAGGGCACCCTCTGCTCCCCTCGTCCCCTCAGGGCCGGTTGTCCGCAAGGATCGGTTCGCTCTCACAACCTCTTCAATCTGTACTCAAGCGACATACTGAGACACTCCAGCGTCCAGCTGGCGATGTTCGCGGATGACACCGCACTGTACATTAGATACCACCCCAAAATACGGAGCCAAACTACTCCAAAAAGCCGTCACCGAACTCGGTGAATGGTTCTTAAAATGGAGAATAGAGGTTAATGCGGAGAAGAGTAAGTCCATACTCTTCTCACTAAACCACCCCTCGCACAGACGAGGAACATGCCTCCCATCCTGCTCTACGGTAATGAGATACCTAGAGCAGAGACGGTGAAATACTTGGGAGTGACTCTCGATAGGTCGATGAGCTTCAAGAATCACATAGATAACGTTCTGGAAAAGGCACGATATGTCCTTTTTAAACTTTATCCTCTCATAATCAAAAAGAGCAAAATGGCGTATATATATATAAGCTCACTTTGTATATTACATGCATTCGACCGATCTTGTCTTATTGCAGTGCAGCATTCGCGCACATATCCCCTACCCAAATAGAACGTTTGCAGAAAATGCAAAATAGATTCTTACGGCTACTGGATGCCCGTGGTATTTCCGAAACATCGACCTACATTGTGACTTTCAATTGACCTCGATAAAAGGACACTTCAAAGAGCTGTCTCAAAAGTTCTTTGACCGTGCCCTTAATCACAAAAATAAATTAATCGTTCAAACGTCGGAATACGACTCGACGTTACTAACCGACTCCCGTTACCGTCGGCCGAAGCACGTATTGCACGACGCCGATGACGCGATCGCGACAGCAGTAGCAAAGTCTGTCCAAGAACATAAACAAAGACACACCAAGACACGCTCCCCCAGAAGCCAATAGGGCCAACTAACGGATAGCAGTTTTTAGTCGGTAGTAGCTATCGCTTCACGACCTGAGCCCGACACACACTTCAGGCCCCCTTGGGTCGGCTGGATGGTGCGTAAATGCATTTTTCCTGCTAGAACCAATAAGATATACACCGCTCGTACCGGTCGATCGATGAAATCTTACACATAGTGACACAGTTATAACATATGACTGACAGAATGTCAAACTCAAACACCGCTTACGAAAACGAGCCCGGGTTCGAATCCGTAAGTCGAGAGCTTAGATTGATAGAAATAAAATAACGCGACTTTAGAGAGCTCTAATAATAAATAAATTAAGAATACGGCTTTTGCCGATTTGTAGCGCAAATCGACGAGACGAAATCGGGGCGAGGAGGCCGGCCACCTCAGACAAGCCAAACACTAAACGAGCTCAATTATAGTTATCAATGACACCGCAACTAAAACGGCACCATGCGCGCGCCGTCCCACTAGAGTGGGGAGGGGGACAGCTTCCCCCTTTTCAGTCCCAAAAATAATCACTATAGGGTACGCCCACAATCAACTCGGTTCATCTCTTCCCATCTGTGGGAAAAGAGGGGGGTCTGTTCACCTATCGTCTCCCTAAACCTGAAGACAAAAAAGTCTTCGTAGTCAGTCGAACTGTTGAGGCTGGACTAGCACCGCCAACCAGTATTAGGTCCCTCCGAAAAAAAAATGCGAGATTAGTTAGACAAAGATATAAAAGCATTCTCCTCTTCCATCTCTCTACACCAAAACAACCAGCCATCGTCCTGCAACTGCCTATGGTATTCCCTCTCTATCTATATTATCTCTATGGTTTAATGTCTTCTCATAAAATAACCCTCAACATCCGAAGTTTTTTGCTCCGATAGTGAACCCCGCAATAGCCATTTGAATAACATTTCACTAATCCGAAGCCCCTGAGGTCTAAGCTATACACAATTGACATAAAATCTTCGAACACAAAACAAATAAGACGCCAGGCGAATCAGACAGACTTTGCGACTTAACAAATAAAAACTTGATTGCTCGATACATTTTGCAAATACTCTTATTGGTTCCGGATGTTTAAAGTATAACAAGCGAGTAGAGGCATAATAAATGAGCTTAGATTTTTTATTTGGCACTCTGGAACGTTTATACACTTCGCGGATATATAACCAATATGAAGTGATTCCTGTGCAGTCACATTTTGTGATCGTTTGTTTTCCACGGGTACATCTATAGAGACCAGTCAACAGCGCGGGACACATTGTAGTGAACAAGTGTATATTACTGTGCATTATTTTTTTCTCGCACTCAGACAGGACTACAGAGAAAACTGGCGTAGGACCGACGGCTTACAGAAGCTACAGAAGCACGGGGGTGCAGCTCTGCCCATTTTCCAACTTCGAACTGTTATTTTAAATTGAAATATCCCAATATATTTTCCAGGGACCCTGCCACGTATACATGAAGGTATTCACTCTCCTTATTTGAATTTGTTCAAAGACTGTATGTGTCCATGTCTAAATGCGCTACATCAGGCTATTTTTTTAGTTTCAATCATCAACGTTATATTGTCGACATTTTTTTATATAAAAGAAAAGGATTTGATCTGCTTTGATGATAGGCCTAAAATCCGTATACGGTTATAGATATATACAGTCTAACGAGAAACAAGCACATTACAGAGATAAAAATAAAATAATCATAAGAAAATATACAATTTTGCAGATTACGCTTATTTGTTCACGTTGTAAATTAGAAAACAATAAATAGTCATTACAATAAAGCTACTTCAACGGATTAAAAACTATGATAAAATCTAAAAATGTGGGTTTATTGTAACATTTACGTAAACTTAAAACATCAATATCAATAAATAGTCATAAATATTGTACACTGTTTTTTGAGAGAATACAATTCAAGTAAAACGTCATTTTATTCCTCATCAGACATGATTGTCCTCGCTTTCACAAGGTTTTCTAGAGCACCAATGATCTCCAAAAGCGAAATCAAAATGTCAACGCGTAGGTAAAGCTCCCTAATTCGATGTTGCCGCACGTACAGACGAACCCAATACATCATTATTATCATAGATGTATTTACCATTCCGCGCATGTACGGACCGAAATTGACATTGTTGTCAATTTCTTTTGTTTGCCCCGCCCGACCTCTGTTTATCTTTGTGTAATGTACTTATTGAATTAGTTGATTCTGTCCCCGGGAGCCGGCGATCAATCCGGATAATGGACCTCTTGATTAGGAAATACCGAAAGCTGCATCGTTTATTATTTTTGCTAGAAAGATCCAGGTTCACGCCTCGCGAAAATTTTAACACAGCTGAATGGTTGAGTATATTTCCTAGAAAGATCCAGGTTTACTCTTGGCCAGGAGTGTATCAAATGACAGGACAGGATGACTGACTAAAAATATGACGTGAAGCAGGTGTTCTTGCTTTATTGCGTATACAATATAATAGATTAGCAGACATTTATCGGGAATATCAAAGTAATACATTAATTAGCATGGTTACGTAGCCACTTATATTATTAATTATACGGGACATAGTTCAAAAACATTAGCCTCCTTCTGGTGCATTAGTGTAAAAATAAAAGAGTAGGCCCAAAAATATTATATATTTAAACTTAACAAAACTATTGTAGTCAAAAATCAGTTAAAGCGTAATTATGCACCGGAAAATTCACATCAGCGTACCTATCATTCAAGATTGGTGGATAAAACTATTGTCGCTTTTTGTGCGCTTTGTGAAAGTTCGAATAGACTGGAAAGTTAGGTGAAAGAGGTAAAACACCTCTTCCAGCCGTTTGTGCGTCGAAAGTCAAACACTTCCTACGGATCGACTTTAAGGTTGTTGGCTTCCTATTCTGCATTCGTGTGTGCTTTACACCAAACGACCGATGTAATACTTCTTTACTTATAAGAAGCGTAACGTCTCTGTTTTTATCGTCACTAACTTATTTCTCCCTCTCAACTTCCGTGTCACTCACTCGTTCATCTCTAACTTACTTCTCCTTCTCAAGGTTCGTTGGCCTCGTTTTCGTAACTTATTACGCACTTAACTTATTATCAAGTCACTCCCTCAAGTCAAACGTACGAGAAAAAAACATCTTATAAGTGATAATGATTAAGTGCATGAATAATTATCATTGAACATCAACGTAGTAGTTGTTCCTTTGAATGGTAAATGTCATTGCCTTATCCCTTTATGAATTGGGGCCCCTTATATTTGTAGCAGTTCAATTTATAAAACCTAATCCAACAATGGCCGGCCAGTCGTTTCAATAAAATTAGAATTTTAACTTGAATGTGCCAGATTGCGTCATGTAAATATTTATCTGTTCTCAATTGCGGAGGGTTGCTTTTAACCGACTGTTACACCGACATCGAGGAAAGATTGTATAAATACTACCATTCAGTTACCAGGGCGAAAAATAGCATTTTACTCTTTTGTGGCAAATATTTTTGTACGCTTTTATTCTGTCTATATTTTAACATAATTTGTTAACCCAGTTATTACTGTAATTAATTTAAGATTGACAAAGTTTGTTGGGAAGGAGGAAAGGATAACACGTATGCATTGTAAATATGTAAATGTTTATGGGTGATGGTAATCATCAAAAGGCCCGACTTTTCATTTGTCTCATATAATATAAAAATAGTTTTTTAAGTTTTATGACCGTGCAGTAAGAAAATCCTGTTGTGAGTTACAGTGTGGTGTAAGCGTGTGCCGCGCTACTTAACTATGGAATTAACATTTATTAGCGGCTCCGAGTGCTGCGTTAATATTGGCCCACACTCCGGATGAGATCTGCAAGTGAAATTATCACTCAGCACGGTCGCCATGAAAGATAATGTCGCCTTCCCACGTCAAAAATTGCTACAAACGGGCAATATTCGCAATCACCTCTAATTAACGAAAAATATCTCAAGTACATAACTAAATAACTGGTTTTATTATTGTCATTCCTCAAAAATTTAATTACTTTTAATATATTTTATAAGAACTTAAATAATAATGTAGATAAAAATTAAAGATATTAAAGTCTTGTTGCTTGTTTCACTTACATTTTTTACTTAACGAAAAGCAATAAAATTATCTACTAACAAAATGGATCACAAAAAGCGATTCTTACGATTCGTGTTCGTATTTCTAACTATAATCTAAATAATATATTATAGTGTAGTTATGTGATGATGTTATAAATGATCAAAAATGCGATAAAATGATGAAAAGTGCGGACTTACGCACGATGGGTTTCAGTACCAAATACCATACCAGTAAAAAATGTAAAATTATTTTATCATCGTCATTCATCGTTTCCTCCTGTTTGCGGCAACAGAAGTGAGTACCTACATATGTATGTATTTTTATGTGAATTTTCACATATTGTGTAAGTACAAAATATGTGAATTCACACAAAAATAGTCTAGCTATCACGGTTTTTGAGATACAGCCTGGTGACAGGTAGACGTACACAGAAAAAGCGGTGTTCTAATGTCCTTAATGTTTACCCTTTGGGTATGGAACCTTAAAAATGAATGTAACAATTTCCTAATAGATATGATTCTCTCGCATGTTACTCGCAGCTAGGATACTTAGATAGCCGAATTAGACTTGAAAATATTTCGGTATGCGATCGCCGAGTCGAGACTTGTTTGCTCAAAGCTTTGTCGTGCGCCCGGCGCTGGCTGCATACCGCGTCGTCATTTGTTTTTCAACTCTTACTTGCCAACAAAATTCATACTCAAGAAAGTTGCGCTTAGTCGCGAAACGTGAATTTAATGCTTTACAGCTGAATGATTTCAGTGAAACGTACATAAAATTGTGATGTGTTTTGAGCAACTTATTTTTGACTTACCTGTTCTTTAAAATGTTTCCTTGCAGAAAAAACTCTCAAACTTTTGCACTATAAAAATGAGTATTCAATTTTTCTGTAGATTTAGCACGGCTCACTTCCATTCTCTTCGTGAACATGGTGAGACAACACGTTGAGTGGAACTTGCATTGTTGGTTCATAAGTATTATGTATATGTATACATAGTAAATACATTATAATATGTTTCCTAAGCCCCATTGTGCCAGTACATATTATGTGAAGCACACCATGATTTAGGCCTTGTTGTCGCGGCGGGTAGCAGAGGCTCAAGGTATCACGGAGCGAGCTGAACCATCTCTTACGGATAGTGGGAACTTCACCAAATTGGACTGTTCCGAAGTTGGTGAGGTTTTCCTGTGGAATCGTGGCATCAAACGTCTAAGTGCTCTATTGCTTTACGGATCCGGGCACTTCCCTCCTCTTGCCACTACTTACCTTTATTTTAATGTATATTCCGAATGTTGTGAACAAGAATTTTAATATGTCATCGGTCACATAATAGAAGTGAAACTTCAATGGACAAATGAACAGAATTTTAAACAATATTCAAGCCAAGGAATTTACCAGCGGTGTATCCGCGTGGATGTGGCCGTGGCGCTTTTTCGTGACAGAAAAACGTAATACATATATAAAAATTACTTCAATAAAATTAGGGAATGGAAATATTTGCATGACACCGACGAGGAGGATGTCCAATAGTTTGAAGTACAAATATTGTGACAACCGAAGAATCTACGAGGCCGGAAAGATTTTTAAAATTTTAAGTTAAATCAAATATAACACACACACACACACACACGTGGTAAGTTTCAGCCTCACAACCTCACAAACAATTGAACTTGTAGCTTTCGTTCAAATGTAAGTTAGACAAAAGCAGAGGAATCAAAAGTAGTTTCGCAGGGAGTTACCTTAGGCCCTGAACTGTTTGAATTGTTCAAACTTTGCCACTTTCGCGTTTCCTTTTATCCGCTCCAAAGTGTTTCTCTGTTAAATTATTATTTTTACTTTTTCGTTCGTGCTTAGTGGCGCGCGTTAGATTGTCGCTTCAACTATTTGGGAAGATGAAATTCTTTCGCAAGTGCTGTTAATCTTGTCTGTTTTCTTTTGTAGACATTGAAGATCACATTTGAGCACAATTTTATGTTTTTAGTACGTATACAATGCTTTGATTAATTGTTTTCTCAGGATTTATGATGGCCGGTAATCACGTACAAAACTTTATTTTAAAAAATGATCTCGTCGACTTTGTATTAATATATTTTTTATTTAAGTATTACAATTAAGTTTATTAATACACTAGCTACGATCCGTGTAGTAAGTTCAGATCTCATGGAATCTGGATAAAATAATTTAAAATTAACTCTACAACCGATTCGAAGACTTACGGAATATACTCAGAAAACGTTATAAAAAACTTTCCATCCGTTTCGGAGTAGTTTCATTACAAACAATGTGAAACGTTTTTTTAATGTGACACGAATGTTTATATATTACGTTCCATTATTATTGACTCCTTTAATGTGACACGAATGTTTATATATTACGTTCCATTATTATTGACTCCTTTAATGTGACACGAATGTTTATATATTACGTTCCATTATTATTGACTCCTTTGATGAAGGATTTTGATAATGAATCCTTCTATTAGTTTCAACATTGAAATGAACTTACGCAAATTTCCCTCATCAAAATTAAACATCTTAAATGAATTATTTCGTAGTGAATTAGATCTTATAATGAAAGATATCGTATAATGTTGAGATTGAAGGGTCTGTAAACTATCTCAACGCATAGCGATATACTTTATTTCAAGTACGATGAGTAATGAAATAATATTTATTTATACATCTTCGCAGAAAATATTATGTTACGGCCGGGGACGTGGGCACTTGCACACTTGATAACATATCAAGAGATATCATGCGGATGTCTGTTGTCGTTGTTAGACATAAGAAAAAGAAGAAAACCTTAACCTGTGTCGCTTTAAACCTGAGTTTTTTTTGTTCACGCGAACGTCAATCATCACAATGAAATTAGATACGGCGGAGTATATCGCGATATACTTATATATCTCATAATCCCTAGGCTTACTTGGCTTCTGTAAAGTGAGCAAAACTACGGGCATGTAAAATATCTTAACAAATAAAAGTTGTTTTATGTTATGAGACAGCACCTATTGTTAACACAAGCACGTGCGTTGGAAAGTGGCAGCGATGCTGTCTAGTCTCGTGCAAGTTCTGAAAGAATCAGGTGACACAATATGGGAATGGATTTATTTAAAGGCGTTTGCCCCTTAGGCAATCAAAAATTGTAAAAAAAAGTCAAATTATTTCAAAAAACGATAACCTAAATATATTGTGAGAAACACCAGCTTCTGAAATTGTTCGCTGAGTTCCACTGAGAGTTTTTCATTAATTACAGATGCTCGTGAAACAATAAAGCAACAAGAGGCCGAGTCGAACACTAGACGCGTAGTCGAGAGCTAAATTAATATTGATGCTGCGTTCAGATGTTGTCTTTGGCTTTTAATAATAGAGGGCGCGTTCATCAGCCTAACAAGATTACTTTAATACGTAAAAACGTATTAAAGTATTAAAGTAAACGTGTAAAAACACGTACCTAATGATTATCTTGATATTTATGAATAGTTTTATTCCGAGCTGAATTTGTGGAGAAGGTAGTCTTGCTGTATAGCAGCTGAACTGGGCCACCACGACAGGTACCCCCGGTTGTGCCGTTCACATATACCACCTTAAATATTATGGCTGTGCTGTCATGTTACGTGTGGCCTGTGAGTAGCCGTTAGCCCATTGGACGAATGGAGTGAAGGACGGTAGCGCATCTGCATGTGCGTTGGACTCCTTGTTTGTCCCACTATGCTATGAAATCCAATTTGGCGTGTGTGACTCGCAGATTCGAATCGACTGAAGCTCCGCGAGACATAGGCCTCAATGTACCTACTCCGAGATACGGGGCTGGCTGACTTTCTCAATATAACATAAAATAATTTGAATTAAGATTTTATGTAATATTTTATTCAAGTTTGTCGAGGGGATCGAATCGGATTCTTTCACTACCGCTTATATTTATATATACATTACTTGTTCACCTGGTCAACAGAAAGAAATTGTCCATCAACAAAGGACGTTACACATATTGTTATAAGACGTGTTGTATACGTGATAGACAAAAAGTAAAGTTTAAATTAAACTATAACTGATTTAGCAGTGCAGTCGGTACGCCGCAACTCACAACTTCTCACCGACAGCGAGTTTCACGGTGCTGCCTCTAGTGCCTTTGTCTGGAAATTAATAGGACACGCTCGATTGCCTTCATTCTAACAAATTATATCTCGGTAATCATTTCGCATTAGAATATTCTAGACAAAACATTTAGTCTTTTTTGGCAAGAGGTAATGCCACTGGTAATTTTCGGTGAATCCGCGCGGCACGAGTGGACTGGCACCATTTCTTTCCCATCGCTTTTCACGTGGTTGGTAAGAGCTCATTGGAATACCACAAGACATAAGTTTATATCACTGGCGGTTTTGACAAATTCAATTACAACAACAACACATCTTCAGGTTCACACCATCCTCAGACATTACCCGATCAATACGATCAAAGTATGTCAGTCTTGGTCTTCCTCGGTGCTCGGTACAAACTTCCACATTCACATTCCTCCTCCACTTTCACTCCTTGATGGCAATTTATATTAACACTTGAACAAATAAATAAATTCCTGACGATGATAAGTCGTAACCTGTCGTAAATATAAATTAAAATTAAATAATTGTGGAAATAGTAAATAAAGTGTATTTATTTATGCAAGTATTATATATACTTTGTTATCCCTTCACCTACCATTCTCTCTACACGTCAGAACCAACTAATTCAATTGTTTTATTATCCTACATCTGAATCTGGTGCTCGGGTATAAATCGATGCTGTAATTCCAATCATAAGTTTTCTAATTTCCAATCGTCTGTGACGATCTTACTATTAAAGCGTGCACAATACAATTAATTAAGATATACTTTAGCGGATTTCACCCCAGCGATCGTTTCTCAATGATTGGGAGGTCTCTCGACAATTATCTGTCGTTGGGCGTGGGCGAGACACCTCCGACAAATAATCTGGTAATTTATTTAATTGCTGTTAATTTTATTTATCGTTTTCATCTTCGTGCGCCGACTTTATTTATAGATATTACTTTATTTATTTGATTAACGAATTACCATTATCCCACGGCTGTGGTGAAGTACTACTAGCTACCTATAATTATTAATTGATGTACAAAACCCGGGATATCACGATGTTATAGCCGAATTTACCACTAGACCGCGAACACCTGGGTATACACTGGGTGTTCACATAGCACTGAAGAGGTCAGAGTATTTGCAGCTTTCCACTTGGGAAAACTTGGGAAAGGACATAAGTGTCCAGCCGTGGACATGATCTGGCAGCCGATGATATTGGTGACGCGGTATATTGGAATAATACTTTTATTTAGCTCCTTAACATTCCTATCCTCATCTACGAAGGTCAAAATAAACAATAATTAACGACCAGAAAAAGAAATATAACAACACTATGTTCTACGATTACGTTTTGTTTATGAGTAATACCGGTGGAGAAATAGATTGCACGGCACATACGCCGTCAAGATGTTCTCGACAGATAAGTATGAGCCGGTATTGATCACCCTGTACCAAGTAAGTTAGGAGCTACCGAATCGCGTGCTAAATCTATCGCTTTAGTTGTTATGTTTAATGGTACAATTACATTTGCTACATGATTTAATTACATTTATAATAATATGATCTTTCAATAGTATAATTCAATAAAGGTATGCCACGATGAATTGCAGCTAAATTGGGCTGGCATGATCGAGGACCTCTCGCTCACATATGCCCGCCCTAAAATGACAGCTATGCTATCGCGTTTCGCGTGGCTTATGGGTATAGATGTGGATGTGTATCAGTGTCGGTAGGCACGAAACGGTTACGATTACTCGTTTGCCCCCTATATTATAGAAAACCACATTCCGAGTGATGGCTAACAGAAAAAGATATTGTGAATGCTTATCACCCCTGAAAATAATATTCAAAGGAATCCTAATAATTTTGAGGATAGAATGAGATAGTGACATGCTACATTTCAGTGGAATTGGGCGGGCACGACCGGGGATACCTCCCCTCTCACTCTCACAATACCGGCGTAAAGTGACATCTTCGGTGTCACGTTTCGTTCGATTTGTGAATAGTCTGTGGCCCATTAGGGGCCACAGGCATAGGGGGCACAGGGGGTTATAAGCTTGTTGCTATCAATACCCATATACACCGGCATAATTGTTATGATGACGTAACTCGCCGGTCGTCCCAACCCAATTCGGCTGTATTACTGCTTGGCACTATTGGCCGGCATCAACTGATGGTCACGAGTCTAAACTTCTATGTCTGATATACATTTTGAGATAACTGTATCTGTAAAGAGATAAAGTCTCTTATTAATTTTATTGCATTTTTTATTTTTATAGTAAAAATGGGTAGTCCATTTCCATATTCATCGATATAATTTCTATGCAAATACGTTGTCACCCCTTCCCTCTTTTCCTTCAAAGCCAAATCACCAGCGTTTCACAAACCGCAAACGGGCCAGAACAGCAATGGCGTATATGTAATAGGCACCTCCAGTGTAAGCCTAATTTGGCTGCAATGCAACTGTACCGACTATTAAAATGTGTAATAGTTATATCGCAACTTGATATGTTGCGCTCAAATAACCATTTAGCTAGAAACTGCTGCATCTATGTCCTTTAGGAACGGCCAAGTGAAATATCTGCAAATATGACATTTGGCTTCCCATGTCACAGATACCTTATGATATTTGTAGGTCATATAATAGCGTCTGTCCTAGCGTAAGACTACTTAGAATCTCGATGTCTTAAGTTTACGCAAATGTTAGTCATTACAATAAAACTTCTTTTACGGATTTTATCGCGGTTTATTTAATTATTTATTTAGAAGCTTTATAGCAACCACCCGTGGTAGCTGTGAAGCTTCTGAAACTTTGGGCTACATAAATAATTAAATATACCGAGACAAAATCCGTAAAAGTAGTTTTATTGTTATATACTTAGAATCTATTAATTCCAGACAAAATTCGAATTCGAAACAATTCCTTTAATATAGATCAAGATGCAATAAGATCTCATAATCCATACATTGTTGGATGTGTTCCACGCTCCAATGGCAGGGGCGCGCGGATTTCCATTCATATGTATGTGTCTTTTCCTATTTTTTTTATTATTTGACTTTTCCGCTTTTACAATGTTGGATCTCTCCCGATATTTGTGATTTATTGAATTCTATATTAAAATGTTGGTGATTAATGAATTGTCTGGATTTTCGTTGTTTTTACTGACGGAGGGGTGAGGTCATTTTAGCGTTTCTATGGAGATACGTAATCAAATAAAATATTACATACCGATTTTTAGCATTCCTGAAACTTTGTTAGAGTTAAAATTTTATATTTATTGATACATTATCTATGTTGGGCATGTTAAAGCAGCTAACAACAGAATTTTAACGAAAAGATTTCTATTTATTTTTAGTTTTTTGTCTGTTTCTTATATTAAATAAGTATAAACGTTAATGTGTCTGTAACAAAAAATATTTTAGCTCTAAAATGTGTCAATTTCGGGAAGCTTTTAAAGTAAACTTTTTAACCCCACTTAATTTTCAACTGTTTAGTCTAACTTCTAAAAATCGACAAACACATCACTGAACACAGAATGGAAGTACAGTCAAATTTTAATTTAAAAAATATTACACAAGCAAACTAAACAAGGTAGTTTAAAAATTACAGCTTTTCAACCGACTGCTCAAGGGCGATTGACTTCGTTACTTCATAAATGTATGCAGTCAGTGGAGTAGAAATAAAAAAAAATACATAATAATATATTATTTCTCCCCACGAGGACAAGTGTGAGGGGAAAGACTGGACAATCGAATGTCGAATCTATCTGGGCGCCTTCTCTCCATAAGACTGTTAAATGAGCCAGAAAATTAGGGGGCTTAGGGCATTGAGGCCCGCCGCGGCTGGCCAATAATAATGCTCGATCATATTGTGTACGGCGGATGAAATAATAAAAGTGAATATACTCATATACGCGATCACGTCGGAAATAATTCATTATGTTAGATCAGTAGCTTTAGATGACCCGTTTGAGAATAATTCGTCGGCAAAGCTGTTGGAGTCTTTTGATGACTACCGACGTCCACTGAGATCCGCATAATCGTTATGCAGATGTGTTGGCCTTCCTTCCCCTCCCTCCTCATATGGGCCAATGAAGAGCATATCAGTCATTTTGCGGCGATATTGTAAGGATGTGGACAACCTTTTAGGTAGAGGTAGCGCCATGCTGCATAGGAGGAGGTAATGCCTTGCATGGTGCATGACACTACATGCTCCTATGGAACGGAATTGACATCTTCAGTGTCGCGTTTCAAGCGGTTTATGATTAGCCGGTGGTGCATTGATGGTGGGGGGGTTGAACGAGAGCAACGCCTGGTGAGTTATTATATGGATGTTCATGGGCGTTGGTAGTCGTAGAGAGGCTCCGATTTCTCGTTTGCCCCCTATTCTATAGAAAAACCCTAGTCGTGGGGGCCGGCCAAATCAGATGCAATGCAGCATGACACTACATCTGGCAAACTATTTCTTTCTTTCATTGCTGGTTGTTACGAAGAACTACAACAAATTCTTGCGTTCGTTTATACACATATATTCATTTTATTGCGAACTATGTTACGCTTGTCGTATTATGTCTAAACAAAAGCAGCAATAAACGTGTGACAAAGCGAAGATCTCATCCCTGCGCCGACGCGAGGAGCCCTCGTAGACGCACTAGACTATAATAATTAACACTTGGTGAAGGTTTTCGCTAACTCCATGATAACCGTACGCTCTGCCAGAGGTCGGTTGTGTACAGTTTATGGTTGAAAGTCATGTAGTACACGCGCATGCTTATTATTATGTTTGTTTATGGTTCATTACTGAATAAAGACGTATTTCAATAAATACCATGATGTGTTTGTGAAAGTCTTGGTCCATGGGGAAGTGACGAAACAGAGTAGCGTATTTGCATAACCTTTGGTAGTACTGATAATTATTAGAGTTGGTTAATATAATTAAGAAAAGTTTGATCCTGCTACATGATTTTCATAGCACAGGGGACTAACGAGCGAACGTCATTTTGACCACTGACGCCCATTAACATCCACGTACGCATAACTTTTAGCACGACACAAGCGAGAGGTACGTCCCCGACCGTCCTGGCTCAATTCAGCTCTAATGCACCATCGTACCTACTAAGTTATTGCTGATTAAATACATGTTTTATTGAATGTCAAAATGGTAAGGGAGAATTAGTCAGATTCCTGAGTTACAGCCACATGACACCGTCACGATTGGAAGGGTACGTTTCGGTTTCCTAATTCTGGCGCGTCGTAAAGTGGTGGCTGTGCCAACGATTTCGTGAGTCTGGATAACAATTTAGAGGGATGGCATAAAGCAGAAGAAGGCATATTCTTTGGTGGTGCAGATGTTTGTGGTCATCGGTCGTGTCCAAAATTCTAATAGCTCGTTTGTCCACAGATATCTACGAATATTTATATTTTTTTATATAGAATAGAAGGGGCAAACAAGAAATCGGAGCCATTTTACAGCTACCTATGCCACGAAACATCCACACAATTACTATGCTGATGCGTTGTCCTCCTTACCTAATGGGCCAACGGCTACTTACAAAACACACGAAACGCGACACTGAAGATATCACTTTAATGTTTTTTTCTTTCGCTGGACGTGGAGGACGGAATGATGGCAGACGCTATCTTCCATCACCATATGATAATGAAATACCTTTTTATTTTCCGACGGTCACCTATATGTTCGTGACCACGTGCACGATTTATGAATAATCTTGAATTAAAAGGGTAAGTTCATGATTTTTTGCGGACGCCATGTTTCATATCTTATGTTTCGAAAAATCTTCATGAATGATAAAATGTCTTAATTCTCTTATTTGTGCATGTTTTGTTCATATATATATCTCTCTCTCTCTCTCTCTATATATATATATATATATATATTGCCTGATTTTAGTTGGCTCATGAAGCCTTATGGGAACCTTATTGGTTGTGTGTTCCTTTTCAGAGCTCTACTCCTTTTCCTTTCCTTAAATTGATTCTTAAGGTGAAGATATGATGTCACCTTAATCTTTCACTATTTAAGTTGATGATTGAAGAACAATTAGTTTGTTGCTTAGAGGATTAATTTATAAGATGACATAGAAAAGATACCTCTTGATTCAGGGAGGGGGTCCCGGACAACTGCAAAGATTAGACTTCGTTCCCTCATATTTTAATAACTCTTATCAAACAGGATTTATCTATTTATTTGTTCCTTGTGTATAATGAAATTGTCACAAAGATTTTAATGGATATATAGGTGCTCATTACGTAATCGCGCAAACTCTATTGAATGGTTTTTGATGCAACTGAGCAATGTAGCTTGGATGTGAGAGTAACACTTCATAAACAATAGATATACTAAGTTTTGACGTTTTTTTGTTGTGACATACATATGCAGCGCGATAGCGTAATGGCCACGGAAGCTTCTGTGCTAATCGTTTTGTTATGGAGGCTGTATACCGTCACGGTGCACAGCCTATGCCATGTCCATGAAAATGCTTTTATGCACCATTTGACTGGCCCTGGTTGAACCGGAAAAACCACTGCGATAGCGTTCAGCCGCTGTGATGAATTGTCCCGAATCTATCAGCGACAGGACACGCCAGCGACTGGCCGACCCCATGAAAAACCGGTCTTGATCAACAATTCACCACAGAGGGGGCACCGGCTATTAGAGAGTCCCCAACATATTCTTAACGTCGATCAGGTGCCCGTCCTCGAACCCGCTCGCGCGTGCTCCTACCCGGGACTTAAGGATCGGGACAGAGAGAAATGTTCACTCCATCTGAACGAATGTAATAGCGATCTATTTCATATTATGGCGTTTTTGTTCCATGAATTGCGATGGATAACGTTCAAGAGCAGGTAAAGCCATGCTGCATTGCAGTGGAATTGGGCCGGCACGTCCGGGTACACCTCTCACATGAAACTGGCGTTAATTGACGTCTTCGGTATTTCGTTTGTGTGTAGCCGAGGGCTCATTGGGAGAGGGCGAAAGGAGAAAGGAGGGCGACGCATTCTCGTAGTAATTGTGCCGATGTTCAGGGGCGTCGGTAGTAGTAAAAGGGTTCCAATGGGACATTTGCCCTTCTATACTGTGAAAAAATAAAACAAATTTTATTTGGCTGTTTGGGAAACAACATTAGAGACAAATAGCAAAGCTGCTATCAGCAACGAAAAATCAGACAATTCATGGATTTAATCCACTACCATTCCATGAGCATTATACGACCAAGAGGACGAAGAAGAGATTGGGATATAAATATTATCGTACTGTAAATTTTTTAGTTTTTATATGCCTTAGATCGTTCCTTAAGGAATAAACTCCAATGATTAAAAAGCGTAAATCAAAACTGCACACACTGGGTATTCACGCCGCGTTCCGCAAAGAATTTCATTCTAGCGCCCCTATTTAATCAATTACAAATAAAAAATAGCTCGTCACCGCGTGTAGAGCATGAGAATCGGGAGAAAGATCATTAAATCACTTCGCGCCACAAAACCTATTTAAAAAGGCTATTTTTTATTCCGCCCCCACTTTGAGCCTTGAAAATGCACATAACTTCGATCGTAGGGTGACCATAAGTCCACAAGCACGGATAACTTAAAGCTAAATACTTTATCTAAAAACTTGAGAAGCTACGAAACTATCAGACCATCAATTATCGAAAGCCCTGGGGGAGTCTTCAAATGTGGATAGAAATCCGCAAAATTATTATGCAGGACATGTATTTGACTCCCAATATCCAATAGGCCACTGGAAACTTAGAAACGATGACATGCAATAGTATAACTGTAACAGCTGCCATCATATGAGAGAGAGGCACACCCGGTCCCATCAATCCAATTTGACTGCAATGCAGCATGCAGAGCACCTTCCTTTCTTCAATAGCCCCTCATCAAGAAGAGGATCCCGATTCCACTTAACAATTCCGAGGCCAGAAGGTGGTAGTTTAGGAAGATCAACGAAATCATTTGATTGAATGTGGAGGGCATTCGGTCAGATGATTTCGTTGCTTGAACTTATTAAAAGAATATATGTATTGTTTAATCGATTCACGAGAAAACCATATTTATAGTATTAAGACTCGTTAATACTATGAAAAAAAGCAGAAAGGCGATAGTTCTTTTATGTTTGGTGACCAGACGCCCAAAAACATTATCATAATTACAAGATAAACCCATCGGTTTATTTTATCATACATTCCCCATTCATATTCTAATGGGCCACTGAATGTACTTATTCGGACAGTAGTAAAATCAAAATGCAATGTAAAACCATTTCAATTAAAATTTCAATCTTATTGAAACAATTAAAGATACATCATTAGCTGAAATACAATTAATGGTTTGGAAGACACAAAAAAACGGGGGCAGATATAAAACATTGCAGTGCTGGCGTCAATAAAAGTAAAGTGCAAAGGATGGCCACCCCAGCAGTCGCGTTAGCTAAGCGCTCGGTCTTCTAATTTATTTCCAAAAGAATGTTAATTCGAACGTTATTTGGTGAGATACGACAAAGTTTTTATCGTCTTATGCAAATGCGTACGTTTTCCACCGCAGGTAATTTTCAGTTAACGATATTCTCGGTAATGTCTGAATGTGCTAAGACTTTTTTCGGTACCAATTTCTAATAGCGTTTTCGCGAATTGCGGGATATGTATACTCCAAAACTAGTCTCACAAATAAAATAAGCTTACGCTGGAATTTATTATTTAAGAGCATTTTTATGGGAAAGGAAGGAAAAAACTCAACTGTCGGTAACAGACCACGGAGTTCATATTTTTTGTTATTTTCATTATTTTTATTTATATAGAATGGTGCGGGGGCGGGGGGGAGGACCTAGCAATCAGTGCCATTTTAGGACTACCGAGGCCCATGAACATCCGCATAAATACTATGCCGGTGCGTTGCCCTCCTTCTTCTCCCACTACAATGAACCACCGGCTACTCGAAAACCACATGAAATTCGACACTCTACGGTGGCATCGTATGAGCGAGATTTACCTCCCCGGTTGTGCCGTTTAAATTCTGCTGCAATACAGAATGGTACTGCCTCAGCCTACTCTGTAATTGTTCTAATAATGCTGTAGTATTTGTAAAGTACATACCGTTGAGCATCTGGAAATGTCGTGTCATCGTTGCCCACCACCGACTAATGATGATGAGAATATAAGCCCGTACTCTCTGCGGGAAATTAGGGGGGGTCTGTCCCCCTATCGTCTACCTAAAACCTGAAGACAAAAAAGTCTTCCGCAGACACGACGAACTATAGGGGCGAGGGCAACAGCGCTGCCAACAGTAATAGGTCCCTTCGAGAAAAAAAAAATCCGTACTTACTCATTTTGCGTACGGCTATGAAGCAGGACCACATGCGTGTGTCACCGCATAGTAAGAATTCGAAATCTTGCCTTCAGGTGACACCACCAAATAGAAGAATCACAAAAGAACGGTGAAAATAATTTACAGAGCTGAGGGCAAATGACACCGGGATGTACCGATAAATACGCAGAACAATACAGGCACATATTTTTCGTCCTGTTATAGAAAATTTGAAACGTCATATCTAGCTGTTACGGCTGTAATACGATAGAGGCTCCAATTACTTACTAGAACCGTACATGAAGTTGATAATGAGTATAATAGAGGTACATCGAAAGGATTTAGAATATTCGAGAACGGAGCTTGTAACCGCTGCATTTATAATTCAGCGCAGATACCTCGCACGCTCGACGCACTCAGTTCTGTCGTGTACCTGGATCAGAGGTTTTACGGGGAACCACCACACCGGGGCATCCCCATCCAGTTGCGGTGCGCGCTATTTCACTAGGCGTTTTACGTTCATTGTCTTTTATTATCCGACTTCATTAAATGAAGATAGTCAGAGTATAGGTATGTATCTTTACACGTTAATCGGATTATTGGGAATAAATCGATTTTAATTTTGCATGGTTGGCATAAATTTGAATGTATTGACAAAAACATAACAAAAGTTAAAAAATATGAATACATTTAAGATTCATTAACTGTATGTTGGATATCTAGAGGGCTACTAAGTCGCGTAACGTACAGTGCATATTCCGAGCTCTTTTCGGTTAAAGATCTGCGTCACAGATAATCCAGCTAGTCAAGATATCACTTTAAAATAGCTTTCGACTATCAAACCCACTGAGGTTGGATTTTTATGCTTCATCCTAACGGATGCGTAGGTCGTAAAAGATATATTCTGTATGAGCTCTCTTTACCTTCGGATGCGCTTCAGCGATGATGCATGAGTCGGCGAAACTTTACGAATATGTGCAGACGTCGCGTGTGTGTGTTAGATTTTACTTCGAGCTCTGCTCACTCGAAATATACTCGTAGCAAGATTGTATAATAGATTAAAGTAACAATCTAAATTTGTGTTTCAGACAGTGATAATATAGATAGAAAAGGGAAGCCGCATGCGGTTATATGAGAGCGCGTAGCCTTGGTTAATAGAAAAGGAAGATGAGAATGCATTCCTATCTTTGTCTACCTAATCTGATGCGCATGCATTGCACAGAGAGATTTGAATAGAAAGTGAGAAGCAGAGAGTGAACCACATTTACTGTTTCTTTAGACTTCGACGGCCATGGTTTGAGCTGGCTACTCTTCTTCACTTCTATGTATATTATATCTATGGCTACAGATCTTTCAAATTGTTATGGTAGGTAGACATCAGTTAAATAAATGAGTCATTATACTAGGCTTAAATTCAGGTTAAATTAACTCTCTATAGATCTCAACTACAAGTCTATGTGTTCCAGGTTTGACATAGCACTGGCATCTATTCTGTAGGAATGGACAAGATTCTGAAGTAAACAATGCACACGTCAGCGCTAACGCTCAGTGTTACTGTTTACAAGATTTTACTCCTTATATTTTTCTCTTCCCGTCGAGCTTATATCGTTGTTTAACTGTAAATCCTAATGGAACTACCTTTTGAAACGAAGTCATAAATAAAAATACGTATGTTTTATTAATAATAAGTTTATATAAATACTTTTACTATATTATTATCGCGGTTTATTTAGTTACTTAACTAGCTTGACGTTGCAGTAGCTTGAGAGCAACCAACGGAAAGACTGAGCTGCCAGGTGTCCAGGTGTCACAACTTATTAAAAATACCCAAAGAATTATAAATTGTTTACTTGTTCCGATTAACGCAAACGCATGTTTTCCCGACCGCGACTGCAATATTCTCAGCACAACAGTCTATTAGATCACCCTAATAAAGGGGATGAAAAAAGATTTAGATCCCTGCTGCCGTCAGAACCTGGAGTAGGCTGAGAGAACGGAATTTCACACATCACGATACTTAAATAGCTGCCTTGCCTCCTCCACATTCATTACTCTCTTCATACAAACACGTCGGTTGCGAAGACTCTTGACACCACCTTCGGACCCTACCAATCTGATCATGATATGGCAGTCTTGGTCTTCCGTACCTACATCGTTCCACATAATATACATAGCACATATTATTATATAGTGAAATCCTTGTCTACATGTGAATATCAGTAATCTGAAGCAGGTACCTAAATCAAAGGTGAAATAATTCACACCTCAACTAATTTCCCGATAGGAAACCTAATAATAGTATTAATTAGTATCAAAATTATTAAATGATTTATTATATGAACAGCTATAGAGTGCAGCATGGCTGTGAGGGTTCCCGATACATCGGCCAAATCTGGTCCGACCGGGGGAATGATTCTCGACCGCGCTGGTGTGAAGTAATCGCTATGCTTTTCGGTTTCTCGTATCTTATGAGCTCTCTTATTTTTTTAGTATTCAAAGGCGAACGAGCAATCGAGCAAAACGTTTTGACGACTACCGACGCCTACAGATATCCGCATTGTTTTCATACAGATGCGTTGCCCTACTTTCCAGCCTCCTACCTTTTGAAGCACCGGCTACTCACACAACGCACGAAACGCATATCTTTACGGCTCTGTCAGGAGAGCGGGATGTATATACCCGGTCGTGCCGGCCCAATTTGGCTGTGATGCAGGAAGCACTACCTCTTACTAAAATATACAGTAGTATGAGCAAGGCTATCCTCCATACTGCTGTACTAGCTTATTATCAATACACACATCTAACGCTTTAGTGCTGCTACAGCTATGCTACAGTTGGACTTCACCAGATTATCCCCATGAGATTATGACTGTTCTTTTGACCACACAATATTAAAGCTACACGCTTTATGTAAGCTCAATGGAACTGAAACTTTTATAATTAACTTAATTTCACGTAACAAATATACAAACGATAATCCAGCTGAGACGAGCAAGTTGGCGCAGCAGAAGTAGTAGAGTGTAACGCTACATGTATCAGATGTACCTAGAACTACGCATCGGCAAAGGAGTTTCGCTTAATCCGATTGAAGTAAAAACTGTATTTCTAATGCAGGTGCAGTCGGTGACAAACAGCATGACGTAACGATGACGCGTTCTATAATTCACCCAAAATTATGTTTCGCTTCAAAAATTTTAAAATGGAAGTAGGACCTTCATCAATCATCAAACGCTTCACTATTACTGATGTAAAAGCAATCTAATCGCTAACGAGATCGTTACAAATTCCCACATCTAAGTATTAGAACTCGAGAGATTAATTTGAATTCTAACCTCAAACCTCCTCAGACTTGGTATCCCACCGCTAAGTGTTTTATCATGTACAGAGCTCGCAGACACTTATCGCAATAAAAATCGCAATTCCTCGTTGAAACCGTTCAGTTTTATCGCATTAATTTCTTCACTCAATATTGTTTTAAATAAGTACTAACCTCCTTGAATGCTTATTATTTTCGTAATAGTAGTTAATAGTACCCTACCGTGTCCCATTGCTGGGCAAAGGGCTCTACATTCTTTCCACAACTCTTAGTTTGGAGCTAGGTCGGGCAAGTCCTTTCGAAGGGAATCGAGCTCATCTCGCCGATTATATGTAATATTGAGATTATAAAAAATAACCCGAGGCATCTTTATATATTTAGTCAGAATAAACCAATATTTTAATCTTGTAGAAATAATTTAATTGTAATCATTGACATTTTCGTAAACTGAACTAACAATTTACAGAAATTAATCTTGTAATTTAGAGGAAATTTTATGGTTCCGTAGCTCAATATCAAAAATGGTACCTTATATTTGTTATGACTATCCTACCAGGCTTGGATCAGACGGATGGGTGTACAGGAAGCCTCAATATAGACTAACAACGGGCGAGAAACTTCAGCTCCCGTGGTGGAATGTCCCGCTCTCAGACACCAACAGGACACATCCGTCTAGTTCTTGATTAGAGCCAAGTTCAAGCCATCACAATCATGTAAATATTATACGAACCGTTTGGAGCCACTTTTGATCTCCTATCAACTCAAAAGCCATTTTGCATTGACATCTGAAATTTGTCTCATATATTTAAAACAAAGAGGCGATCTCCAAACTCCACAAACCTACCTCAAACTGTTTTTGAGATAAAATATTGTTTGCAGTAGCCATGATAATATATCGATATTGTCTTAGGTATCATTTATTAAACAAACCACCGTCCGACAACAAAGTTATAAAAAACACGTACGTAAGCGTATTGGCCCGGGTTGAACATTAACTATATTAACAAAAGCCGCGAATGGACTTTCTCAATTCAGCAGGATAGCGGAGGAACGTCGAAATACTCTGTTATAAAATCTTAAAAGGCCATTAGTTATATTGAAAGCGTTTTAATTTTCAGAACGGATCGCGTAGCCCCGGGCACTACTATCCGACTTCCGCAAACTTCTGGCGGGCAAATGTAATTGGTTTTTGGAAAATCGACAATCTGTACGGGGTTTTTGTTGGATCCTTCTCTATTTTAAAGGATCCAATGCTATTGGCACTCTGATGTAGATTGTTCGGATTTATTAAAAGATGTTTACGAAAGACGATTGTGTTTCACGGCTTGTGGTGTTGGCTTATTGACTTGTGAGATATTGTTAACTTTTGTTATTCTTTGGTCTATTAAGCATATTTAACCACATCGTGTGGGTCTGAGTTGGAGTCCAGAGTCGTTCCCAAATATAATTGGTATTTTACAATTTCTATTTACCATTATTTACTAACAATAAATATTATTCTCGAAAATGGCTTAAAGTGTGTAACTACATGGAATAATATATAATAAACGCCCATCTCATTGGGGAATTTTCTACAAAGTATCTAAAACGTCCCACTCATAATTTGGTGGTAACTGGGATGAAGGCTTTTTGGCCTGTCAAAGCACTAAGCTCATGTGGAAAAATATCCCTAAAGCACGCATATCTGGATATTGTATATTTTCTTTAAAACTTAGTTACAATAAATGTACACAACTATTTTTGGGACAGACGATAGTAGGTAAATAGGAAGGAGTGGGGAGGGTTACAAAAATTATCAACTAACAACTTTTGAAAATGAGCGTATCCCAACAAGGAAATAACAAAAAGGCTACGCTAAATGTATTAACAAAAATATTATTTCTGTGTAAGTCTGTAGGTTAGATATTTAACAACTTCAAAAGTCACCAAGTGGTATGAGAACGCAATGACGTAAAGGCACGTAAAGCTCTAGTGTGTATTCTATGGTGGCTACCACTTATTTTATCAGTGGCTAAAAGATGCAAATTGGCAACTCGTCCAAATACACACCGGGTGCACCGAAAAAAAATGGTTATTAACATCTGTGCAAATTCCGTTTAAGGGGGAAACGTTAGCGAGACACCTGGGAATATGACAGATTTAATTTTGCACTTTAATAGCCGTCGACAATTTTTCCCTCCAGTTTTGTGGCACTATCTCATAAAAGATGCATCGAGCGGAACAGGAAAATTAATTTGAGACAATGCGCCGAGCACAAAACAAGGCTTCAAACCTTTTTCATTCATTTACACGCCCACGGAAAATTCTGTGTGTGAAAAAATTCACTTTAACTATTTTCTCACTTGAATATGCTTTGCTTCGTATTGCCACACTGTAAAATGTTATAAAATCTAAATTCTCCATAACCACGAAAATTGACAAACTTGTGTATTTAATTTCAATGTGCCTCTACAATAAATTCAAGTCTGAAAAATGTTTTTTTAACTAGAATATTATGATATTTATTACATAGACACGTTATTACTCATGGTATTGGAAAATTTGAGTTCTCCATAATTTCGGAAAACTGCAATCTCATGTATTTAATTTGAATATAGCTTCTCATATTCAAATGTCTGCGAAAACCTTCTTCTGTCTGAAAGTCACATTACGCATAATTTTCTGTTGAAATTAAAAGTATGAGTTGAGAGTTATTTTTTTTTACATTGACAAAACATACATACGCTTGTAAATCATGTCTTCTTCTCTTCTGTCGCAGTCGGGTCGAAATTATGCACATTTTATTTCAGCTTAATTATATTACATACATAAATTATATTTACTTACTAACAGCGCCTCAAGCTTTTACCTGTGTGCTACACCCCCAAAAACGCGCCCTTAAGGATTAATCAGTAAGTATTTCGCTGTTATGTATAGGTTTTCATTTTATCGTTATTTCATTATCAGCCCCTATCGGTCGACTGCTGCCCATAGGCCTCTCCCAATGAACGCCAAGACGACCGATCTCGTGCACTCCTACCAGTCCTAAATTAAGAGGCCATGTTTCGGCCTCGTATGTCATCATGGGGAGAACAAATTGGTTGAAGATATTCGTCTCCAAGATCTGCGGTATGGGCGGCGTGAAAATGTGACGAAACTACCGGAATGCCCCCCAACCCAACTGAATCCTTCTATCGGCTTCCTTCTCGAAGTTATTAGATATAACTAATTGCAATAGCTGCCCGAGGTAGACGTATTCGTCTACGACTTATAGAATAGCACCATCGACGTTGACTAACCTAGGGACGTGTTCGTTGAACATCACCTTGGTCTTGTCCAAGTTCATCCCAAGGCCAATACGTCGGGAGGATTCATTTAGGCTGTGCAGCATTTCCTGCAAGCTCTCCAACAATTCGGCCAACACAACGATATTCGCGGCGAAACGAAGGTGTGAGAGGTACTCGACGTTAATATTCATGCCGCATTCTGCCCAGTTTAAAGTATTAAAGACGTCCTCCAAAGCATTTGTGAACAGTTTACGGGAAATAATATCCCCCTGTCGCACTCCACGATGCAATTAGTTTGACCTCGTATGTATAGGTATACAGATAAATTCAAAAACACTTTGCTGTATACGAAGTACACCAAGACTAAAAAATCAATATCGCTCAGAGTGCAATATTGTCTAAAGACATACATCAAACGATGAGGAACCGAATAAGATAAAACCTGGGACGTTCAATTTTTAAACGACCAATACAATAAAAACCGAAAGTTCTCTCAAAATATTTAAATTCGCGAACTCCTCGTATTGTGCGCAGATTGGATGTCGAAAATTGGCTATTACGCGGCCTTGAGCACGCCGATATTGCTGCTTTATTCAATTTATCTCTCGTACTTTACTATTTCTTCAGACAATTGCGATTTATTTTCAAATGGGCCTTTGAACAATGAGAACCTCTTTTGTATTTTCTTTCAATTGAGCCTTAGCTTTATTAATTGGTAACCCGAAGGCCTTAATTAATTTGGGAATGTCTAAATATTACCCATCGATGGGCTGTTATGATACTGGCACGTACCTCGCGGGTATGAAGTTTGAGTAATTTTCTTTGTAATATGTTTTAATTCGGCATTAGATACTGGAATGTGAAAAGGGTTCGATTACATCGTAACTGCCATGCTGTTTACTGATATTTTATCCAGCGACACTATTAACTATAATTTATTTGAAAAAAAGAGAATTTGTAATAAGCGTTTAGAGTACACATGTACAATAATTATTTATTTTTGAACAAATAGGCAAATGAGGCTCATTACCAAAACAATAGGCAAGTACCGACTTTGATATCGTATTTTATATTATAATATAAAAAAAAACATTAAAGATTACATTTTGTACCAAAACGCTTGTAGTTACTATCGCGTCAATTTGACGTCGCGTTCAAGTTATTTCGACTGAGTTGCCCAGACGAATTCCAACAATTTACAACAGAAAATCGTGACGTCATACTCTATAATTTGTGTATATTTTATTTGACTGAAAATGTATTCCTTTATTCTCTCTCTTTTTTATCTCAATGTTTATATTCAAACTGGGTGACTCTTTTAAGTGAATTGGAAGTTCTCTTTAATGTAACATATTTAATTTTTTGGAACTTTTATTTGTTCGGCATGCTCACGGTCTATACTTATTATTAAACAAAGTCCCCAGAAGCTGTCTGTCTACATATGACCGATTTTCTTACATTCTACTGACCGGATTTTCATGCGATTTCCTTCTAAGGATAGAGCGGTTCTCGGGGAAGGTTTTAAAGTGTTATTTATATACCGTAATATTCATATCGGAGATCTAAAACTCGATTTTAATACGCTTATCATGACATTCGAATTAAAAGCTTTATGTTCTCTATTCATGCCTGTCGACAATTGCATAGCTTAAACTAATATCGTTCTAAAATATTTTCCTGCATTTTGCTTATTTCATCTAATATTATTTAATCGAAAGTTTGTGTGTATATGTTTTATTCTTTCACGCATAAAATACTAAATGGTTTGATTAAAATTTGGGATAGATTACACAATGGAAGAACATAGTAATTAATTTCGTACCGCAAAAAGTTGAACTTGGAATGTATCTGGAGGCAGCGGTTACTTTAGGATATACTTTAAACTACAGCTATTTCCTTGGGATACATTAAGAGTTGTGCAGTACGAGCTATTTGCGGGTGATAGTGATGAAAACTGCTGGTTAATAAATGGCTTTTATCGCGTTCATTATGGTATTGTAGGAGTCGGTATTAATTTGCGCCGGGCCCGATGTTACACGGGAAAATTGGAATTTGTAAATAATGAATGGCCGTTCGAGGGTTTCCGTACGAAGCCTCGTATAATAAGATACGGGAGAGAGTTCACCAAGACGTTTTATACAGTGTGCTACTTTGATTTGTAATGTATTACTTATGAGAAAAATAAATATTGATAGTAATATTTTGGAGTTATTAGAGTTACTTCCGTAAATTAAAGGCGCAATATGAAAAAAAATTGGAGATCAAAACTGTGAGAAACATTCACATTCAACGTGAAGCTACGATATACCGTGCTACGTCTTTCCTATACAGTAAACATTCTCATATTGTCTTAAGTTCACGCGAATGTTACTCGTTACAACAAAATTATTTTTATAGATATTATCGCGTTTTTTTTTAAATTATTTATCTAGCCCAACTTTTCAGAAGCTTTATAGCTACCATTTTCACGGGTGGACTGGGATGACAGATGTCCTGATGTCATATTGTATTAAAAGTACCCGAAGAATTATAATTATTCAGTTGTTCCGATTAATGCAAACAGTACTTATTACAACAAGATATAATAAGTATTGTTTGCCTTAACCGGTTTAAATGAATTACAGTTATTCATTGTGTATTTTTAATAATATAAATTGATACATGCATTTTTACTATTGCAACGCAGAATGTGGAAAAATATAAATAGCAAACTCAATCCCGACATCATATTGTATAATGTAAGGTGTTATAACTAATACGCATTGACATTCTCTTGAAGCTTAACTCGGATATTTCCAAAATTGTAGGAATATGTTGTGTATGTAAACGAATGTGTATGTATATATGAGGTATCTGTGTGTATGTGTTTGCATTTGTAATGTGTGTTGTGTATGAGAGTGTACGTAGTGGATGCGGGATTGAATTTCCAAACACCTTATAATTACGCGTTTGGAGCGGTTCGATCCGCGGCGCTAAGATCGCGCTAACTTCTGATAATTCACACGACAATCTCAGTGAGATTGTGGTCGTGAAATAAATTGGTCGGTTTAACGAATATTTTCTTAATTATGTTGTTATTTTATATATTAAGTGACTAACTGAGGTACGCATCTGCACACAGGAATAGTGCGCGTCGCTAATCATAAAAAAAAATCATTGAATTCATTTGTCATTCAATTTTCATTGATGCTTTAAAATAACAATTGATTATATCTTGTATTTTTGTAAATTAATGCAAGTTAGTCACCTTTTCATATCACAGGAGGACAAACAAGAAATTGGATAGCTATTTAATGATTGTGTGTACATTCGTTTGCGATTGCACATAAACACATTTTATTGCAATGTCAACCTCACATGAATGACTTTAAGTCGTTTCTACGATGCAGATTCTATTTAAAAGATGTGCAAAATTTAAACATGTTTTCTTTAAGTGTCAACATTATGAGCATGTGTCTAAGTTGTTTTTACAAAGTGCATAATTTGACTGTGGTACATCTTTTATATGGACGGCTCTGAGACGTCCGCTGTATATTTTGGTTTTTTTTATAAATCTATGGTTAGATGACTAACGCCACACATAGATATGCGCAAATTTAGAGGTCTATCCGGTGCGTTGTCGGCCTGATATCTTAATTTTTCTATCTAATATCTTAAAATACTAGTCGGACATCTAAGTTATTATAGTTTATATACGAATATTTTGGATTAAACAGTATTATGTATACTGTATTGCGAAATCTAGTTAGAACTCGAAGACTATTTACTAAAAATATCATCATCATTTATTAAGGGACTTTTAAAGAAAGCTATCCAAAACAATAAAGTAATATTATATTATTAATGAGTATACTAGCTTTGAGAACATTGGTATTGTGAAGCCCAAGGAAAGATTTTTATTTTTGCATTCTTAGTTTATCTCAACGGTTCAAAATCTGTTACTTAAATATTTACACAGCCATCAAGGGTACAGAGAGATATGAAGTCTTTTATTTTTACCTAAAAAAAAAAAAACAAAATGTCACATCTGACGTGGATGAGACGTCAAAAATAGTCGGTTTTAAAAACACCGCGTAGGTACAATCATCAGCAAAAGCCACTTTATTATTTACCGAACTACCGATCCGCCCAGGCTGCACCCGTGAATAACAGGGGCCAAATTACTACCTCAAGATGTTATGATATGTATATGTCTTTGTTATATATTATGTATAGATAGATATATTTTTTATGAGAAAGTTAGAAAAATAATTACACCTCTTTGTCGTGATATAATATAAATAGTTCATAAGTTATTATGACACTCTTAGCTCTTATTGATCGGTGTCTTGCTGTCGATGGATTCTAACAATTCGTTATTACATTTTCTCCAAAACGTGCCAAACAAGTTTATCTTAAAAAATAACGAAACAAAATACACGCGGCCAATGCGCATCGGGCCGACACGAGCCCGTAATAGTAGAAAACGTAATTAACTCAGGTAAATCGGATTGGGTGAAACTTTTCGCATGATAACTGGAGCGGAAACCTCCTCGAGCCTCCGCTTATGACTAGCTTTAAATATATTACACCCAGACATCTAACTACGAATACCTTCGCCGGGGAACTGTATCATCAGCACTGCCACGCCTTGGTATCGCTTTAGTATCTACGATCCACATGTGACGTTTGCGTCATGTGAGCTAAAGCGTTAGATTCTTTTAATTTTTTTTATTAGAATAAGGTGGCAAACGTGCAATCGGAGACTTTTCACGACTACAGACGCCCATGAACATCAACATAATTACTATTCCCATGCGCCGCCCTCCGTCCCCATCACTAATGAGCCACCGGCTACTCACAAACCGCACGAAACGCGTCACTGCAGATGTCACTTTACCAATCCCATAGCATAGGAGGATGTGGCGTCATGCACCATGCATGGCACTACCTCTTCCTAAATTTGATTTGTGAAAGTAGTACCATTGCTGTATCACAACTGAATCGTGCCGGCACGATTATGGCCGTACCGCTTGCTTAGACGTTACCTCCTTAAATTAAAGCTACTCTGGCGCTATCAACTAAAACTGTACAAGGAAAGGCAAGTACAAACTAGATCAAAACTTTGAATGTATATCAGCATGTACATAATATAGAGAAACATGTATCAGTCACCGTTCAATAGGCTCTGGGATAATACAGACGGACGGCTCTTGAGGACTTCCTTTTTCAAGATCATGTACTTTTGTCAGTGAATTATAAGAAGAAGCAGCTGCCACACAAAATTGACTTCTTTAAAAATAAAAGGCATGGTATGTTTTGAAGATGATTCGATTTAATACGCACTCTAAATCCGTATGAGTATCCGTATAATGATATGCGCTTTGTCAAAAGTGTTGGATTATTCCTGAAGCGAGCTACCGTTGCAATTATTCAACCGCTTAGCCCTGAACGTCACGCCATCGGTGACTGATTGTGGCTGTCGTCATCTCCCGGAGGTACGCAACAAGGATTGTTTATTGTGTAGTAATAGTCGTGATCGTCACATGATTCCGGAAGATCCGAGGAAACGCTTTCTAAAATAAAATTCGTCAAATGTTACGCGTGAACTTATCGACATTTCAAATAGCTCAATATTAAATGGAGTAAAAACATATCAATGATAACTATGTTCTGCCTTAAAATAAAACTACTTTACCGGATTTGGCCATGCACTGTGTGGCCCGATATCTTATCGGGGTTGCAAATGATTGGAACGTCTAAGAAAGCTAAAGAATTATTTGTTTCTAACTACACTGCAGATGCAAAAGAGCATCTGCGTTAATCGGAACAACTAATTAATGATATAGAATCTTCGGACACTTTCAATAACTTATGATATCAGAGCACTTATAGTGTCCACCCGTGACCATGGTAACTGTAAAGCTTCTGAAACGTCGGGATCGTAAAATACGTAACAATAAAACCGCGACAAAATCCGTTAACGTAGTTCTATTGTAATGTGTAACATTCCCGTAAACCTAATAAAATAACTATGCGCTGGACATTCATAAAAAAAAATCATACTCTACTTACTAGTAGCTGTATCTGGAACTGCGACACTCGAATATAAATACCGTGTCCCTAACAATATAAAGTTTTATTTTTTTTAATTGTACTAATTATATTATAATTCGTTACGTCCTATAATGTAAGTCGTGACGTACTATAATTCTGGATTTATATTTCAGGAGCATTGTAAGGAAGATCTGGGTCAGAGGAAGCCGCACGTTCAGCTCTAATGAGGAGAACGGTAAAAGGCTGCGGTAGAAAGGACAATTAAAGCCTATTGCTAAGTTATCCTTTTGTCTCCGCAAATTGCGCACTTACTCGTCCGTTGCACGTCAGCAAAGCCCACTGTACCTAGGACAGTAGAGGTTTGTTTTATACCCTACTTTACTAGACATTCGTTTCTCAAAAGGAAAACCTTACAATATCACTTTGTCAATTAGAATATGTGTCTGATTCGAATATTGTTAGATCGACCTGTACAGTGCACTACGAAAGTATATTTCGCAAGTTTTGTACTGAGAACTGGAGATATGCGCTGGCATATTCGAACCACAGTAGATCATGGCACAATTGACTACCCCTGCTCATTTATGATGGGGCCATATTTGAGTGCCAGGAATCCTCATAAGCTAATTTCGTTCATCGATGTCCAATAATATATAGCGAGGATAGCAAGACTATTATATGCGTGTGCGTGGGTCTTTTTCACTGGCGTGGCCCCCCCACTAGGTTTGCGGGTTTATAGGCGAACCTCATGACCCGGGTCTGTTCGTGAGGGGCAGCTGTCCCCTCGGAGATGGGGCAACCCACCGATGGTGGTGGGTTGTTGCACACCTAGGTGCGGAGGTCATATGTCCTGAGGGTAGGGTTGAGACCGCGGCCTACTGGCTCGCAGGTGTGGTGGGTAGTGTAGTGTGATGATTTGCAAGTGTGATGTGGGTTATGGATGTGTGTTAATGATCCTCAACCTGATTGCCGGGGCCGAGGACCCTTCTCCGCTTGGTGGTATACGGGATACGAGTCCACGCGGGTACGGCCGCTGGGTGGGACAGTGGTCGGGTGGTAGTCCATTGTCCGCGGCAATAAACATGCCTCGAGACAATCGGGCCACAAACTCACCGACAGACTCGATCCGCAGGTCTCGCGCGATAACGTCGTTCCGGTCGTAGCGTCCAGCTCCCGTGAGTACTCGCGGGAATATGCTCTGCTAGACTTGCAGGCGCTTATTCTGACTCGCGGAGGTGAGTGCGTACCATGCCGGGGGAGCGGAAGTGGGTCGCGATCGGATGTCTATTATATAAGGACCGTGACTGGGGGCATCGGTTCTCACTATTTTTTATAAAAGGTAGTGCCATGCTGCATAGGAGGAAGTAACCTCCTCCTATGCAAATACTCCTATGTAACGGAATTGGGCCGGCTCGACCGGGGAGTATTTTCGCTCACATGATAAAGTGACACCTACGGTGTTTCGAGCGGTTTGTAAGTTGCCAGTTGCTCATTGGGGGGGAGGGTGATAAGGAGGGCAACACACCGGCATATATAAAAAATTAATACATAAATATATACTATAAAAAAAACCTGCGTGAAGGTGTGTTTTTATTCTTGTTGCTATGTAATATAAGCCTCAAGTTCTAATTTCAAATTTAAATTGGCGCTCACATTCCACGATATGGAGTATGGAATCACAATAAACAGAGGTTGCGTTTAAGGCGCAGAATTAGCAGATTGTGTAACAAATTGCGAGGATTAAGTTATATCGCGACATCGTGCAGTCGAGCTGCAGCTAATAAATACCGCTTAACGGTATGCTTGCACGGGTATTATGCCCAGCCTAGCTTGCCAGCCACCCCGGGCTTAATGGAAAACTACATATCTAGCCACATGGATAGGTTTCGTATTTAATAAAGAGATATCTTTATCTAATGTAAATAAGTCAAGCACAAACACAATGAATTGTGTTCCATTTACTGGCTCCACCCTCTACTCATTTTAAGGCTGTTACTTACACTTAGGTCATCATTAACGGTATGACGTCCACTGTACGTAGGCCTCTTCCAAGGAACACCGCAGATCACGGCCCTGAGCCATCAATGAACAGACCGGAGGGCAAGACGGTTAGACAACTATCTGATGCATGAAGTCAGTAGTCATTAAAAGGTGGTCTAATTACTTCTTTAACCCCAAATATAAAAGATACGATTCGTTTGTGCGAGTTGGTATAGCTCAGCCAGAGACTAAATACAGTCAAACTACGGTTCAAGCTTATAAGAAGAGGGGGACTTAAGAGGAGGACAAAATAGCAAAAGTAGGCGGCGCTTTTGCACATGAGGCAACGGACAAGGAAGGGAACCTCACCCCATTGCACTGTCCGAAAGTTTGGGGTTTTACTGTGGTGCGGGCGGACCCCATCTGTGTAGCTGGCGTCGATTCCTTAGGGGGCTGACTAGCCATCGAAGTGTCCTGATAATTTGTTGTTCCGGGGCACCTCAGCAGAGGCGGTACTCATGACACAGTTTTTGTGAGTATTCGGCACTAGGATGTGCCGCGAGCCCCACACACCACTGGACCCCACCCAGGGCCAGTGAAGGCGCGTAAATGCGTTTCCCCTCATCAACAGAAAAAAGGGACTCAAGTGAGGTGTTGACTGAGGAGCTCAAAATATCGTGATGCTCCTCTACGGAAGTCGAGCGTCGGACATAGCAACAGGAGTCTCAGTCTCTCGTTTTCCTTTATACAATAGAAAAGCCAAACGCAAGTTTCAAGTATCCGCTATGCAACTTTAAAGGACACAAACCCAAAACAATGTCACCGAACACCAGCTAGCGTCTGATTTGTTTACTACCCTCTAAACTATTAAATGCAAGCTCTCAAATTATACCAATGCAGATAAACTCAAGATCCGGGGCTTTGCCAACCTTATCCTATACACGTAAAGTTAATTTTCTAATAACATAGCAGGTAGCTGTTAAGCTCTTTTACCCACGTATAGTGCATATAAATTTTATCGAATGCACGCTTAGCGAAGCTGGTAGCTACAGACTTCACCTCTTATGTCTGCTAAAAATTGCCCTCAGATTTGTCGCTCTACGCTGCGTTTTTTTTTTTGCTTATAGTTGCCTCACTGATGGATATTTAGTACATCTACTTTTCGTGACGAATTGGAGTACGATACGATCCTAAAATTATTTTCGACACCATCTCTAAGGAACAGCTGAAACAGAAATTGGGCCGATGTGCCTCTCCTCCTCATTTCAACCCAATCAATGTAAACCAGACTTCAGTCAGCGCGAAACTTTAATTACGTAAGAAATAGGGCCGTGTTCCATTGCAGCGGAATTGGGTCGGCATGACAGGGCAGGTAACTCTCGCTCACATTTTGTACAGTTTGTGAGTAGCCGGTGGCCAATTGGACGGGAGGATAAAAGAATTGCAACGCATCTAAATGACAATAATGTGTTTGTCTATGAGTATCGGTAATCAAAACGCTACAATTGCACATTTTCCCCTGTATACTATAAAAAAAACCTGTAGCCCGTGTAGCAGTACACTGTGGCCAGACTGCACATACCGTCACTGTATCCCTTCGCTACTCACACCAGCCTGTCGCGGTCGGTCTGTTCATCGATACTGTCGTATTAGATAACGCGTTTGCACTTTGTAAGAGATAGTTCTATTGATTTATTGTAACCGAATAATGCTACCACGAGCCATCATATTTCCCATCAAAGACCTCCTTTGTTAATGATGAATATGACCCAATTAATTCTTTTATTTTAAATGTTGTTCTAATTTTTCCTGACCATTTAAAATATGTCCGCCTACGTTAAGATTTATTTTAAAGTCAACAGAACATGAAATTGCAAAAACAGTTGATGAAACGTACACAAAGTGAAGTTACAACGTTTACGTGTGCACCGGGATTTATTTAATTATTCTTTGGTGTACAGCTTTATTACAACTACACGCTTGATCTATTGTATGGAGCTTGCTTTTTCTTTCGAAATTAAATATGATTGCAAAGCCGGTTAAGTTCGAGTTCTCTCGCTCACCGAGGTTCCGCACCAAGGGCAACTATATTGACAAACATACATTTCTTCTGTACGAAAAAAACAACGATACGACGAGATACATAAAATAAACTTCTAGATATTTTTCCCTTTTCTGCATTGTGCGATTTTAATTAATCTTACAAATCTAGATAAACCAAAAGCACTCTAAGCATCCTTGACTTACGTACAGATGGACACAACGTAGTATCCATGCAATCTTAGTTTGTGTGACTATTATTGGAAATAGGCTTGTTACGATGATAGTGATAGCTACGTAGATATTACTTTTTTAAGATCTCTATGGATAGCCACATGTGATACCATTCAATAATAATGATAATTTTGTTTCGAAAATAAAAAAATTGGAAATTAAATAGTAAAATAAAAAAATCCAATTAAAGCAAACGCGTTCTTAGTTATGGCAACTAAGTGTTTTTTATCCATAGAAAAATTAAACAATTATTCTGTGGGTTTGGCTTTTGAATGAAAACTCGGGGTAATTTGGATTTTTTTACCTTACACTGACATACAAATCAAACTCTTGGTTTGAACTTGCAGCCCTATGTGTTATGGGACCACCAAACGCAAGTACATATGAATTTTTAAAATGTAATAATAAATATATATTCATACCTGGTATATATACACTGCTTTACTTTACCTGTAATAAAACAAAGATACAATATAACTTAGTCTGTCCATAAATACTGTTACAAAAAAATATTACATTTGAATTTGGAATCTGTTATTTTTATACGACTGTACATTGTGTTTTCTCATTTTTGGCGCCAATACGTTGTACGACACTTTGCGGTATTAATATGGAGTGGGGTGATAAAGAGAACAGAATCACTTGGCTCCATACCTATTTTGTGTATGTAATACAATCGTATTACACAAAATAGCTATGGAGCCAAATGCAATTATTAAAACTGTCCTCACAAACAGTTGACTAATACGCTTGGTATAGCCAAATGCTTTTTGGACAGATATTAAAATTTAAAAAATCCTAATAGCGCTTTTTGTACGGTCTGACCCAGGATTCGAATTCGGGACCTCACGTCTGTGGCTGATCATGCTTACCACTACACCACGAGGCTGTCCCGTTACATAGAGCCGGCGAGAAGCAAATTCTAGACATACATCCGAGCATCAAATGATTTATGAACGTCCTGACTTCACACTGGTAAAGAAAGACAATTGATTTCATCAATTGAGACATCGAACCTTTTACACATTTAACAAATGAGTTCAGTTTGTAATAAAAATAACACACATAAGTTTGTAATAAACTACCAAAAGTCTCCGTTAGGTGACCTCCCTTACTCTTTAAAAATATCCTTAACTAACACTAACTGTGAAATAAATATATTCAACATAAAAACACAATTTAAATAAGCATTTATCAAACGACATTTTTCCGTTAAATTTGTTTTGCCGCCAAAAAAATATAAATCGCGATCGGAAGCGTCGTTTTCCGCTCGACTAGGCAATAACGACGGGGCATCGAACCGGCTATATTTTTGGTATGATACCGTGATGCATACGTTAATGCTCCGTTAGATTCTAACCTTTGGGAATACAATGCGACAGTCAGCCTTATGTTACCTACTAAGTGTTGTATTAAAATTTTAAGATGTGGCATGGCAAGTAATTTTCTTTCGTTGCATTTTTTTAATATCATAAGGGGCAAACGAGAATTGGGAGCCTGTCGTTGACTACCGACGCCCATGGACATTTACGTGATTGTTCCGCAGATGTGTTGCCAATGGGCCACCGGTTACTCACAAACCGCACTAAACACAACCGCGACGCTGTCCCTTTACAATTCCCTCCGGTATCAAGTGAGCGAGAGATACTTCCCCGGTTGTGCCGGCCCAATTCCGTTGCATGAATGTAGTATCATGCACCATGCAGGGAACTACCTCCTCTTATGCAGCATGGTACTACCTCTACCTCTTCCTAAGAATTATTTATTACATTTATTAGCATTATCCTTGAGTTGCTCCAAATTCTTCGAAGTTGTTCTTACTTCTACGATACAGTTCTCGGTGTTGAATACTGTCTGTAATTGTATCGGTTACTCGAAAGCTTCAAAAATTGGTAGGGACTGTAAAATATTTCTAAACCGCGACAAAATGCGTTAAAACAATTTTTTTATAACGTGTTTAATTCATTCGACATTTTCATTCGGAAATTCGACTGAACTTATGAAATCATTAACAATAAATATTCTAAGAGTTTCGTTTACTACAAATGTTGTTTTTAACATTTTCACACATTTCGCAGAAAATGCTGCATTGCTGGTGAACCTTCTTAACCATGGTGAAGCTTACTTCTGTGTGCCTTATTTCTTCAGGGCTATGCAGTCGTGGTTCGTGCAGTATGTGCCCATCGATAGCGACACCGGATCCAAAGGCACGAAGGTTACTCACATACCGTATGAACATAGCTATCCTAGCAAGTATACTCATAACTTTAAATCGGTATCGTGCGGGCGAGAGGTACCTCTCCGGTCATGCCAGTCCGATCCAGCTGCAATGCAGCATGGCACTACATCTTACTGGAAATATACTCGAAATTCGAAAATCACACACAATAAATATCATGTAGGGTTTTGTTTTTCATTGAAAAATTAATAATTCATAACATGGAGTTGTTAACGAAGACAAACGCATCCAGCGACGCACGGTAAAGAGTAATATTCAGGCGGCGCAATAAATAACAGGCAATCGTTACCCCCACTACATAAATAACCAAATAATTGCTATTTTCACTATACGTGAAATACGACTTAGGTTGTGCGTTTTAGGACATTTGCGTTGTAACGGGGACTCCACACTTGTAAAATGAAAATAGTTATATTGTTTAGCTAGCATATTATGCATCCTACTCTGCACCTTCTAGATAATGATTATTATTATTATTATTAATACCTGGTGTGCCACTACTGGGCAAAGACCTCTCTACTCTCTTTCCACAACTCTCTGTTTAGAGCTAGATGGGGCCAATGCTTCCGAAGGGACTCTAGGTCATCACGACATTGTCGTCTAATAAGATAATATATATTTTTTTTTTATAATAACAAACGCGTAATAAACAAGCGATCGGATCATTTCAACGACTACCGACGCCCATGAACATCAGCATAATTACGCTGATGCGTTGGCTTCCTTTTGACCTCCTCCATGGGCCATAGGGGTGAAAAGGTGGGAGGGTACTGCTTCAAAAAAAATGTTACATCATAATATCATTTTTCTGGAACCAAGAGGCCAAGCCAAGCAAAGCCGGTATACACTGATTCAATAGTGAAATATGTATATATTTTAACTCAATCTTACGCGATTGGTTGTATGTAAACACAGAATATTTGTGTTAACTAAATTTTAAGCTGCAACTTGCTATTAAATTATGTGTTTTACATGCAATTAATAACTTAAAATAATTTTAAAATGTTGTAATTTAATGAATTTAATACATGTAAGTAGTCTGTCACTCCCCCAATATCGGCTTGTAGTGAATTTTAGTAAGAGGTACCATGACTTATGGCAGACGAATTGAGTCGGCGCCATCGGCGAGGTTCTCGCTAGTATGATATAACCGCAAACTGACAACTACCGCCTTTGTGGTGTAACGGTGTGGGTGCCGCTTGTTAAGACCGTTAGAGGCGTGAGGTCCTGGGTTCGATCCCCAGGTCGGGCAAGTATTATTGAAATGTTTTTCAGATTATTTTGAGCACACATTACATTGCCCAAGATTGGAATGTGCCCGAAGTGGCCATAGGCATGCCACCTATGACGTCATGGGCCTCAGTACCTTGGCTAGTCGTGGGTGTGCTAGTATATCTACTGGACTTACGAGTTGTGGCTGTACTAGCACACCTCTACCTACCTCCTCGGGGATAATAGGCGTGAAGGTAATTTTTTTTGACAACTATTACGCATGCCATTGAAAATATCTCTACTTGGTACTACGCATTAATTTTTTTAGGATAGGGGAAAACGAGTAATTGGTCACTTTTGACGACTTCCGACGCCCATAAACATCCTATTTTTCTGGTAATTCAAATATCCGAGAATTACATTAGTAAATGGTCTATGTCCAGCAGTGGACCAAAAAGGGCTGATAATGATGATGATGAAATAGCATGCATCGTTAGACGTTTCATGAACGGCGAACAATAGTTGGCCATGAGCGGCTACGGCGATATCTATCTTTTTCAAAAGTCGTTTACTGGCTCGTGGCTGCTAACTATATTTGCACACCTTCTTTTTTACCTCGTCGGTATAAATTACACCGATGAGACAGCTCCGCGTATCATTAACTTATTCTTCTCAAGGTCCCACTCCAACTAGTGAAGGTTAGCTATCAGCTTCTTGCCTCTTGCTTTTAGCTCTATGGAATAGCTCACGACGCTGGCCATTACGATCTTCTCTCGGATGTTATGTAAGCATGACTTCTTTCTTCTACCAACGTTCCTTCTTCCAGCGACTTGACACAAATAGGAGATCATTGGGTTAATTCCTTGATTCCACTCAAATTGTTCTGTAATTAAAGAATATTTGACGTCCGTCCACGCACGAAGCACAAGTTGTGACAAAACTAAAATGTGACATAGTATACATACATTGCAGCTTAATTGGACCGAAACAACCGAGGAGTACCGACCTCTCGCTCACGACATGGCACCGCATGCAACAACTAGACTGTCGCGTTTCGTGCAGTATTTCAGCTACCGACGGTCCACCGAAAGGGAAGAAGGAAAACACCACGTCCGTATTACAATAATGAGGTTGCTTAACGGCGTAAGTAGTCGCCAAAAGGCTGTGACAGCTCGAGGAGTTTGCTTTTTAGACAGTACCTATAAGGGGGCGAAACCTTTATAGGCACTGTTAAAAATGATTTTTAACATCTTATTAATATTTATTTTATTACGTAAACTTAAGGCATCAATACTCTTATTAGTCCAATTTAATTTAACTTTGACCGAATATTTCGGATGATATTTCTATCGACAAAAGATAAATCTTTGGCGTGGGAAATGGAAGATGCATGTTAGACCTATATTTACGGGAAGAATAATGAAACTATTCACGTTGAAATTACACATAGTAAAACTACTGTCCTTCTAGAAAAGATACTGCAACTGGTATATAATTGATCTGGACCATCAAAATAATTACGAAACGTGACAGAATAACGTCTCTTCACGCCCGTGTTCTGTGATGAGCAACCGAAAAATAGCATACTTCTATAATGATGTGTATTCACCACAAAGAGAACGTTAAATTTATTAAAATAACATCGCCAACCAGATTATGTATTGTAATTAATGCGGTGACGTTTCGCAATTAATCAAGCGATCGCTTGCTGGACGAATTCTGCTAGATTGATGGCAACACTGTGCCCGATCACGGGGAAACGATGCATCGATTTGGACATCGATATCGGCTGAAGGCAAATAGGGACTAGCACTAGATTGAGCTGTTTCCATTTCGATTTTGGAATATGCTACAGTTAAAGGTAAACGATGACATTTAAAAAAAAGAATGTAAATTACATCCTTTTTTTAAGTTAGCCAAACGAATACGAAAACGTCCTATATTACTTGTCTGGTGTGCCTCTTCTACCATGTCGAAATATGTAACGACGAAAAATATATATTTTTATTGAACACGAACGGAATAGGATATGATTGTAACATATCCTATTTTCCCTCATACACATTCTGTTTTTTTTATAGTATAGGGAAGCAGAACAACTATCAGAGCCTTATAACGACTACTGAGACCCATGAACATCTGCATAGTTACCATACCGATGCATTGCCCTCCTGTCTTCCTCCTCTTTAATGGGCCACCAATGGGGACTATTCATAAGCCGCACGAAAATGCGATACCGAAAATGTCAACTTTGTGGCGGTAGCATGTGATCGAGAGTGTCTCCGGACGTGCTGACATAATTCTGCTGTAATGCAGCATGGCACTATCTTGCTATATATAAAAAAATCCGCGCTTTGAAAAAAAAAAGAGAGACTAACTCTGTGCGCTGGTTTTATACCGCACAACCGCTCTTGTGCACCTTTCACATCAGATTTTTTCCAGATTTTCGTTCATAAAGAGTAAACTCTAGTCTCTTGTTGTTGTTCTGTAACTGTTCGGAATGAAGTTGGTGTGGTCGCTGCTCCAGATCAAATGCTCACATGATACCACCGATGCGTCACTATTGTACTGATGCACTGTGGTATACAAAAAGTAGAGTAAAGTACCTTCGCGCCTGTTATGCCCGAAGAGGTAGTCAGAGGTGTGCTAGTACAGCCACAACTCGTAAGTCCAGTAGATATACTAGAACACCTTTGATTGGCCAAGGTACATGATGTCATAGGTGGCAAGCCTATGGCCACTTCGGGCACATTCCAATCCAGGACAATGTAATGCGTGCTCAAAATAATCTGAAAATCATTTCAATAATAGTTGCTCGACCTGGGGATCGAACCCAGGACCCCACGCGGCTAACGGTCTTAACAAGCGGCACCCACACCGTTACACCACAAAGGCGGTAGTTGTCAGTTTGCGGTTATATCATACTAGCGAGAACCTCGCCGATGGCACCGACTCAATTCGTCTGCCATAAGTCATGGTACCTCTTACTAAAATTCACTACAAGCCGATATTGGGGGAGTGACAGACAGATTTTGCAAAAACATGGCTCTGCCTATCTTCTATTCTATTATATTCTACCTCTTACTTCTTTCTACCTAGCTCACTTACTACTGGGACTTGGTCTAGTCCAAAAGCGATGAAACGTGCCTAATGTAGAAAAATGGTTATATTTACATATATACAATAATCGATGTAGAAACAAACACAAGATAACGCAATAGTCGAATGATACACAGAAGCAAACAAATATACAAACGCCAAGCAATTGGGTGATAAAACGTTACGGATATATCCGCGAGATAAAATTCAAATCCACAATTTCGCTTATCTATGGTGAGGTTCGTTATGGTTTTTTCGCACCCGCATATATCTCCTCCTCCAATTGAACTGTTTTCTTGGCCGAAATTTATAGGGGACCGAGTGGAAATATCGCAGGCAGGTGCGAGCAATCAACAGTATATTACTACACTCACTGCTTCCTTTGAATTCTATTTTTTGTAAGCTCTGAATGCCTTCTATCGTGCTCCGAAGTGCGCTCGAAATGACTGGTTGAATATAAATCGTATTTAATGATTGAGTTGAAATTTGCTCGTTTATTTATAATTTTATATCACCTGTAAATTACTTAATCTTTTTAGTGATAGATATGTTGGAGAAACTGAATTTTTCCATTACTTTTTGACAGCTCCTCCTGTTAGAATTTGCTTAATGTTCTGCAAAAACGTAATATTGTCAGAATAGCGAGCCGCCCTGGCTTCACCTTTGAATAAACTATACACTAAAACCTTTCCAGAAAACAGCTGTATCCGCATGAGTTGAATCGCATTGAAATCGTCCTCCATATTGTTTCCTTACAAGGTATATCTCTGGTACACACCAGGCACTGGTTTTCAGTGAAAACGATAATACAAAAAGATTCATCAAATTCAAAATGAATCAATTGGCAAAATGCGTGTGATTTAAGTGTATTATGTTCATATGTGCCAGTGGGAGGACAGATGCGGCGCTGAGCCGAGGGGCGTGTCCTGTGACCTCACAAACCCCCTCCCTCCCTACCTCGCTCTCTGCTTCAAGCCACGGAGGTATCGAAAAAGTGTGCACTATTACGTGAGTATTGTGTCATGTAATTGTTTTATAAATATATTTGTTTTCAGTTCTTGTTTTATCTCATCTCGCCACTTTTACTTCACTCACATTTACAACTCTCTAGCAAATTTACTGTCTATACAGACACTAAATTTGTCTCAACGAATATTGTATGTGAAGAGTGAGTGAATTTCATATGAGAATAATTAGATTGTACCTAATTTGTACGACATATCAGTGAACCAGGAACGTTTATAAAGATTTACTTCCACTCAGATATATTTATATCTGAGTGGAAGTAAATCTTTATAAATGCCAGTCATTTCTGTACAATTATACATAATAATAGGAAGAGGTACTGAAATAATAGGAGGAGGACGTAACATGCATGGTGCATAATGCTACATCCTCCTATTCAAGGGAATTGAGCCGGAATGACCGTTGGGGTATATCTCGCTCACTTGGTACCGACGTAAAGAGACAGCGTCGCTGTAACGTTTCGTGCGGTTTGTGAGTAGCCGGTGGCCCATTGGGGCGAGTGATAGTATGGAAACGCATCTGCCTAACAATTGCCCCTCGTGCTATGAAGAAAGGAATGTGGAGGAAATATTGATGTTCTTAATAGTCTTTTTTTTTTTAATTTTAATAGCAGGATGGCTACGGGTCGATGACAATGAAATATCTTTAGAGTTTTTGCTCGGCGTAGCAACGCCCGGAACTATTTTGCAACGGAATTAGTATATTTTGTGAAAATAGTTATTACTGTGATATTCATATTATTTTATATTTATATTATAAAAAGTTGGCTGCTATTGACCTTTCTTTCTTATTGTTTATTTTTTAAACAATTTCTGTACACGCAAACGATTTAAAATTCAATTATAAGATAGAACAATTAGGTTCCAATATTTATTTATTTATTGGGGAAAAACAGACGATTGTATAAATATATTACTATATATTTACAAAACGAAGTATTGTAAATATATAATAATATATTCACACACAGGAAAATGTTGATAGCTTAAGTTAACATACAATCAACACGGTTTTCCACGGATTAATACGAAAAAGGTTTACTTAATTTAAGGAGGCATCACAACATGTTCTTAAAATACAAAAGAACATTATTTTATACAAAAAAAAAGAAAAAAGGGATACATATCAATTGTTTTTTACTGCTTGGTTAATTATAATAAAACCTAAGGGTAAGAAGATAAATAAAAAATATATGAGTAATAACACGAAATAGCTAGTCGCTTAATGATAAAATTTGTACAATCTGGCTCTTGAAACTTTAAGCCGATGATACAAATATATCGACATCGTGTTTGCAGAAGTTTACGTCCCCTGTATTATATTCACCCTAAAATATCTAATGAATAGCTAAATAATCGTATAGACTGCAATTGTCACTTTAGATATGATATATCGGACGGGGTAAAGGTGACCCCAAGCTATAAAGGTTTACTAGTGGGGGTGTCTTGTTGTGAATTTGTTTTTAGATACAACCCCGTTATATCTATCTTCCAGCATTTGGTGCAGGCCACAAACGTCGGGCAACTAAATGAGCGTGACATCATAGTATGGTATCTTTTACTTGCGTCTGTGAAACGAAGTGTTGGTCCGGGATAGATGCGAGTAGCAGGGGATCGGTCGTCTTGACGTTTATTGAAAGAGGCCTAGCAGTGGACCGATAAGAGCTGATAATGACAATGGTGATTCTTTAGTTGGGATTAAAATAAATGCCAAAGTAACTAATAAATTTATGGAATTAGTTATAGGATATATAGTGGTCCAAACATGTTTCTTCACTTGTTGTTAATATGTCTAAAAAATATTATTGTTCTTTTCTAAATTTCTAAAGAACAGTCCATAGAGACGTTATTATTAGTATAAAATACAGAATCTGTAACATAAAATAATATTTATTAGATAAAAAATTTTCAAGATACCATTTCATGGCCCCACTCTAGTCAAAATTTATAACACTTTGAAGCAGCACCCCTGTTAGAAATAGTTACCGACCTCTGCATTGCTATTGTCTTAATAGTCGACCTGTGTCGCACACCATGACATATTCATAGCTCGCAAACCGTCGGTGCCGCTGTATTTAATTTATCGTTTTAATTAAAATTTACATTGTTACACGGTTTTCGGTTTCACAATAACAAATTTTAACGAGTAATGAGTAATTATTGTTATTTGGTACAGCGGTAGGACTTTACTCCATACAAACGATTTTAACGCCGTAACAAAAAATTGAGAAGTAAAAATCATGTGAAGCGTAATTTAGAGTTTAACGTAACGCTTAAACATGCTTAATTCGCTGACGTCCCTTGTGTCACTTTTCCTTCGGAATCATGTTGCTTCTTAAGGAATACACTCCTGTCACGTGCCGAAGCTGTCACGTAAAGCTACGTAACGTGGGTGCTAGCAGCGCCCCGCAGTGTCACATGCGTGTAAAAATATAACATTCCATATTATAAACTTCGACCCTCTATTTCACCCCTAAGGGATTTATAGAAATCGTCTCTTAGTGCTTACTTACATTGTGGAAGGAGCCTCAATCTCAAGTTTCTAAGTACTTTAG
>JAFELO010000191.1:685714-720336 GCA_017140195.1 Eumaeus atala | reverse complement strand
CCCCCCCCCCCCCCCCCCCCCGGCTCTCTCGCACAGATGGGAGATATGCATTCCGATATCGGATATTACTTAGTTTAACATTTATATTTCCATGTCTTTATCAGTAAATATATTATTTTCATATCCTCTCCCGCTCTGGCGTCGGGGGCAGTTCTCAGGTGGTAGCTAAAATAGCCTCGACGCTGACGTAAACATGAGGACTATAAAGTCGTGAGAAATGTTAACCGGGCAAAACTCCAGCATAACGCTTTACCGCTCATTTAAAGTGTATCCGCATGTTGGAACTGATACACGCAGTTTTTATTTATATGAAAAGATTTAATCTAATGTAAATAATTTCAACAACATTCGTTAGGTACCCTATTTATTAGTCAGCGCATGTACGAGGCGTGTTATTAATTAACCAGCTGGATTCCTAACCACTATGCTGATTATATTTATCCGACAATCCTAACATCACGAGTGATTTTGCCGTGTAGTGTTCGTGTGCTCATAACAAAAGATAGTTTCGTAATTATATAAAGCATTAAATTAAAATAAGGGCTCTGACAATGTAAATGTATTAAAGATCCCACATTATCAGGGTAAACATTCACCATTAGTAGGATCTAGTGCCATGCCGTATGGCAGCCGAATAGGGTCGGCACGACTGGTACCATTCGCTCACATGGCTTGACTGCAGTAAAGTGAAGTGTGTGCTGTCACGTTTTGTGCGGTTTCTGAGTAGCCCGCGGCACATTGGCACGGGGATGAAAAGGAGGGTAACTCATCTGCACGACAATGATCGAATGTATATGGGGATGCCCATGTGAGCAATCTGAGTCTTTTGACTACTAATACCGACGCCCTTAGATATCCTTGCCCTCCTTCCTCCCCCCTCCAACGGAACGCCGGCTTTACGCGAATGTTACAATAAAACTACTTTCACGGATATTATCGCAGTTTATACTATTATTTAACTAGCCCGACGTTTCAGAAGTTTTACAGCAAATACGGTCACGGGTGCATTGAGATGGATCAGTTGCCAGCAGGCGGACAGAGTGAGCAGACCATGGACCATGGAGCATGAAACGCGACAACATAGCTGTCACTTTGCGACGGTGTCACGTTTACGAGAGGTACCTCCCCAAAAGTACACAAAACCCACCACTTTGGGCATCGGTCGTGTATGCTGATCATCGCACCCCTGCCATGGCTTAAGCCTTGTTATGGCGCTGAGGCTCAGAATACACAAGGGAGCCCGGATATTTTGAGTAAAGCCAACAAAAATTAAAAGTACTCTTATGAGAGCACTGAAGCCTGAAATGGAGACTAAAGACCGGAAGCGTTTTTGTGAACAGGATACGGGACAAGGCTGGGAACCTCCGCCCATTGCAGTGCATCTAAATTGGTTGGGCCTTTCTGTGGTTCCGGACAACTATTCTCTAGGGTTGGGTTGGTACTTTAGGGTGCTGGTCCCCGAGTTGCCTTTATGATTAAAAGCAAGCAAGTTCCAAAGAGGTAAACCACTTATGGCGCATATAGAAGGTCATATGACGCGAGCTCTACACACGTCCGGACGTAACGACGGTGTTTATCACGGCAAAAAATCGCATCACCTAAGCTTCTTTCGGTCACGCAACGATCATAAATCTAAATTTGCCGCGCAAATGCGTCATCCCTTAGATATTATTTGATACAATAATACTTTCACAGAGACGCGAACAAATCCGAAACAATAACATTAAATGCGAACAATCAGGGAGCGGGGACGTAGAACGTGGTAATTTATGAAAATTTAAACAATATTTGTTGAGAGTAGCGCACCCCCTCCCTCTTCCCCTCCCTCTTTCGTCTTTAAACGCTCTGATTGTTGCTGCAATGCTTTGTAAATTAACTAAATTGAACATCAATTTTGTCGCGAAATTTCGGATTGGCGTTTCATTTCCTCTACACTATTGTTTCTTCATCAACTTTGTGGTGAAAGGTAATATTAATATAGATAATACAATGTAATATAATAATGACTAATGAATAATAAATTTATTCGTTCATCATTATTCTAATATGTTTTGTCAATAATTCATTCCTAATTATTTGATATGAATCATAATGACAATTGTTTCTTATACTCATTTATTTCGATTCTTGTTTAGTTTATTTGAGGATGCAATACCACAGACGAAGTCAATTAAGATAGAAGCTGCTGTGAAGACGAAGCTGGTAAAACATGCAATTCAAATGGATCAGACGTTAATATTTGAATACTTTGAAAACGGAAGGCAATTCTAATCATAAGATACGAAAGAACTGGTTGAATTGAGTTTATAGAGCCAGGAAGTAGTACCCTCGTAGTACTCGTATGAGTATGTTAAGCCGTCGGACCTGCTTTTGATAACTTGTATGTTGTGTCTGCGTAACAACATCGGAATAGGAAAATGTAAGGAAAAGAGCAAACTTGCTGGCCCCAGTAGAGGTGGACACACTGGACACCCTAGCCCAAATAGCCAAGGAATATAATTATTGAAGTGAAAACTTCTTTGGCTGTGTTGTGACGTTTTGGGTGAACAAAAAGTGCACAACGCGCTCAACCGAATTTTTAATTTATTTACACAAACGACTAGCAGTCCTTCCCGGCTTCGCACGGATATTTTAAAAAGTATAGCAAAAATTAATTGAGTTACAAAATTATAAAATTTGATTTCGGCCTCGTATTATACGTCAACAAGACAATGGAATCAATTTATGATAGAACAATTTCTGCTTTGACGGAATTTCTGCACCTAGATAAGGATTTACTGTAATTTTTTTTTCCACACCTCTTTTCACGCAATGGAATTTTACATTGTAATCTTTAACATTTTATAAAATATTATATTGTGTGTGTTTATCGCAGATACTATAGAATTTTAATAGTAAAATAGTGTTCAAATCGGTATTTCAGTTTCGTAGCCTACTCAATGCAAATAAAGAACTAACAAGCAATCAAGAGTTTCCTCTTTATAACATTAGTATAGATATGGTGAGGATCCTTTCCTTTTTATACATAGAAAATGAATGCTTCCATTATATTAGAGGCATTGGCCTTCTTTTTGGGTTACATACATCAAAAGAAAATAGCGAAATTCCTACAGGATGACTTCTGTACGAGACTACGATATAATGAGTATGTAGGGAAAATCAGAAAACAGCTAATTAAATTTCATTTTAATTGGGAGTCCCTTTCACACAAACTGGGTGCACGGCTAAATTTGTACTCGATTTCTACCGAATTTTATAAAATATTTTAAAAAATAATGTTTCTATTTCATCGAAGATATCTTTAGTCTTTACATTATTTCATATCATGATTGAGATATCAACAATAATGACTCCCCATCCATGCGATAGAATAAGCCTATACCTTTTTCTGTGAAACACAATTTATTATACTCTTGTCGTCTGTAAGAATTTTTTGAGTCTTTCTGGTAGAGGCAGCCCGTTTTAGTTACTCTGCAGAGATAGTTTAGGTGTAAGACTCTTTTAATATTCGCCATATAGCCACAATATTGTTTAAATCCTTTTTGTAGTTTAAATAACATCATCATCGTCATTATCAGCCCTTATCGGTCCACTGCTGGATATTGGCCTATCTCAATGAACGCCAAGACAACCGATATGCTGCTATTCCAGTCCATCCAGTCTAAATTTGCATTCGAATAAAATCGATGTTTTTTTTTTTGTATTCTGTAGGTAGTTAGTGGTACTGTCCGAGTATTTACTGCGTCGTCAATAAAATTTATATTCTTGCATGTATATGAAGCCAATTATCCAATGGAACTCCTGATGGTAAATGTATGCCTAAGTTATTGTGTGCCTATTCTGGGCCATCTATACTATCATAAACTGCACGCAACGTGATATAACATCTATCGTTCAAGCTTATGTTACGTGAGAGAAAGGTCGCCCAATCATATTGCGGACCCCAATCAGCTGCATTGAAGCAATATATCTGTCAAATATTTTTATTTTTGATAACAAATTTAAAAACGTATTTTTGATTATATTATTTATTCATAATGACTTTCAACAACTTTAAAGCTAAAAATTAAACATAATATGACATATATTGTATTGCGATAATAGTTTAACGCGTGTAAGTGTAATTATTTATATTATTATTTTGTTATATTTTTATATAACTTTAAATATTTTGTTTAATAAAAATATTAACTTTCTATGCACGTCATATGTATTATGTATGATTATTGTATGAATGTAGCTATGTGTACATCAACTTACCGCGCTCGACGTTGCGTTTTGCAAAGCCGCTTACACTTACGTAAATACGATACAAAATACTACAGCTAGGCCTATCCTACTCTACTTCTACACGATTTTCACAACCAATTGAGTCAGCTTTAACTAATCTACGGTACTTTTATAAAGTTTATAAAATAAAAACTTTTCACGCGTCTACGCCTGTAAACTTGTGGCGCGTGTTGCGTGGGTCCGCGACGGTCTAGGACTGAGCCAGGCTGGCTGTAGGTCTAGATGTAGACTGCGCTAGGCTCCAGTCACACTGTAGCACTGAAAATCGGACATAATGCTTGTGTTCACGTATGTTCTGTGCTTACGTTTCAGATTAGCAATTGAATAAGGTTATTGCATGGGCACACTAGAAGCGAACCTCGACACGTGTTTTTCTTATACTGAGATTTCATGTGCCTAGTTACATATTTACGTTTATTACGCAATGTAGGTTTTAGGCAGTAAGAGGTAGTGCCGTGAGGTATTGCAACTAAATTGGGCTGGCACATTCGACACAATCAGTGAGGTTTCTCGCGCACATGGCAACGCCGTAAAGTGACAGATATACAGTCGCGTTTTTGCGGTTTGGGCCAATTGCAATTATCGAGTACTTAAGTCGGTTGCCCATTGGAGGGAAAAAGGAATTGTTGGTAACGTATCTACATAACAATTATTCGGATATCTGTGGGCGTCGGTAGTCGTCAAAAAATGCGATTCCTCGTTTACGGGGTTCGTGTCCTCCTGTGTCTACGCGGATGTTAAGCTTGATTTTTTATAGCATAGGAATTATTACCATTCCTATATGCAGATGCGTTGCTCTCCTCCAATAGGCCACCGAAACTCACATCACGAAACAAAGCCGTATAGGTATTATATTATGTATTATAACATAGGTATTATGTAAACGAGAGTTACCTCCCCAATCGTGCCGGCTCGGTGTTATCATATAAATAATATAAAATTCCTTTTTCAATACTACCTTACTATTTCTATAAGCATCATTCTAATTAAACAGGAGCGTGTCCCGGTTTACACGCGTAACATCATGTGATATACAAGAGTTATCAACACAGAAACTTTTTGTCGGAGGGACCTTGTTACTGTTGGTGATGCTATTGCATTTGCCTCTTCAGTTCACCGGATTAGACACAGAAACTTTCACATGTTTTGTAAAATAAGTACGACTACAGAATAGGATTCATTGTGAGCGCTACGCATCGTAGGAGCGCTCCTATCTCGTAGCATCCACAGTACGTAGCCCCACTACGGCGATGGGAACTTGTAGTCGTAGACATACTCCATAAGTTCAAAAATGTGTCAAATAGTCACTTACATTTTAAACATATTCCATTGCTCCTTTTTATATCTTTATATACATCATAAAGATTAAGTCAGCCTTACATCTACCGAAAAAATAATTATAAACTTAACTCTAAATCCCTTATATATAGCGAATAGATAACAAAACTTAAGAATCTGATACTATATTTTAATTTAAAATTAGAACTAACAACAATATGTATTAGAAAGAAAAGTTCAGCCTTATTACATTTAGTGTCCATCATAAATTTTGTCGGTTGGATATTGTACAGTTTAGTGTTGGTCATTTTACCCACTAGGAAAACAAAATTGTTCAGTGCAATGTGATTTTAACGAATGCGAAAACAGAGCATTAAATCTCTTTTGCTGATTTTCGTATCCGAGAGCCAGGGTACCATGGATGGTTTGTTAACTGAGGTCCTATACCAGAGTTCTTTGGAATCTCTTGGAAGTATTAATACGATTCCTCATAAAAACCTTTTTTAATAGATCTTATTAAAGCAAAATCATTAAAGCAAGATTTCATACTGATCAATGTACCCTAGCACGATAGCTTACACCTTTGGACATCAGAAACCTGGTCGGGGCATAAGCTAGTTTCCTTGCGATATGAAATGTCAATAATCACGATAATACGAGTACTAGCCTTTAATTATCTCCGCGTGTATAAATTATAACTTGATTCAATTAAAGAGAACACACACACACGAAGCAGTGGACCGGTAAGGGGTCATAATTATGATGATGATGTATTTAGAATCATTTAAATGCAAACTTTGATCAAATATACCCTGATGAAGACTCCGTATTCAAGATGTTGGCGATATTGCGCTCATATACTCGTATAAAAGTATGCGAATCCTTCTTTCTTATGCCTTCAGATCAAAACAGGTACGACAAAATATTATTTTAAAGAAGCGTTCACATAATTATTCAGACTATTGCTAACTCATTGGCAAGTTTTTTATTGAGCTAGGCAATAAGGACGAAAATTTAACAGAAAGGTATTTTTTTATACAATCGTGTCTCCTTTGACACAAGAGTCGATCTCGGATGCTGACGGATATTTAACGAAATATGGAAAATATTTGTTGATTTACAAAAATACATATATTATAATTTTACACTTTTACACTTAGATACTTCACACTTAGACAACACGATAAAAGAATTTACTTTGATTTTTTTCACACTTTTACCACATTATTGAAGTCTTCGTAATGATCTGTAATGTTTCAGAAAACATCTTGTAGCCTGTGTTTATTAGCGGCAATGTGGGATTCTAACGGTTGAAGAATTTTTCAAATCGGTGCAGTAGTTACGGGGCCTATCCAATACAAATAAGCAAATAAACAAACCAACAATCAAAGATTTCCTCTCTACAATATCAGTATAGATAAATAAAGATTATCTTGATGAAATCGTATACAAAGACTGGAAATGCTTTAGTCCTCTGGCATGGCGAATGTCTATGGACGTGGACGGTAACTCACAATGAAGTGGCTCGTTTGCCCCCTTTGTCCAATAAAACAGAATCAAACCCCGCCTCGTTATTGGTTTGCGCATCGACGCGCACAGAAATTGAAGAAACACAGCGCCAGGCACAAAGCGTTGTGATTCCAAATTGAAATAAAAGCCGGAAGAGAGGCGACTCGAATTGTGATTGTACCGCGACACGAACCTTTGTGCAGCGCCATCTGTGAACGGAAACGGTAACCGCTTGCTAAGAGTGCTACGTGCTCTAACATTTTTGATATTATTATTTCTAAAAGTTCAACCGTTCTGTATATTATGTATAATGTACATAAAATGTGTTTTCATTACTATTATAACATTGTTGTACATTCACAGTAAATTTATTAGTAGTAGTTTTCAAGTAGTAAAAGTAGGCTCTTGTAACGTGCATTGGTGAGAGACATTCAAAACGCGACGGATTGTTAATGAACTTGTGTGAAGAACAACAGCGGATTGATGACGGCTGCTAATGATGATAATGAAAATCGTTGAGACACAGATTTGTTACAGTATACAGTAGGAGGTCTAGCCGTGCCGTATTGCAGTTGAATTCTGCTAAAACTGCCGGGAAGCTTCCGTTCCCTGATACTGTCGCAGAATGGCAACTATGCTATGTTTCCGACTATTTTTGAGTTTCTGGTGGCCTGTTAAAGGAAAAAAAAACTCGGCGTGTGTACTAAGTTGGTAATGTGTGGTAAATTTTACCGTGTCCGTAGAGGTTGCAGGCCGCAGTTATGGTGCTCTCATCGCCCGGAGAGCACACGTAGCAAACTCATGAGGCCATGTTGGGCTTCTCTTCGCTCCCAGAGAATAAGTTCCGGTGCGGAACAAAGAATTATGCATGAAGAGAGAATGAACAATGGACTAATCCCGGTGGAAACTAAAGAATTACGCTACAGTAAATTGTGGGAGTTCACTGTATCCCAGTCGCACCGATGAACTCTGATGATAATAAAGTTTGTATATATGTTTGTTGTTCTTTCTTTCAAAAACTAATGAACGACATTAGATGAAATTTAAAGTTAAAGACACAGTTAAAGGTTAAAATCTGAAAACACATATATGCTTATTATCTATAACGACCGGCTGGCTCGCTTGAAAACGTGGCGGCGAGTCCGCGTGTTACGCCAGAGGTCGGGGGTTTGAATCCCGCCTAGGTTATGGATTTTTGTATATGTGTCGTATATATGCCTATAATGAAAATCTTAAATATATAAAATTTCTTAAATTTATAAGAATATCAATTATACTTCCGTTGTCTAGTACCTTTAACACGCGTCCTTACGGTATTTACCACAGTACAGCACTATTGTGGACTCATCGTCCAGAGATAATTATTAATAATCTAGGAAAAAATGAATATAATAAATTTTAGGCGGGTAAAACCGCGGGTCACAGCTAGTGATAAGAAAGCTATTTTTGACGCAATACTAACATAGTCATATAAAGCTTACGATACACGGCTAAACTAATATATTAGAACACGAAGGAAGACGCGAGTCCGGGGCATTTGCATAACAAATTGTATGAGCCTCAGTCCCGTGTGATTTTTGCAAACATGAGTTAGCGATGTTAGGGACTGTTTGTGTCGGTTTATGTTCTAAATGTTTGCTCGCTCGACTCCGCGGAGTCTTATGTTTGTTTTTTGTTATGTTGTGCCCTTCTTTCATTCACTTGGCGTATTACTAGCTGCTCGGCATGTAAATGTTTATGATGTGAATACGAATGCACTATCTTGATATTTAAGATGAGCAGTGATAAAGTATGGTAGTGCTGTGCTCTCCACCATGGTTCAAGCCTTGTCGTAGCGGTGGGGCTTAGTAGCCTGGGGTGAATCCAGGTGAAGCCAATTGAACTGAGGGGATCTTTGCACCCCTCTTATAAGAAGAGGTGGGGGGGGCTAAAGATCAGAAGGAGTAAGCGCTCTCGGTACCCCTCTTATAAGAAGAGGGGAACTAAGAGCAACAGGAAGAAGTGCAAAAGCGCCTCTTCCTGCATTGGGGTGAGGTTCCTCACCAATGGGTGAGGATGGGAACCTCGCCCTATTGCACTGTCCCAAAGTCGGTGGGGTTGTCCTGTAGTGCGAGGCAACCCTCCAAGGCGCGTAAATGCGTTTCTCCGCGTAAACAAAAAAGTGTTAGTTTTATGCTAGGAGGAGAAGACGCTTTTTGCACCCCCCTAGTTAGAAGAGGGGGCTGCGGAGCAGGCGGAAGAGGCACTCCTTACGCACGGGGCAAGGGGCGAAGGTGAGTACCACACACCATTGCACAGACCCAAAGTAGGTGGCGTTGTGCTATGGTGCGGGACAACCCTTCTGTGGAGGAGGCGTTGGCCCCTTAAGGGACTGATTAGCCGTCGAGGTGTTCTATTAATTGGCATTTGATGAGGCACTCCCGGTGAGTTTTTTGGATATTTGACACTATAATGTGCCGAGACCCCCACACACCACTGGACCCCGCCCAGGGCAGGTGAAGGCGCTGAAATACGTTTCCCCGCTTCAACAAGAAAAAAGGTAGTGCTATGCTGTTACAGCCGAATTGGGCCGGAAAAAACCGGATGATAAAGATGTTTCAAAAAACATCATCAGCTAGCCAACGTCCACTGATGGACATAGACCTTCCCCATAGTGCACCACAGGTCGTGGTCACGAGACACTTACGTCCAGCGGCTACGCGCCACCTCTCATATTATCTCTGACCTTATTCACACGGTCACCATTCCAACACTCCGCCTTCTGGTGAGGGGCCGCCACTCGAGAACCTTTTTTGCCTGTTATCGGTTCTGACAGCAATGTTACTCATGATGACAAAGAGCTTATTGCTACTTCAGCTTGCTGATTATGTGAGCTATGTCGTGACAAACCACAAAAATAAACCCTCAATCAACTCTCCGTTTTGAATAGAGTACTTGTCATGTACAAAATTATTTTCTACGGCCTTCATTAGCTACTAGCATCACCCTGCGGCTTCGCTTTAGTAACTCCAGTACTATTAGTAGTACACACAGCGAGATGGTACAGGCTTTAGCCTACCTCAATGAACGCACTATTGCACACAAAAAAAAAACAGTTTGAGTTGGTAGTTCCAGAGATTATCACGTTCAAAGAGACTCTTCAGCTTTATACATATACCAATACAAAGTATATATACCAATCGAAACAAAACGTCTTTAACGACTGCCATCTCCTTTTGCTCATATATTAGTTATGCAATATGAAAATGAGACTGCGTTTGTATTTTTGGTATGACAACCGCTTTTTTTGCGGATATTTTATCTATGCGCACATCATGTTCGTCCCCTGAATCGTCCCCGCGTAAGGAACTATTATTATCACTAGGTACGTCGTTAGCGCCGCGATGCAGCTGAATCAGTAAACTGTGTGCTCAAAATCGGTCAGTTGGAAACGTAATGCTGATTGAATACAGTTAGGAAGCGATCACCATGTAAACTAACCCTTAACCGAGTGGAGAGACAAACTAACAAGTCCGAAAACAATTTACATGGCACTCCGGGCGGCGGAGCGAGTCTCCATTTCCATAACTAATTAAATCGCAAGCCGAAGTTCGTCCGCAGGTGCGACCAGCTTGTCACACCGCAGAGTAGATTGCGATTCCTTCACGCGGACTTACTGCCGAGTTAACGTTATGTAAAAACTTTCAACTCTGCCCCGCTCTACTCTGTTTATTTGAATAAATAGAAACTGTATCGTTGATCCGTTATTTATGTAGGGTAAACGACAGTGTTAAAACAGACCAAATTTTTGTAACGCAAGGGAAACACAGACCCCGAATAGGTACACCTTGGCGGGTGGCCCACCAGTGTGGGGATTATGAACTTCCTAGCAAAGAACCCTGCTAGATGTAGTGAGGTGATCTTGGATCTATTCGCGACAGTCACATTGGCAATAACAGTCAGACCTATTGCTTCATTGTAACCTGGTGCAATTGCAGCAGCTGGAGGCTTGTAAGTCTGACCACTTCTCTCTTACGTCCCACTGTAATCAAATTTCGGTTGCATGTGCGTGTTGGTAACGTAGCGGTTACATGTGCATGTTGGTGATGTAAATCAAAACGGCTGGTACACAAAACGAAATGTTATATCGAATCGAACGAAGCACATACCGAATTGTTATATCAAACCGACCGGACAGGTGTAATGGCGGTGGCTCATCAGCGTTAAGGTATCCTCTTATCCGCAGCAAATTGAATGGCTCTGATAATGAGCGCTGCGCCGGTGCATCGATTGCTTCTATCAGTAGCTGCACGCCCGTCACTCCCCCCCCCCTCTCCTCCCACTACCGCACATTATTACGCAACACCTGAAACTCCATATAATTTAATTCGCTTTTGACTGTTATAGTTATTGTTGAGGCAAATGATGTCAGCTGATGGGTAAGTGTTAGTCGAATGCCGATTTAAATAGTTTCATCGCCATCATTTTATTCCTGTGTAAATTGGGCGAGAACGAGAATTTTATTATTTTTTTTAATTTTCAAACTATCTTAAGTATCTCTCGACTTCGCATGGATATTTGACAAAATGTGACAAAATTTACAATGATACATAAATTACAAATTGCAATTTTGATCTCGTTGACATTACACGTTACATGACAATAAATTTAATTTTTGACAGAAGAACATCTGTTGGGACAGCTAGCAGTCTAGGGCTAGCTTGTCATTATCTATTACAGCTATATTTACTTTGAAATTTTCAGGTATTTTGAAATCACTCCAGTAGTTTCGGAGCTTATTTAATGCGAACAAACTATCAGAGGTTTCCTCTTTATTATGTACAGACAAAATTATCAGATATCCGCCTGAAATGTGTGTGTAAGTTTGGATGTCAAATGACAATAGACAATAGTATATGGTTTGTTACGTTTCATCATTCAGAATAACCTATGGCAGGGTGCAGACTATATTTAAATTTTATTTTTAAACATTACGCTAGATAGTTTTAAAAAATATAACCCGGTTTATGAAAACAATGGATAATAATTATTAGCGCAGATACAAATATGTATGAGAGATAACATCTGCCTTGCGCCCGGTCCTCGAGTGGCGGATGCGCCGTAGGCGCAAACCCCTCACCTTCCGTCTTGACGCAGGTGCTCACCGGGCATGGTTGCTTCGGTGAGTATCTGTGTTGGACGGCCCACAGGGAGTCGACGACTCGTTGTCACGACAGTGACGCGGCGGCGGACTCGACCCGGCACACCCTCGAGGTGTGCCCGAGTGATCTGAAATCAGTTGTCAGAGGAGACTTGTCAAAGTCGAGCATCATCATCACGATGCTCAGCAGTTACGAGTCCTACCAGGTGATGGCTTCCTTCTGCGAGACCGTCATGTCCCAGAAGGAAGCCGACGAGCGGGTAAGAGAGCAGGCTGTCGACGGACGAAGGAGGTGCTATCTGCAGCGCTTTCGTAGTGTCCCTGTGTTCCCTGTCGGGCCGGGATTGGAACCCGGTCCACTTCGTAGAGACACGGCGTCGTGGGGACTGTCATAGCGAAGCCGGCCAGTCGCCAAGGAGGTAAGTCTGGCCTTTTCGCCGAGGCCAGCATGTCGCTGGAGGGGTCCTGTTGCCTGCAGATCCGGGACCCTCCACTAATAGCGGCTGAAGGTTCCCGTAGGGTTTCAGTTGGTATTGCTACCCAATGGCCAAGACCAACATAGGTCTTGGGGTCTACCCGGGCGTCACGCGTAAATGCATTACCCTTCGTTAACAAAAAAAAAGATAGAAACATATAGGTCAAGTTTTATCATTAACACCTTTACGTAACTGTTTGAGTGGTGCTTTGGAGGAGATGGAGAAAATGAAAGTGAATTATGGTGGGGCGCGAATAATAAAAATAAAAGCCAATGAGCGGAAACAAGGTAGTTGTGATAATGAAAGCCCCGGTCAGTGGTGGGACCCTTCGTGTTCTTATACGAGACACATTTTTTGGCGAATTGTTCTTGTAAAGTAAGAGGTAGGTACTATACGGTATTGCAGCCAAATTGGGCGGGCGCGCAGAGGAGATACTTCTCATAGTGATAATTATTGTGTCGTTTCGTGTGGCATATGAGTAGCCGGTGACTCACTGGGTAGGGATAGTGGGCAATAGCATATGCTTAACCATTAACCGTGCAAATTTTAATGGGCGTTTCAAGTGTTGCATAAAAATAAATTCACCTATCTTCCGAACTGGAGTTGTTCCAGCGCAGTGTTAAGTACTATACTTCCATGATTAGAAGCGGAAGAGTATTCGACTAGTGCAGTACTGAGTACTGGTACAGTCGCACACATTATCGTCCGGTTGAAGTGACCGGCGTCGGCCCTTCAATTTCCTATGTAAATGCACCTTTTGTACGGCGCCCGGCCCGACGCAGCGCTATAAATTGCTGCACACACTGTACTCAGACCACAGTGTACATGCCTTTAATTCACTTGTCACTCTTCTTTTATCCGTCCCCTCTGTATCTAAATTACAGCTAAAATGTCATCGTCAGTTCAGTCCGCCGTCGAACATGTATTTGTATTAGAGTTTACACTATGCATGGCACTACCTCCTCCTATGCAGCATATATTTAATTACGTATTTATCATTCCTAGCCTTTTCTCGTCCACTTTCGAACACACTTCTGTCTATGAACAGCTGATGCCTTGATACTTGCATTCGACCGTCTGCTTTTTGAGCTTTTTGAGACTACCGATGACCACAAGAACAGATGGCACCAAAACCAATCGATATTATTTCATCAAGTGGTACCAATATACATTTTGTCAGCAAGAGTTATATGGCGATATCCTGCAGGCAGAATCTCTCTAAAGGTCACAATTGTACAGAGAAAATATAAACGATAAAGCCATGAGGAACGCTTTAAAATATATCGTATGAAATATGTGCGAGTAGCGCTTTCCAGAGCTGATAACATACGCGTAAATCATTTAATGTCCGCCGTGGGACAAATTACATTATAGTACACGGAAGAGCGGGCCCGGGTAGTGTACTGCTACCCTCTGTCGTGGGGCAGCATTGGCCTCCTTTAATATATTATGTAAGATGTCATTGTTGGATTGCAGGCATATTGGTGTGCCACGATTGGGGACATGTCTCACACTCACTTTAGACCCACTCACCGCTGTAAACTGACAGTTTCGCATTTTATGCGTTTCGTAAGTTTCCGATGGTCCATTAAAGGAAAGGAGGAAAGTAAGTCAACACATCTATATGACAGTGTAGCAGAAGGGTATGAGCGTCAGAAATCATGAAAATTATCTGTCCGCTCGCTTTGCCTTTTTACTTTAAAAACGAAATACCTTTCACTCATAACACCGACGTGAAGTGACTATGCATTTGTTGAAAGTCGTTAATAGACATAGATAGGAACAAGTTTTTGTGTTACATTAGATTAACATAACTTAGTGATTGTGTAGGTATAGTATATCAAATTCGCTTATCAGCGCTAAGCGCTTCAAGCGCCACCTTGGCGTGATGGCCAGTTAAGCGTTCACAGGAACGCCAATTTACATATTAAGAGGGCGGGCTCAGTTGCGCCCTCTATAGCCTCCAATTACAGTCCGCCATGATTTGCTGGAATCAATGATTTGATCATTCCGCACCAGTTCAATATGGCAACGCAAATGAATACCGAAATTGATTTCCGATACTCGCACGTAAATGTTGCTATAAAATTTAAACGCTCTAGTTTTATGTTTTCCTGGTGCATTATCAACGATGGGCTAGCTGTGGTCAACATTTCACTATGTTGTCGTGTTTCGTGTGGGTTGTAGCAGGCTCTTAGGTCATTGGGCCTATAAATAACTTTTTGTAACATGTTGTAAAATGCTGCATTGCAGGAGAACAGATTGCAGATGGGCCATTAAGGTTCTGGAGTGGAGGCCGCGTTTAGGAAAAAGAAGTGTTGGTCGACCGTTCGCCAGATAGAAATACGATCTCCGTGCAGCAGCCGGTTGGACGGATGGACGCGAGTAGCAGGAGATCGGTCGTCTTGGCGTTCATTGAGAGAGGCCTAAGTCCAGCAGTGGACCGATAAGCACTGAATGAACTGAAATGAATAATGATGGGATTCCATTTACGCCTTGCAGTTAGGCTATACGTCAATGGCACAACCCATATGTCACCCTAAAGAATATCCATCGCTGCATGACCCTGTCATTAATAAGAGGAGTACGCTCGGGGTTTCGCCACGATTGGCTGACTAACTTAACAGGTGTTAGTTTTTCGCTTCAAGTAGTAGTAATTAATTTAAATGTCAGTGCTATCCACGTAGATTTGTATGGTCTGTAACGACACAGATAAGTCATATCTTATTATGTGATTTATCTGCCAGACTGCCAAATGAGAGACCATATAAGTCACTGTTATCCTTGCAAAATGGTCTTTTTTGATACAACCTTTTTAAGTTGTACTCAAATAGCCGAGAATCAGCCATCTCATTATAAATTTATTTCTTTCCAAACTTTCACGTCGGTGGCTGTCACGGAGAAATATATTTTCACGAATGGTGCCACACGACTGCACCGCGGCCGGATATTGATGCTGAAGTCATTTCCGGCCGCCATTGCTGACGGTACAAATACAAGCCTCTACATTGCGTTGGCAGTTTGTAATATTTAAAGCCAAATGGTTATTTCTTTGGATCTTGTACTATTAAGTATTATTATCAGTATGGCGTGCAACCACGCTGATATGGTTGATTGATGCCCAGTGCGCCTAACGTTAACATTGTGCCAGCGTATGGTGATAGATTGTAGCTATCCTATAGAAATCATTGGAAGTATGGGGTTAAAAGAGTAGCCAGATAATGTGGCGACGATATTGTGCATATCTCTACAAAATTGCACTGTAATAAATAGGCCAGTATTTTAATTATTTTCGTTTAACAGCAGCTCAACAGAGAACTGCTCTTGTAATAAGTAATATATAATTCGTATTGATAAGCTACAGGGTATTTGATAATGTTGTTTCTGAGCGAATATCGACCATGACGACCATATTAAAAGAGAGCCTACAGCTATTCAGAGCTTGGTTAGATGACTTTTTTACATTGTTCTTTCTTTGCTGTCTGCATTTCTTCGTTATCGGAAAGGAAGCTCACGAAGTTTTTTGTTAGCGATGCATGCTGAGAAAAGCTTCGATAATTAACATGTGATTTATTTACACTCAGTTTGGATGCTGAATTTTCTAGGCAAATTAATTACGTAGACACATTACCGCTAAACAAATTAAATATAAAACAAATTTTTGGCGGTTAATTTAAAGGTAAATCTAAAAGCTAAAACTCAAATATTATATATATTCGCAGACTCCACTCTCTCACTTTCTACGTCAAATGACAGGTCCACATCGAAGTCTGGCAGTATAAAAGCACTTTCAGTCCAAGACACTTTTAAGTGTAAGGTGTAAAAATTACCATAAATATTAGTCGAGTTCTGCAGATTAACATCAAGACACGGCAAGAAAAGTGAAAAAAAGGAAAGCGACATGACGATTGCATAATACCCCACGCTACTCAAAATAAACATGAAATAAAACTTAATTCGGAATTTCTTGCGGAGTTTTTAAAAGCGTTCCCCGGTTTATTTACGGATAACGATTCATCTCTTATTCAACATGTAAATTGTTGCAAACTTCTCAAATTGAAATACGCGCCAAATTATATACTTTGAATTATTTAAAAAAAAATCTAGAATTTCCCATTTGAATTTGAGATTGATGTAATTGAATTTTGTGAATGTATTATCGTTTCGTTCGATAATGAGTTCTTTTGTTTTATTTATGATTTTAATGATATTTTCCATGTACCTAAAGTCACTAATATCTAAAACTGGCTTCAAAAAAGGATGTTTGTATGTGATATCTTTGGAATTAAACAGTATGTGATCGATTTTATCAAAATCTATTGAATGGTTTTTCATGCGATTTTCTCCCATGGAATTCCCGAGCAAAGTTTCAGTGTATAATTGGGCAATTGTTATTTTCAGACGAAGCCGGGGCAGATCCCAATTTTTTTTATAATTTAGGATACTAATAACAACCCTTCATGAAGACCCAATTAATTCATGTAGAACAAAGAGCTAGTGATATGAATTAGTAAATAGCACTATTTTTTGTGATCTAATATATATAAAAACTATATATTAAATATAACACTTGTATATTACATATAAATTCCGTCTGCCCGTGACCATGATAACCGAAAAGTTATCAAAACGTCAGGATGAAAAAAATTAAGGGATGGGGATAAATTTTCGTCCAGTGACGAAATTTCTGCTTAGAGTCAATCCTAATAAAATTACATTTTCAGTGTTCGTTTCTTTTCAACTTATTTATGTATATGTTTATTTACTTAAATATATATTATTTACTAACAACTAATTATAATTACTAAGTTTATAATTTATTATTTGTGCCAGAAATATATTTTTCGTTTTATTTTTATTATAATAGCAAAGGTATTTAGATACATTCGTCCATTAAGGAGGTGTTGTCTCATTCCACAAGTAGATCATAAGAAATGCTACAAAGTCCGTTGAATATTCATACTAATGAGTATCATTCCCGTGAATACACGAAAACGATATACTAGGACTTAATAGTAACTATCAACGATTGCCAGCAAGCAACACAAGAACTCTTAGTGAGGGATGCTTGAGATCTATACACATATATGGCTTTTAAATATTACAGTTTCAACTAAGCTACGGTGAAGATGTGTTGTTGTTGTTTTTATAGATTATAGAGGCAAACGAACCATTGCCCACCTATTGGTGACTACATACGTCAATAATATATCGGTCAATATGTTCAGAAGAAGGTAGTGCTATGTTGCATTGCAGCCGAATAGGGCTGACACGACCGGAGTACCTCCCGCTCGAATGACACCATCGTAAATTGACAGCTATGCTTCGTGCGGTTTGTGAATAGCCGGAAGTCCATTGGAGGAGAGGAATATTGAGGGCAATGCATCCATACGGTGGATATCTATGGGCGTCGGTAACGTCTAAAGGCTCCGATTTTTTGTTTGTATGATATATATATATATATATATATATATATATATATATATATATATACTTTGTCATCTCACAATGTAGAATCACAAATAAAGTGACATCAATGGTGTCGTGTTTTGAGCAGTTAGTGAGTAGCTTGCGGTTCATGGGAGGAGCGAGGTAAAGAAGAGACGCATCGGCGAAATTAATTATGCGTATTTGCATGGACGACAGTAGCCGTAAAGAGACCGTAGACCATAAATAATAGGGATCATGCAGGCACTTTGTTACTCTTCCGCCTTTTTCACACTGAACAACGGGAACTAGCACTTCGCACGAAATGCCACAGTTGATCTGTATGTAATCGTAGTAACACGTACCACGCTGGTGTCCAACTAGGCTATAATACAGCAAGACACTTGTCTAGTGTTACCAACACTATCAACGGTAGATAATACCAGAAAATAAATCAAATTACTCCGATCCACTACTCAACGCTATAATAAGCAAATCACTCAAAAAGTAAAAGAATATCAGGTAGAGAGATGACAGAACGTCGGATCTGTGTAAAGTATTGGCTTTTCTTGGCGACTAATTGTATGCATTTATGAATGTAATGGGTTTTTTCATGATTTCACGGTCTGCGAGCACGGGATCTCGCACGGTAAGATTTATACAACGTTTGCCGAAGCTTCGAGACTAATGACACAGAACTTGTCATTCATCTTTCGTCTTGATGATCAAACATCCTAAATCTATTGGCAAAGAAAGTATAATAAATACATCCGATCGGTAAATAATAAAACAAATATTACATTATTTACCAATAGATATGATTTCGGCACCTTCGAGATTTTTACTTTATTGAGCAAATGTTATGATATTGATTTTTCAATGTTAGTTATAAATGCTTTGAAGAGAACCGTGTTTGATAAAAAAATGCCATTTTATTTAAAAAACACTTTCTTAAGTTAATACTTATGGATTACTGATATACGTACTAAATGTTAAGCTACTTATTTTTTGAGTTATCTACGTACTTCAAATAAGATGACTAGCTTACACCCACGTCTTCGTTAACAGAGATTCGAAATGTTAGCTGATAACAAGAAATCTATATTCATCCCAAGACTCATCAAAGATACTTGAGAGAATATTAACGTGAATTTTTTTCATAATCGGTTCAACGGTTTGGTCTTGATGACGTCAAAGAGACAGAGAGAGAGATAGTTACTTTCTCATTGCATTAAGTATGGGCGGAGATAGAAATATATGAAAAGTTCAAATATCAAATCATACATAATCCTCTAGCGTGTGTAAGTCAAGATATCTCTAGGACATTATTGAATACTTAGTACAGTGAGAGCATTCCCTTGTACCCAGCTGCATTATTCACGATCAGTGTTCACTTCAGGGGGCTTGCTTCCTACGCAGTGTGCGTAGGAAGCAAGTAGCCTGAGTTGAACACTGATTTTTTCAATGAGTTAGTTCGCTGAATATGACTAATTGCATATAGTAGACATACATCTCAAACAACTTGAATTTATTTTAATTGTTTGCCAAACTACTAAATAATTAGTTGTCTGGTAAAGAAGATATAAACGGAGATACAAAGGAGATATTGTGCTTTGCTGCATTGCAGCGGAATAGATCACGTATGGGTTTGAATTAAAGGCATTAAGCCCCACTTAAACCATTTGGATATTATAAAAAGCGCATATGGTTGTATTATATGTATGTTTTTAGTTCATTGCTCCTTTACCCTTGCATAATATATTGAATTACGTTAATTCGATATAACAGTTATCCAAACTTAGAGCTAAGAAACATGACAAAAATCAATATTTAACTAATGGAACGTGCAGAAAAAAGGTTGAGATCACATGAAAATATATCCTCTTGGGCAATCGGGTGCACAAATACATTGACAATTTGTCATCCGTCTCACATGTCAGCCGTACCAAACGTCGAAAGAGTAGGACGAAACATAAATAAGGGTGGTGGCCGATTCAGCCAATACAGATTCCGATAGTGACGGCAACCGAGTGGAAAGATAGCAAAGTCTTTTTAAAGCTAAGAGACGGTGGTCGGTAAGCCGCGTTAGATTTATTGTTTAAGATCGGCTCTCGGACGCAGTACCGCTGTTTGTAAACAGAACTCGGATTATGTGAGATCGACATCGATGCATTGCCGTTACTGCTATGTTTTCGATGTGATGGCGCCATCACATTTATGTTCAACATACCATACTAAATATTATATTCAACTTATTCTTTTGTCACATATAGTATGGAGTGATATGCTATATAACATATTTCTCAGGCAATAATGTTTAGCATTTCATCAATGTTGATCTTACTCAGGTATTTGGGAGGCCCAAGTTTGATGGAAGGCAAGGAATCTGCATATGTGGATGTTAATCTGCGTGAGTAATCCCCAAATGACTTCGACTGCTCAGTTTTATAAAAAGAGTAAGCATTACCTCAGTGTTTTTGCTTGGGTAATATGAAAATTGAATGTTTTTCTCCATTGGTGATAAAATATATACACTCATGTGGCGGTATAGAGAAGGGACACTTTTTAAATTGCTTACTAGCAATCCGCCCCGGCTTCGCCCATGAAAGATAACTTGCCAGATTGCTACCTGAACAAATTATACAGTAAAACCTTATTCGGGATGCTTTAAGAGTGGTAAAACCGCATGAAAATCCGTTTTGTATATTATGAGATAACCGAGCACATTCCTTTGGGGACTTTGTTTTATGACAAGTAAAGATTCATCTTTTCGTGAGTACAACTCCGTTGGTAAAATATCATAATTAGAATTTCCGTGGTAGTACTTATCAGGTAGCTAGTGTAGTAGTTAGAACTACTAGAATAATTTATTTTCCAATGTGCATGAAATTTCTCCACTAATGTTCTGGAGTAGAGGCGGCGTTTAGGAAAACGAAGTGCAGGACAGGAACGACAGTTCACCAGGTGGGAAGACGATCTCCGTGCAGTAGCCGGTCCGGTATGGATACGAGTAGCATGAGGACGGCCGTCTTGGCGTTCATTGAAGGAGGCCTGCATCCAGCAGTGGAGGCGGCCCTCCACAAAGGGTGATAATGATGATGATGATGCATGAAGTTTGACTGTTTATAAATATTTAGAGCTGTGTAAAATCATATTTTACATGCATTGTATTACATTATTTACATTGTACGGTAATTTCATATCATTTTTAAATCGATGACAATGTTAAAGTTAGAATAAAGTGTTGTCTCTCAAATGTCGTTGTAGATTTACGATATTATAATGTTAATATAACAACACTACTGCCCAAGCGAAAAATGTTTAAAGCAGAACGCATCGAGCGATTCAGCAGAACAACAGTAAGGGTGACAAGTTGGAACACGCCTCTGGAGCAACGTATTCAAATTCAAATCGCCTCCGAGCCGGCCAATGATAATGCAAAGCCTTGCCCACTGCTACAAACTACGGTATATCAATGAGACATTTGGAAACGATTTCGCACTCAATTCCGACTTGTGACTGCTGCTTTACTTAAGATTTGTTTGTTGATTTTAAATTTTTTTAAGCATGTTGTGAGTTCGCTAAAATGTGTATTATCTACCTACCTATTAAACATTTGTATCTCATACGATTATGCATGTTGGACATTTGAACTCTTGTTAGAACTACTATGAACAATGTTTCTGGCGAATATATGAATGAAATGAAGTATTTGAATTAGGTTTTCTAATATATTTAAGACCCGAGTGTAAGGATGACAAAGAACCTCCGCCCTTTTCTGAGAGGTCCGGACATCTAATATAAAAATCTAAATGATTTTATTAGATAAAAAAAATAATGCGCTCAATTAAAAGAGAAAACTTTAAAATAACAAAAATCCGGCCAAAGGCGAGTGGGACTCGCGCAAGGAGAATACCGTACTGTTCGTACCGAGGAAAGGTACGTAGGACAAGTTCATATCTGCACACATCATATCTTGTGGGAGTGTAGCCTTTGGCAAGATGAGCGAAATGTAATCCTTGATAAAATTCGTTGTGTTACTAGAGTTCACTATGGTGACCTCGTGGCCAACGTGAGAAACGTTCGATCTTTCAAACAAATTTGTTCCAGACATTGCTAGCAAATGAGCATTATATCTCATTTGTAGTAATATTTCAAATATAATGAGTAATCCATATTAACATAACAGTTATTTGCATACACCTCCGTGGTGATTCCAGCCAGCAGTTGGGCCAGCTTCGCCTGGCTGCCCTCTCTTTTCTCGGCTTGTATAAGTCATTGCAGTCTTGTACAATATTCTCTTTCATTAGGGAGGAACATTGGAATTACTTCCTACTTACTTCAGATGAACTTCGTTGCGGATCCCAAGACAGTATTAGCTTTTCCCTCGGCTCCCAACGATCACATCCATGTGTTCATAGTGAATGTCGTTGTCTATCCTGGAGACAGGAGTAGCAGTGGTGGGACTGTGCGGTGGGACAAGCCCGATAAAAAGGGAGGCTGTCTGCACCCATTTTTTGTTATATGAACTACAAAGATAAACTTGTACTGTTTTTTTCTTTCAGATTTTATTGCTAAAGGGACAGCAGCAATGCCAACTTCAGCTGTGCGATTTGCAACTCTCTCGCTATCAGAAATCATTAGACAGAGCCTGGTGACTGACAAACGGGTAACGGAGTCTAAATAGTATTACTAAAAGGGTCCCTATGGTCTCGTTCTTAATCTTAGGGCACGAAACCCTGAAACAGATTTTTTACCAAATTCATTTTGTTTAATGATATTTATTTATTACATGGGCCACTCAGTGGTATAGGCACAAAGAATAAACTAAAATACAACTCCTGAAAACTCATATCATATAAAATACAAATCCAGTTTCGCTCAGGTGCGTGAAAGTTTCAAATTCGTAGAACCTACCCAAACCTGACCACGTATTACTTTAAACTAAGCATAATTCTGAATTTCAGAATATCAGATGGCAGATGGGCCACTAGGGTTCTGGAGTGGAGGCCGCGTTTAGGAAAACGAAGTGTTGATCGACCGTTCACCAGGTGGGAAGACGATCTTCGTGCAATGGCCGGTCCGGGGTGGATGTGACTAGCAGGAGATCGGCCGTCTTGGAGTTCATTGGAAGAGGCCTGTGTCCAGAGGTGGGCCGATAAGGACTTATAATGGTGATGATGATGATGAAGCATATATATTACTTAAAGTAAAAGATTACCCTAGGAAACAGTGTAATGTAGCAGTGTTTAACCACATAATATATTAAATCAAATTTTTAACAAATATGTTACTTCCATACGTGTACAAAGTATCGATTGCTGTTCCTAAAATGTGCCAAGGTGTCCGAAAAACATTTCCGTGGATCATGTAAATTTCTCGAATCATTTTGATCAATCGCCGTCCATTCTCAGTTCCATCACACAACTGGGGCACCAAAACGAACAGGTCGAAACCAAAAAGGGCACAGCGATGTAGATTGCGAATTTAAGAGAGCGAATTGGTCCTATCCCGTTCCGCTATGCAAGAGTGAGCAAACTTATTAGTGCGACTCGGTTATCTGTAATTTTTCTTTACTTTTTTCATCCAGAGGTGGGATTGATTGGATGGCCGATTGATTGCTGGCCCTCTGACTCATTTCTATCAGAACTTTGAATAAAATACCGTGACAATCGCTATTGCGGATTTGGGAAGTGAATTATGCGAAAGTTGATTTAATTACTACTCCCAATTATGAGTATAGCAATTTATGTACTTTATTATAAGATTTCGTCGTGTTTTTTGGCCACAAGAAGTGGTTAGTGATTTGATACGGATATTTTAGTGCTTTATGTGTCTGAATATTGCCGTGCACTTGACTAGCGGACATGGAAATTATGAGCCTAGTGGTTAATCGTAGATCCATAAAAACGGGACCTATTTTCGTCTTTATTATTTTCTTCCTGTTTTAGATGAAATGTAAATATTTAATCCCATCAATAAATATATTTATAAAATAAAATGCTGATATTTCATTTTGTGGCAAATTTAATTAGCTGCCGTAAAATAAAGCAAGCTCATATATCGTTTTTAGAAAGATCTGGGACAATCAATTTAGTGTTTTATATCCTGGAGATATAACAATAATAACACAAACACATATTCCAAGATACATTATTGTCGGCGTTGTCGTCTAGAGGGCAAAACCGGTTTCCGCATTGGAGCAACTGATGTCAGACCGTGACGCAGCGCCGCCCATCTCGGGCACACCTCGGGGGTGTGCAGGGCCGAGTCCACCACTGCGTCACAATCGTGACAACGAGACGTAGGCTCCCTATGGGCCGTCCAACACAGATACTCACCGAAGCAACCGTGCCTGGTAAGCATCTGCGTCAGACGGAAGGTGAGGGATCAGACTAAGGTAAGCAGTGAGAACCGGGTGCCACATGCTAGAATCCTTCGTACTATTCACAATCTTCATCATACCAATGCGTCGGTTGCGAAGACTCTTAACACCACCTTACACTGTAGGTACCCAATCAATCTGAACATTGAATATGAGTCTTAGTCCTGGTTATTATTATTTTTTTACATTTGTTTGCCTCGTGGTCCAGTGGTAAGCATGTCCATCGTGAGATCCTGGGTCCGACTCCCGCTTCAGACCACCGTGTTATTGGGATTTCCTAATTTCTAATGACAGTCAGGATGTTGGCGGTGTTGCAACCCTGTGCCTTGGAGAGCATTTTAAGCCGTTGGTCCTGCGCCTGATTTTTCTTCGTTCGTGTCGGATTGTCATTCCACCGGAATAGGAGTATGAGGTAACAGGGAGTGCACTTGTGCCTGTGCACACAATGGTGCACTATAATATGCCCTGCGCAGTTGGTTAGTCTCTGTAGATATGGCCACCGTGGCGCTGATTCGCCTAGACGACATTAACATAATTATAAATGAACCAAACCAGGAACGATGATCAGCTAAGACAACCTTAAAACGAATCCCCGAAAATGAGGGCCGTAAAACGGTGTTTAGGTAAGCGAAAATAAAACATGTACAGACATGTCTCGTTAGCAGAACTCGAACACAAACGCGCACACGTCGCCGCCAACAATATTAGAATAATTGATTAACTAAACGCAAAGAGAAATAATCGCAATTCAGCGTTTTAACAACTAAGGCCGCCTACACGCTGGCGGCGGAATCTTTTTACAAGTTGCATATGCAATGTACTACTATGAAATCATATATAAAATATGAGAGGCTAGAACATAACACGATACATAATGCATGGGATCTTGAAATAATCACATATATGTATAAATTTAAAACAAATTCCACAAACGCTATATGCCTGTATATGATCGGTAATCTCGAAATCTACTGAAATAATTGTCATGCAGTTATTATTTTTAGGCTTATTTAGGTTAGGTTTTGTTATATAATTTGTGAAACAATTCGGTTCCTGTTATTCACGGGTGGCACCGGGGCGGATCGCTAGTTAGTAAAAGTAAACTCGAATTTGATAGTGTTTAAACATATTGAAACTAACATTTACAAAATCTTATGGAATAGCAGTTTAACACGACAACCAAATCGTTAACATATATACCACTTATCTGATCTGGAAGTCAATTGCAATACAGTTACACTAATGTTTAAACATATTGAAACTAACATTTACAAAATCTTATGGAATAGTAGTTTAACACGACAACCAAATCGTTAACATATATACCACTTATCTGATCTGGAAGTCAATTGCAATACAGTTACACTAATGTTTAAACATATTGAAACTAACATTTACAAAATCTTATGGAATAGCAGTTTAACACGACAACCAAATCGTTAACATATATACCACTTATCTGATCTGGAAGTCAATTGCAATACAGTTACACTAATGTATAGAAATCCAGTACGACGTTATTAATAGGGACTTTCTTTTTATTTAAATACTTCGATAATTGTCGGTAATTCTGACTACCAGATTTCTGCCCCTATATTTGCGTAATAGTCAGATTCGACCGTAATGGTATGACACTAAAACGCCACTGATTAGCCATTTATTCATGCCGACATTATGTGCGTTTAACAGGTATTTCCATAATAATAGATCCATTTCTATCTAATTTAGTTCCAAAGGTATAGAGTATATATTTCGAGAAATATTTCTGTATAAAATAGCTGTGTCCTACAGTTCCAAATATATTTTTTCAGTCCCAGAAAACTTAAATATACCTAACTAAACATTAACAAAATATACAGAATAAAGTGTGTACTTGTAGTACATAAGTTATACTTCTATGGCGTAATCAGAGAGAAACTAAAATGTTGACTATACCTAATTTTAGGGTGCCAGTTTTTCGTGACGGTGTGCGCGCGCGTATCAAAATATACTCTCATAATTTTTCCTTAGCGCGCCGAACAGAGTATAACTAAAAAAAATTTTTTTTGTATATTTTTTAGACATTATGAAGGCAGCCACATACAGCGGCATGAGATCTTTATACATCAGACTAAAACAATGTTTGTATCTTCCCTTAGTATGCGCACGACTTTAGCCAGCTCCGTGCCAGGAAAAATGATTTATAAAACACGCTTCTACATAGTCATCCCTTTCGCACTTGTGGTACTCGTATCACTCCGCACTGCTCCCCTCAAGTCCAATTTCACAGGCTGCTGGCTGCTTGTATAGGACCCTAGTAATACTCCTATTGATTAAGATGCCTGAATATTCATTCAATTACATGCCGCTGAGGTTTTCTTATGAATTAATATGAGTGTAAAGGATTTACATCTTCATAAAATTTTGTCATGTATATTAGTCCCGGACTTTGGGCGGAACAGATAAACTCTGTAGTCTATATAATAGGGAGGATATAGTTAACACTTGTAATAAACTTTATTATTTTTAATTTCAACATTTTTCCACCATTAATTTATTTTTAATTTACATTTATGACCGGTTTCGACTTTTACTTATTATATTATATGACTAAATAAATATAATATAATAATAAAATAATGGCAATTGAAAAAATAAATAAACTATATATACTTTTTCCACGATAAATTTATTTTTCAAATTACATTTACGACCGGTTTAGACTTATACTTATTATATTATATGATGCTATGCTGTCGCATTTCGTGAGGTGTTTGAGTAGCCATTGGAGGGGAGGAGTAAAGGAGGCCAATGCATCTGCATGACAATGATGCAGATGTATAGAGACTGGTAGTCATCATAATTCTCTGATTACTCGTCTGTTCCCCTATGCTGTAAAATAACTTGACGACTAGCTACAGTTTATAGAAGTAGTAAACAACATCAACATTAACTAAGTCTTAGGAGTTGCTGAAACAAATGCTGTTTTGGTCGAATTGTAGCTGAATCGGAAGGGCTTGGAAAAACCTCTCGTTCGTTTCAAACAAACTGGCGTCACGGAAGACCAGGCGTGAAGCGAGCTCTATGTAGTCGCTATTTGTGAATTTTGTTAAGTATCGAATGGCGCAGGGTAAAAAAGATACAAATGCATCTACAAATACAATCGGGTTGTGCGACTTTCCGATTTAGTCTTTATACAGTTGTTGCATACTCCTACTAAAAATAAAGAATATGGGGCTACCATATTCTTTATTTTTTAACTTTTATGCGGCATCAGTACACCCTGGGTGGGTTGCCGACCAGTGTGACGATTCTGAAATGCCTGAGAGAGAACTCTACCCCACTAAAACCTCATGGAAGCCCTCAGCCGCCTTAGGAGGATGAGGTGAACACGGAGCCGATAAAAACATGATCACCTCGGTGACAGACTGGACCCTTATTACGTGACCCAGTCCAGCCTACCGCGACAGGGGCGTCGTCCGTTAAATCCTCTGACGGCATTCGCCAACGTTATGACCGAACAATGAACAATGAGACGGGCGCCCAACCCGTCCCTGGTCCGAATCAGGAATCCTGTAAAAAACGCTCATAGCGTCTCCTACGCTTTCCCGTTTGTCGGCGTCGTAACGAAACAGATATTGCGTTGTTTATTCTGTTCCGCTCATCAGCTTCCATCTGAGACATGACTGTCTCACAGAAGGAGGTAATGGCTCCTCAGGCCCTATCACTTTCCATAATTACGTTAACAACGCTGGAAAGTGACAGGTCTACTGTCTCCAACGCCAGAGCCAGGTCCCTGGCTCCGGCTCATACTAAGCGACTCGACACAGGTTATCACTAAAGCACCCATGGCCAGCAAGTGCTTGTGTCATACGAAGGATGAGGGGTTCTCTCTTGCGCAACAACCACCACTACAAGAGCAAGCGCGGCGACGTAACTGTGTATTTTTCATAACGACGCTGAGTCAGAACCTCCTCCCAAGTTCGCGTTAACATATCCTGCCCCCTTCTGCGTATAAAGGTGATAGTATTCTTCCCTCAAGAGAGCCCTCCTCTTTGAAGAGTACAAAAATGCTCGTATGAGCACCCCAGCCACCATTTCCCATGGTTTATATATTAACACTACCAGCCATTCGAGGTTACAGAAACGTTTGATGCGGATGTCTTGACCCTGGGGTGGAGGATGTAAAATATTTTTTTCAAATCGGTCCAGTAGTTTCGTGTCCATTCAATGCAAACAAACAAACAAACAAGCAATTAAATGTTTCCTCTTTATAAAATTAACACTGTTATGAGATTGTTAAGATAAAAAAATATCATCAGAACCCCGATTCTCTAAAGCTGTTTTCCTGCCTAAAAAGCAGAATAGGCGTGTGCTCTCTTATTCTCTCTTACTCTTTCTCTCTTACTCTTATACATATACAGTGAGCGAGTACCGGAGTACTCGCTCTCGGTGTGGTTCTATCTCTCTTGTATCGTAAAATTACTGTCAGTATGTTTTATTTATTCTAATAATTGTAAAATCTGTTTAAAATCAATAAATCAATTGTTAATTGTTTCTTGTAATTTTAGTGAAAGTTTATAAAAATATAGATTGTTTCATCATTCATAGATCGGGAAATAATAAAAGCAAATACCTTTTATATTGTCAATATTTGAAACGAGGATATCAATCTTTAGACGGTTGGCAAGCGAAACGTATTATAGCCGATCGCGAATACATCGTACGAAATATTCATAGTGCGAGATAAAGGTTTTCCTACGTAGAGGCACTATCTGTATAATGTAGCCGTTAAAGACAATATTCTCGGAAACATATTGGATGCAGCGCGGCCGATGTGTAAGCGAGCGCGCGATTGACAGGCGCGGGGCACACCGGGTGCTTACAATGTTTACCGATTTACCTAAGTAATAGTAAGAGATAGTGCCATGCTGCATTACTCTACTGTCATTTCTCGTCGTATGATACCACTGTAAAGCGACAGCACATAATAATTATTCAGATGTCTGGGCGTAGGTGGTCATCGGAAGTCTCCGACTGATCCCCTTGTTGCATAGATAAAAGTATGATTACCAACAAATACACAAGTTTATAAGATATAAAGTTCAAAGACTAGATAACGCTTTATGTAATATCATTTTAGGTTGTCTTTATACTCCATGTAAAAATACGCTTAACGTGTTTCTTATGTATCGAGCTGGAAGCATTGTGCACATCAACTTATGTAACGACCAAATACTCTTAAGATAACGTGAGTTTCTTGTGAGTTTCTTGTGAGTTTCTTGTGAGTTTCTTGTGAGTTTCTTGTGTGTGTCGTTGTCTGTAGCGTAACAGTCATTATTTAAATCGACTTAACGTTGTTTATTTATTTTCCTATTTAAATAAAACGAACCAAAGATTTTAAATTTATCAGTGAAAGTAGTTTTCTAATTAGTTCAGCTGTTTCTAAATTTAGCGTACACAAACTAACAGATAAACACTTATTTTCTATTGCAATTAAAAAAGAATAATTCTGTATTCTTTACTTTATTTCTAATGTGGAAATAAATTGGACTACGATATATCCTAAGCCCTGTGTGCCCCGAGAGTTTCGAAGGGATAAATCCGCAGCTACATCTGGGCAGGCGCTCAATTCAATTTTATTACTATTCTCTCTGCCGACGACTTATTTGATTCACCCGTCAAAGCGGCCCGGCTCGGAAGCCTTCGGTTACATTATCACTTCTGAGACGTACCTCTTATCTGTACTGTGCTCTACTTTTTATTGAACAAAGGCCATTACTCGACGAGAGGTTCACAATGGATAAGGAATTACATTTTAAAATGTATCCAATCTTTGTGTGCGTATTTTTACGACATAGGTTTCAGTGTTACTTATTACGGGACCATGTGCACTATCAATTTGCTGGTTCTCGTACGAAAATTCGATTCGACTAGAGAACAACCAGGCGTAGATTTTATATTTGCCACATAATTTGAGGCAGTACAGATTCACATACCACTTAGTCTAATGATGTTTGTCTGTACATATCAAGACAGTTTGAGATATACTTCATTATTTCTGTTATGGGGCTGTAAGGGCGCTCACGAAACGCTAGCCTTAAAAGAAGTGCACTGTAATAGGCAGTGCTATAGCTGCATTGCAGCCAAATAGGCCTGGAATGGTCTGGGCAGTCCTTTTCGCTCTCGCCAAGGCCTTAAAGTGACAGCAAAAGTTTTTTGCGCGGTGTCATTTCCGCTACCCCTGTGTTGAGAGGAAAGAAAGAAAGAGGGCGAAGGGTCTTTACGGCCTCCGCATCTATGCATGGGCAGAATATGAATTACAAGGTACCAATAGACGCCGGCTGCGTGTATATAAAATTACTCTTATCTATAAGAATCTATACATGATATAAAATAAAAGTATTATAAAACGCGGGAGAAACTTTGTTGCACGCTGTTTTGAAAGCCACAGGCAGAGCCAGTAATTACATTAAACCTGGGCGGCACTTTGTTAACTGTATGCAGCAACCAGGCATAACTCATCACTGCGCTGCTACATATCTCATCACTGCGCTACTACATATCTCATCACTGCGCTACTACACCAATTTTTTATTTCTAATAAATAAGTATTTTTCAAATTTCACAAATGAATTCTCCTAACGGTTATTCTTTCGGTCATCACATAGCCAATATAATTGAGTATAGAAAGCAAATCGAAGAATAAATCAAACATTCTTGCGTCTACAACCACTCAGTGTTGTAATCATATTTTTATTGTTTTCTTGTTTTATTATTTCAAAAACATTTTTATTATGATGGAATAGAACTGTGGAATACATTTTTGTTGCTATTACAACATTTTACAGTATAAAATAAAAAAATAAATGTAACAAATAATACTTCAATATGATACTGGGTTTGTATTGTTTTTCTAACATTGCTGGGACATTTTCCTGGCGAAAGTTTTTCGCAAGAAAGAAAATCCTGTAAAACAAAGCTATATCATATTTATACTTCCTAATTGTTTATAAAATGACATCATTAAAATGACTAAATTAACAAAATTAAACCTATTTCATGGTCGAATTTAATTAACGAGAAAAACACTTTTTAAATCAACTACGTACTTTTTACTAGGTATTTTTTTCTTCGGTTTAGAACTTATGCTGTGGAAGCGAAGAGATGCCCAATACATTTTCATCGAATTGCTATGGGTGCTGTCCTATGAAGCCGTATTGGGCGATGGGCGACTGGGTTTTAAAGAAAGCTACTAACAAGTATATTTCGTTTCAGAGTTAATGTTAATATTTATAATTTCTTGTCAAGCATCAAGTGACATAAAAACCAGTGACAGTCTTCGTATGCGACTAGATTCTGTAAGATTTGACTATTGATATTATTAAATTACCTTAACTTCTCACCTTGCCATGACGTCATAATAGAAGAAAAAAGGCCAGCGGGGCACTCGTTGTACTTGGGCTTTGTCTATTGCATGTTAGTGAGGGAATAAATACTAGTTTCGCTATACTACACAGATCAGTAGTACGAGACGGTAGTCAGTAGCCGTATCTGATTTTGAAACGCTGCTTGGATCCATCCCATTTCCTACCAGGTTACGATATTGCGGATAGTTAAGATAATGGACGACTTAAAAATACTTAGTCCTGATCGTTGGTGAAAGGATCTAATACGCGCGTGCTTTGATAGCTTGCTTTTAAGGATCGAAGTCGGATAGTTGTGTTTCGCTTGAAGAAGGCGGCGTGCACAATAGCCAGAATATTGTTCATGGATTGCACAATAGCCAGAATATTCCAGTTTTGTTCTTCCGCTGCCATTTTCCATCGTCCCCATCGTCCGTCAAGTGGTTCACGCAAAAAAATATTTTTGTCGACAATAACGCAGCTCTTTAGCAGTGTCATAATACATTTTATCAAAAAAAATAATACTCAACATCGTCTATAACAAACAATGCACGAGTTGAATATATACTAAGTTGAATATTTAATTTTAAAAAATCATTTTTCTTGCAGCCGTTGCTTATGTGTAAGACGGTGGTATGTACTGTGTCGCATGTAACATGGCATGAGCAGTCTTGGCAGCGGAGCAAGACGCGCTCTGTAAGATATCACCCACTCGTAGAAGCGGTAAGGGAGGACCCTTACCGCTTCTACGAGTGGGTGACCAAACACGAGTTGGGTCCCCAAACACACAAACATATCTGTTGTAACTAGGCTTGGGCAACTAGTTTCATCCATAGTAGCTCAAATTTATTTAAAGCAACTTTGGACTCAAAGAACATAGTTTATTCCTAAAAGAATAATTTCCATAATATGTGTTTGTTGCAGCTATTTTTCAATTTGCACCCTAAAAAGAGCATGGTGTTCTCACCCCTGGCGGTACATCTACCACTCTGCAAGCTTGCCTCAGGAGCCGACGGACCTCTGCTAAAGGAACTGCTGTCAGCGCTGGGTTATAAGTCACCAGCTCAGGTAATACTCATTACAGTGTACGTGTATTGAGTACTCGATTATGATTCCGGATATGTTTAAAAAGTAGATACCAGTAATGTGTCTGGATGTCTTTGAAATTCTTACTACACCTGCTACTGACCCATACAGCTGCCGCGCCCGGGGTCTTTGGCCTTTGGTCGCGCGAATGAAAGCTAACTAAAGTTTCCTGCGGTGCCTGTCTTTCTAAAAATAATCACACCAAGTTTGCCGAAGTTTACTAATTATAATATTAGTAATGTTTCAATGTTATTGCAATTTTATTGATTACACAGGATAATTACCATGTCATAAAAACATCAAATCTTTTGTAATTCACATCGTATAAAATTTTCGGTTAAGGCGGCCATCTCCATAGAAATATTTGTTATGCACTCCAGCGGAGACAAAAAATACACCGTATTTATTCCTATTGCCCTATAATAAGCGGACGTCAAACTGTAAGACAGAATCTTGCTTATATTATAAATGTGAAATTTGATGTAAGAACATTTGTTACCCTCTAACGCCAAAACTACTAACAGAAGTTTGATGAAACTTGGCAATGTTACAGCGTATATACCATATCAGATATATAAACACAAATTTACTTATGTGGCTTTTAACCCACGCAAAAGTCGCAAGCCACGCCCAGTGTTTTTTTAACATAGATTACTTCACACATTTCAACATGTATTAAAATATCCAAAAAAACTTTCATTGCAACTTTACACTATTTAAGTAAGACCTATCCAATGACGCCCCATAGGGCTGCTCTCTGAAGTTTATTTTGTAGCAGTTCATAAAGTAAACCTACCTTCCCAATTTCAAACATAGAGTACACACAACCTCCAAGTAAGAGGTATGTTATATACGTATGAACAGACAGACATGACGAAATTTTAAGGTTTCCCTTTTTCTTCCACTTGGCTACGGCATCCTAAAAACGATATAAATGAATATTATCATCGTTAAAGCATTATTTTTAGCTAAAAACCTGCTACACGAGCGCACAGGAGTACATCACCGCGCTACAGGGGATAGACTCCCTGTTCTTCAACAGAATCTTCGTCAATTTCTCGAGCGGCGTATCCCAGGCGTTCATTGACGACCCGGTCAACTACGGCACTATAGTCGATAAGGTCGGCTACAATCTTCGCAGCGCCGCTGCGGCGTATATAAATCGATGGGTAACTAATGTTTCAACTGGTTTTGGAGGTAAAACCGGGATTATAATAAAAATATCTTTAGATGTATCATAGCACGTTAGCTTATTACTGTAGTAAGTGCCGTAAGGACTTGTGTTATATATTTAGGAAATCTTACTTATTTACGATTTTTTTTAATATAGAAATACATATAATACATGTATGAACATCCATGGCCTAGACGGGATTCGAATCCGCGACCTGTGGCGTAACACGTGGACTATCCACCACGTTACCAACTGAGCCAGCCGGTCGTCCGGATGTTTTACTAAATTACTTATGGCGCCTACAGATATCCTCAAACCAAAGGTTAGGTAAAGTAGGCGTATAGTTGGTGTAGGTTAGGTTAGTAATCCCACCATCAGCGCGGGAAGGTTCCCCCTATCTCTCAGAGGGGGAACCGCTCGGGGTCGGACGTAGAGATGGCCTAATATGCCACGCCATCTCAGCGTTCTCCAG
>JAFELO010000191.1:658462-682552 GCA_017140195.1 Eumaeus atala | reverse complement strand
TTATTATTATTATTATTATTATTATTATTCATCACGATCATGATCATCATGACCGTCATCATCATTATACTTTTAGAAAAGACCTCAGCGGCTGGATCCTGGTGATGGTAGATGTGTGTATTCTGCTTACAGTTCATCAACTTAAAGCTTATGGCCTATGGCATATCGATGACATTCGCTATTCCTAGAGGAAGATATGACCTAGAACACCTGCTGCAGAAACTGTCGCATGACCCGAATTACCTCAGCAGCGTACACAGAAGAATGACACATGAAACTTTTAAGTTGCGAATACCCAGGTTCAAGATAAAAACTTCTATAGATTTCACTGATTATCTTAAACAGGTGAGGATAACAAAATTTGGGATAATATAGTGATAATACCAGATAATATAATAGCCTATGTAAATAAATGCCTCAGTGATCTAGTGGTTAGTACTTCGGACTTCTTTTCTGGTCGTGGAGTTTCGAACCCCGCCATGTACCAATGAGCTCTTCTAACTCAAGTGCATTTTCTGAGTGTGTTCACGACAAAGCTTAAATCACGGGGGGGAACCAAATTTTGTACCATTCTGGAGCTACGAATGGCGGCTGTAGTCCCTATTGATTTCTTGTTCACCCGTTTTCATCGTGTTGATAAAGGTACCTTAACACAGCGATTTTCGAACAAAGTTCTATATTAGTACGTTCACATTAAGAGCTGGTCGTGCAATGTATAATATGAGTCCGATGGAGTTGCTTAAGGATAAATTTAAATTATGACTTTGCATGTCCTATATGCAATGAAAACGAAGTGCTGGTTGACCGTTCACCGGGTGGGAAAACGTTATCCGTGCAGTAGCCGGTCCGGGGTGGATGCGTGTAGCAGGAGCTCGGTCGTCTTGGCGTTCATTGAGAGAGGCCTGCGTCCAGCAGGGGACCGATGAGGGCTGATAATGATGCTGATGATGATGATGTCCTATATATATTTGAAAATCTCATGTATATCCATAAAATCATACAAAAGTCCAAGAAGAAATGTCATTCATTTACGGGTAATTGTATACGTTTTTATAATAAAATTCCCAGTAATATAACAGATTTGTCGATTAATAAATTTAGAGCTACTGTTAAAGAGAAACTCATATCAAAATCATATTCTTATGTAAAATATTTTGTAAATGACAAAAGTGTAACGGAATGAATTACTCTAAATTTAAGTACCTTTGTGAAGTAATGATCACAACTAAAAGAATGATAGGTTCCAGCAGAGTTTACTGTGGGTCTCTTCTCTGACGTGGGCGCGTTGAGAACCCTCAATTTAAACTTAGCCGCCAAGACAAACATACGTGATCATTATACAGATACAGTATGTGAAAATAAACATTAAGTATTTGTAGAATAAACAATGAAATAAATATTGGAGTCCCACGCCATTCCAGTTGTCTATATTATTTTCAAATGTAGCACAAATATGAATATTTGATATGTAATATAATGAAGTATTTCAGATTGGCATCACGATTGCATTTAATAAGTCGAACTCGGGTTTCGATACGATACTCTTGAACAGAAGTGCAACACACAAGCTATACTTGAGCAGAGTAAAACAAAAGTGCTTCATTCGAGTCGACGAGCTGGGGCTGCATAAAGGATTGTCAGAACGTAAGGTTATTCTCATATGTCTGAGTAAATTTGTTAGACGCAGGGCCATTGAGGCATTGTGGCTGAATTGGGCCGCGACCATTGGATATAAACATAATTGGAGTACCACCAGCTCACACGATACCGCCACGATAAAAGTGATGGACATTCCGTTTCGTGCTATTTGTAAGTAGCCGCTGATCTTTCGGATGTGAGGATAGGAACATGTCTGAATATGGTCAAGAATGTGGATGTTTATAGGTGAGTGTAGTCATCAAAATGATGCGTCTTATTTTTTGTGACCTCCGACATCCAGAAACATCCACATAATTGCTAAGCACATGTGTTTTGTTTTTCACTCTGTCCTCTCCAAGGGGCCAACAATCAATCAAAAAGGGATTTTTAAAAACCAGCTCAATAGTTTCAGAGATATACGTTGACAAATATATATACATACTAGCCTTCATTTCACCACAAACTTACATCGTCATCAGCATTTATTCTTCTGACATCATCATCAGACTTTACTCCACTGCTAACTAACATCATCAGCAGACTTTATTCCACTGCTAGCTTACATCATCAGCAGACTTTATTCCACTGCTAGATTACATCATCAGCAGACTTTATTCCACTGCTAGCTTACATCATCATCAGACTTTATTCCAAATCGAAACCGGAGCCTTTTTACGATTACCGACGCCATTGCGACACCCGCAAACTGCGACACCGGAGATATCACTTTATTGCGGTATCATGTGAGCGAGAGCGATGCAATGCAGCATGGCACTATTTCTTACTTATCAGTATTCATTCCACTACTGAGTAACATCATTATCAGACTCTATGCCACTGGTAGGCATAGGCCACTATCAATTAACACTCCCACCACGGTTCAAGCCTTGTCGTGGCGGTGGGGCTTAGTAGCCTGGGGTGAACTCACACATCTTGGACGGAGTCAATTGAACCGAGGAGGCGGGTGTTCTTTGTACCTCTCTTGCAAGAGGAGGGGGCTAAGGAACAGGAGAAGGAGCCGCTATATGTACCCCACTTATAATAAGAGGGGACAAAAGAGCAAAAGGTGGCGGCGCTTTTACGCACGGGGTGAGGGATGAGGATGCGAACCTCACCCCATTACACTGTCCCAAATTTGGTGAGGTTATCGTGTGGCGCGGGACAACCCCATCTGTGGAGATGGCGTCGGTCCCTTAGGGGGCTGACTAGTCGTCGAAGTGCCCAGATGATTTGTTGCTCCGGGGCACCTCACCAATTGCGGCACTAATGTCACTCGCGGTGTTCTTTGTGGGTATTCGACACTATGATGTGCCGCGAGCCTCACACACCACTAGACCCCACCCAGGGCCAGTGAAGGCGCGTAAGTGCGTTTCCACGCGTCGACAAAAGAAAAAAAGTATCAATTAATATCAAGATAAATGAATAATAAAAAAAAATATCAGTTTAATTTATTGTTAAAATTTCAGACGACCGGTACTATATCAGAGACAGGGAGCTAGTGACGAAAGAAGTTACAGCAGACGTACCGTTTTACTTCTCCATCAACATACACGAGTATCCTCAGGACCACTTCCACCTACGCCAGCTCCTGAGTGGTGTCTACCGGGGGCCGGAGGAAGACTGGGTAGAGCTCGCAGGGGGTCAGCAAGAGCCAGATCATGTGGCCTTGCCGAATATTGGCCTGCAACTATTGAAAATTTACAAAGATGCCAAACAAAATATGAACAGCCATAACAATGCTTAATTCAGGAGGGCATGTAGCTTGATCACAGGGAGGTAATCAGAATCATTGGGTGACTACCCAATTACACCCTCACAAGTATACGCGTTGACGTTCCTTACCCTACTCCCCAACGGACCACGTGCTCTTCACAAACCACACACAACGTACATAGCCATCACTTTTAAAGTTCACTTAGTTAGTATTTAAACACTGTCAGTCTGGGTTCCTACCAGCAAGATATTCGAGGGGTTGATATATAAAAACTCCACTGTACATTAACCCTAATTCCTAGACATACCCTCACTAATGTCAGAACCGTGCAATGGTGTCACATTGCCATCCCGTCCTCTGATTCCTAAATATGGAGGCAACTTTTCTATAGATCTTACGGTCGGTAGGTATATTTGAATAGAACACCTAGTATTATGCACATTACATATGTTACCTTCGTTATTTCCACAGTATATTGTAAAAACACTAAATACTTTAAATAATTATTGTAACCTAATATCCTTATTTATAAAAGTTTTAGACCTCCAACAGGCATTTGATTAAGAACAAAACACTTGAGCACTTTCTATTTAATATCAAGACACTGTTACCGCTCGCACTATTCTACGGAGAGGTTGGACCATAAGAAGATGATGATATTGGAGATAGTGAAATAGCAGGCCGTTCCTAATATTATCTGATGCCAGAGGCAAAGGAATGTCCTCGGCGATGGTCTCGATCCGAGAACAGCCGCCAATAGTCTGCCCCTTCCTAACCCTCAACACTAACACAGTTACGTACGCACCAGCACGCTATCAATAACCTACATCTTCTTAACCCACAAAGGCGATGACGTTGTCTCTACCATCTGACCCTAAGGCCAAAAATTGTAGTTTAGAAGCCTCATGCTTGACCAAGCATGTCAGGACTACCTGACCAGGTAGCCCTGGTTTATTATTTGTACCACCAGGCCTAAGCCGTTGGATTCGCCTACATCAACACCAACTTATTGGACTGAGCCATTTCAGTCTAAACAAGATTCATCAATGTTGGGAGAAAAATAATGACAGATATCTTCTGCGGATGTGTTAATTGCAGAAATTATTCCTAAGCCCTTTGGTTTTACAATCTTGTTAGCCATAGCTATACAATACATACATAGCACAGACCCTTATATTTCAAACAGACTTTACTAATCTATGAGTTAATGATTAACAGTGTTATATTTGTGATCACAATAGCAACTTAATACCGGCCACGTGTCGCCACGCGGTGAACAAACCTAAAGGCATAGAAAATGGCGCATCTACAGGATTAAAATTACAAGCCGGCCGGCCAATTACAATGCAGCAAATGAACAAAATGAAAAGGTTTATTGAAATGTATGATGGCGATGCAAATTAAGTTATTCAGACTACCCTCTCAATTCATATTCGTAATTTGGGTATTGGAATGTGGTGTTTATTACCAGGTGTTATAGTCGTTATTGTTTTGTAATCCTTTCGTGAGCGGGCCGCATCCATTTAAATTATGTAAAACGGTTATTATTGGTACATTACCGAGATTAACAGTTAGATATAATAGTAATTAATATAATTATCATTGGAATACACAATTATCGCATTATTACGATCTATAAACTATTAATTGGGTCTACGATTCACGAGTGTTATATTATACAAATCATCAATAATTATCATCATGTATTTATTACCTCAATATGGTCATCATGACTGCTATTAAACGTGTAAAACGTTAAGATTTTAAAATACTTTAATAAATCCTAATAAATTAGAAGGAGAGCAATGTTATTCGAATTCATGTAGATTTCTACATCCCATGCAGCATGGAAGGTTTGGTGGATTTTAAAGTATCGCTAGATTAATCAGCCAGATTTTTTATTTTTTCAATTTAAATAATCCAGTATTTATATTTTCTAACGTTGGCGTTACTTTCTGAGGTAAGCCTCAAAACCTCCTGCTACGTGTCCTTATAACCAAAATGTTACGAAATTGTTTAAGGCGATGTATGTGAACGTTCACCAATTTTATAGCCTCGATAAAAAAAGCATCTGTGGTCATCCTTGGACGAAATATCTATTCCGTGTAGTTGACACGCAATAGATATGAATAGATAATACTAAGGCGTGGTGTCTCCGAGTATCTGTTCCGGGTCCTTCCCTTTAATGTTCAGACTAGGTGAGGTTCCTTTTTTATAGTATAAGACGGAAAACGAGGAATCAGATTTTTTACGACTACCGACGCCCATGAACATCCACACGACTACTATGCCAATGCGTAGCCCTCATTTCCTGCTCCCCGCCAATGAACCGCCGGGTACTCAAACCGCATGAAAGTCGACACCGGAGTTGTCACTATGGTCGTATCGTCTGAGCGAGATCCACTGCAATGCATAATGGCAGTACGTCTAACTAAAATTACTGACCAAACTATCACTATAAGTGAACATGAGATCCAGTAAATATGGCCTATCAAGTAGTCGTCAAGTCCAATGAAACAAATGATTATATGTACCTGTCAATAATCCTCGCAACTGTCTAATACATCCACAGACGTAAGATGACAGAGAAAGACAGATTCCCCCTCATCCTCTTGAAACCTCTGTTTGTTAGCGACTAATTGAGTCCCGGGAGGGACACCTGACGGGGCCCGCGCTCGATACAAACGTATATTAAATTGTGGCGTTTACAATGAGCAGCAAAGTACTGTAAGGACATTTTCATTTTATTGATCATTATCTGTTACAGAAATGTAAAGAGACACATGTAGTGTGTGTACTTGCGCGTGTGCGTGCGCGTGTGCGTATGCGTGTGCGTGTGCGTAAGCGTGTGCATATGTGTGTTGTACAGCCTAACAATCCGATATAATAGTTTGTAGTGATTGCTTAGATGAATGGCAGAGTGGTCGAAGTCACACGAGTGGTAAAGGGGACAAAGTACTACTATATCCCCAGGAGGAAGAGGAGGACTGATCCTTTTTGCCCAAGAAAATTGAAACCACTTCGCACGTCACATTCATTAGTGTCAATGAACAGCTACGTGCTAAAACAGATAGTGAATTCCTCATAGCAATTAGACGCTTTATTTTTAGCCTATGTCATCTAGATTGCCACTACACACACGAAATATAACAGCAATGGCGTCACTTCACGCAGGTATTACGTGACCTGTCAGATTGCGCCCGCTATTCACATTTTACGATGGTATAATGACAAATGTTAAGCTGAGTGCCTCAGCACCAACATGCAACTGAAGAACGAATATGAATCTGATGTGAAAAATGCGCTAGAAATATAAGCGATGTAAGCGCAATAAATCGTTACTTTTTATACTATTATACTTCTTATACTATTATAACAAAGTTTAAATTCGTAAGGAAAAAAACACAAGTAAACACTAAAAATAATAAAGTCACGCCACTATAAGCAAAAATCTTCTTTTTTTAGAACCTGAAAAAAGACGGGGAAGATGATTTTAGATAAATGACAAGGACAGTACGGAATAAAACGGAAAATGTTAGATATAACCTTTGCCGATTAGCAAATACATCTATATAAAATAATCCAATATGAATAATTGAATTAGTTATTATTAGCTAGGTTAAAACAAATTATTACTTTGATGTAGGTACATTAAAAAAAAACTTGTGAATTGTTTAAGTTGATCTGATATTGCTATTATGTAAGAGTAGAATTAAAAAATATATGATGCCTCTCCGAAGGGATCCTGCCCTCACACATTGTTTCAAAATGTGGCATCGTGTAAACTTTTTGGAACGCCCCGTGGAACATCGGCAACGAAAAATCCTTAAAATGTGTTTGACATAATTTATTACCATTTTATCACATTTTTGACCGGTTGAGAGTCACTTATAATTCATCTGCTTCTAAGAGATGGTCAGACCCCATCGCGATATTCAAATCTGACGAGATCGCCTCGTTACTCCCAACTTATGCCGCCGCGAGCAACTGATCCCCGGAATATTATTCACCGTCGGCACTCTGTATGCATGGCAATTTAGATTTTACAATATTCAAATCGCCCGAGCAATAACAATCACAAGCAATTATCAAGGCGTTGGGGGGATGGACTTTGCTTCGCGTTAGGGCTGGCGACTATACAGGCCCGATACAATAAAATGCCAATGTACCCTTTAACGGAATATCTGATAGATAATTAATATGTGGCAACTCCTATCCAAGTCAGGATAAATTTTAAAGTCTGAAGTAATATAAAAAAGATTTTTATTTCCAAAAATAAGGTTTGTATTTAGATTTTATATGGTTAACTGCGTGATTCATCTAGCATTAAATAAATATATTTTTTAAGGACTAAGTTAACGATTTGTAGCACCCGGCTCTTGCTACCTACCCCGTAAGGACTGGCGTCAAGATGTATCATTGCGTTTAAAGCTTAAACACAAAGTTTTTAAATTAATTGTTTTCTTGTCGGAATGTCTTTGTGACTATAGGAGTTATGCGTGTGTGTTGCGTTACCTTTACGAGGGAATAGCGAGTGCCTTTGTGTTTGCGAACAGACCGATACAATAAAATATAAGTAAAAGAATTGTTTTGAATTAGAAATATTATTAAAAAATAATAATACGTAGAGAACATATTATGGTGCATAAGTATGTGCGCAGGCACCAGTGCACTCCTTACCCCCCATTCTCCTCACCGTTGGGACGGTAATACGACACGACCAGAGAGAAATAAAGCGCAGAGTCGGTGGCCTAACGTGTTCTCCGAGATGCGGGGATGTAGCACCGCCATCTTCCTGACTCCGGAATAGTACTACTAATTGAAATATGCCAATATCACTTTGGTCCGACTCGGGACTCCAGTCCAGGACCTCACGACTGTGGTTCAACGTGATTACCACTAGGTCAAGGAGCAGACAATAATATGAGAAATATTATCATGATTGACCCTATTTATTTTTAGTTGATCTTAAATATTGTTGTCATTGGCTAACAAATGTGTTAGTAATAATGAAATACCATTTGATAATTAAAGGAGCTGAAAAGTACAATATTAAAGTAATTGTTGAAACTTATTACTTCTCTATGAAAATTCTTTGTTTTTAAAGTCATTCAATTACACTTGAATAAATACTTCGTGAAGCATTAAGTTCTTTTTTAATTTTGGTAACACCTTGCCTTCGAGACTTTAGCAAAATCACCGCAGACTCGTGCGACCAATTCATATACACAAATATTTCTTTATCCAAAAACTCTAAGCACCACTCCGATAAACAACCCTGGTTTTGTGTCAAATCCCCTTGAATATTCAGATGGCTGTGTATAGCGGAGCTGTAGAATAACTATACTATAATATTTTAGAACTACACTACAGCGAAATCAAACGCAGAGGACTTGTTAAACATGCGAATTTATATATGTGTGTTATAATTTAACGCAAAAATTACTAAATTTGGTGCAAACGTAAATTACAAATAAAATCACATAGTGCAAGGATAGCATTATAAGAACTATTGTTATCCCAAAAAAATCTATTAAATGTATTGATCCGTTAATGAAGATTGTACGAGGTTGAATCCTGGGCCTGGCGGGGCCCCGGATTCAACCTCGTACAATCTTCGTGGTCGTGGAGGTGGTCTTATATAAGATGAAGGTACATAAGAGAAACAGGAGGAGACGTTTTTGCACACGGGGGTAAGGGTCGTTGCACTGTCACAAAACTGATAGATTTGTCCTGTGATGCGAGGCAGCCCTTCCGTGGAAGATGCACCGGTCCCCTATGGGACTGACTGGTCGTCGAGGTGCCCTGATGAAATAATGCCCCACACATCACTGGAACCCACCCAGGACCTTTGCAGGCGCGTGAATACGTTGAGTCAGAGCTGAATCTCTCCACGTCTCATTTTGGGGGACTTGAGGATCTTTGCATTACCCTTTCTCTCACTCTTCTGCAGGATTTAAGTCACTGTTAATTTTGGACATTGGTATAATTTATTTTCCATGTTGCATAATCGAACCGGCACAAGCGATCGTGTAACTATAGATCAAAATATCATATCAGCGTCACTTTACGCTGATGGGCGATGGCATTTGCATTGCGTCGCGTGAGTGGCCCGTGGCCAGACGGTGAATGAGAACAACGCATCTGTGTAACATCTATCTAGCTCCTGTTTATGACGTCGGTAGTCACTAAAATGCTTTGAATGCTCGTTTGCTCCTTAAACTATAAAAAGTATCCAACGAGTACTTTAATTTGAGAACTGAGATTTTGAGTTACAGGTAATTTAATAAGTGTGTGAATTACAGTCGAATCAGACCGACGAATCCAGGAAGGTACCTCTCTCGCAAATGATACCGCCATAAAATGACTGCTGGCACCTTTCGCGAGATGAATGACTTTCCAGAGGTAGGATGCTGATACCCTATCAATACGCGGAGGTCTAATGGTGACTGTTGTCATAAAATTCTCAGATTTCTCCTTTGCCTCATTATGCCTATGTATACTAGTAATATAAAGCTGCAGAATTAGTTTGTTTGTATGCGCTAATGAGCTACTGGTATGAATTGAAAATCTATTTGTGTTAAATACTCCATTAATAGGACCTGACTAACTAGAAAGAAACCCCGGCGTGATGCTATTAAAAACAAGTCCGCATTCTATTTAACATCATATATTTAAAAATAAATAGACTGTTTAACATAATATCTATCAATATGGCTACTACTGTAGACTGCAATGTCTCGCACCAGGCCGGCAGTGCGCTGGTGAAGCGACCGCAGCTTTATCAGACAGAAGGTAGCAGAAAAATTGTGCGCAGTGCTCCGTGCGACAGCGGGCCATTTGTTAATTCGTTGAAATATCGCGGCAGGCGACGGCTATTCATTATAAGGCCGGCTCGTTTGTGCCACACGTGCGACTCGGTAGCGCCAGCAAAACATAATATCCACGACTAAATTTAAACGTCGAGAAATTTATTCAAGAAAAACTTTTATTGAAATAAAACTTTTAGAAATATTCAGGAAATACTGCCAGTTTATTGAAATAAAACTAAGAAAAACAGGAAATACTGCCTAAAAGTTACTCTCTAATGCCGAATTAGTGCCAATAGGGCCGCCAACCGAGGAAGTAACTACCGCTCATATCATACTACCGCAAAGTGATATAAAAAACCTCACAAATATATATATATAGATATATATATAGTATATTTATTTCAAACAAACTTTGTGCATATTCCCACAAATGTTATAAGTTGTCATGATCATACCTTCCACTAGTACGGTGCCTATGGTATGATAGTTCGAGTTTTTTTACTAATGTTGTCATTAGAAATTTTATTTAAATGGAAAATTAATATTAAAAAGTCAAGAAAAATGATATCGCTCGTTATACTATCTTGAGATGAGTCATGTGGTGTTAAATTATCTTCATATTAATCGTATAACCACTATCAGTTAAGTACTAATATCATATAAGGTAATGAAATCCCCAAATATTTTTTTTGCAAACTGTACCTTCTCTGCACTTCCTGTACAATAGTGACAGTGATGTTTTTTGTCCCTCTCTACCTCGTATTGGTCACATGCTGCGTCTCATCTGCACCCTAATGAATAACTTACATGTATTGCAGGCCTGAATTTTGTGGTAATGTTACAAATTATTTATTTCAGGCGAATTAATTAGTAGATTTGTTAAATTACTATTTCCGTCCAGTTATACTCGTAAGTTTAATTTCGCACTTTAATCGGCGGACGGTAAAATGCCTAATTGTAAATTATCACAGACGATCACCGGTCAGCATTCGTAGAAGTAGAAGTAGTAGACTCGAAACTATTCGTAAACACGCACGTCGCTAAAGACATTTTCCATCCAAAAATAGTAAACTTAAACCCGAACGATCACCGACAGGACATTCTGGTCACTGAGCACATGTTTGTATTTACAAAATCCCGTTGTGTAGTCTATTGCTGACGTCCTCTAACTCCCGTCAACTTCTAAACCGGTATTAATTAAACGGATTGCAAGCGGGCGGTTCTGTCTGCATAGTTGGCTGTTTGTCTTCCAATAGATGCTATTTATACCCGAAAAATATCCGGATAATTCAAAATCATTAGTTGTACGTTCCACTTGAATTTCAACAATTGAATTATTAGTCTCTATCTCTATATATAAAAGCGAAATACCACGCACTGATTAATCATCACTGATCAAACAACCGAAATCGTAGTAACGTTTTAAAATATAAACTTGAAAAAAAAAAATAGCAGAAACGTTCCTTTTCGGGTGCTGACGTCCGATAACAACGAATATTACGAAACTCCATCCCTAAAGTTGAAAGAAATATTCTTTGTTGTGCACAACACTAACAATACCGGTGAACGACATTAGACTTAAGGCAGAGCACAGTTGACTTTATACATTATGCTATAATTTTTTTATAAAATAATTATACGAATATCAGGTCATGGTCACGAGCCACTTGCGTCCAACGGCTCCCCAGCAACTTAACCAATCCGCTAGGAATAACATTTGCGAAGTCCTCAGTCCACCGGTTAGACAACACTTCCGGTGCGGGGCCGCCGAAAGACGGAGTGTTGGGCGTGTATTCATGAATAAATACACTAACAGATATCCAATATGATGTTGCATACTCAAACATATTACATATACAAACAGAAAGTACGCAATATCAATAAATAGGGTAGGTGTACATTTTATTGATACAATATTGGACCTTTATATAGGTATACTTTGCTATATTAACTATGGAGGATAATGTAGTGTTTATTTCATCAGATATTTAAAGATATTAATATTTTCTGCGCGTTTAATGTGGGTAGGTAGTGAGTTCCAAAATAAAATTGATCGAATAGCAAAGGAGGAAATAAAGAACTTAGTATGGTGTGTAGCTAGTCCACAATAATATTATTAAAATAACGTAACTCTTTAGAATTCGGCTGTCGAAATACAATTTCTTCCTTTACCTACGCTGGTTTTCTCGGGTCAAATAATATGGAGTATAAAAGTGTAGACACTCGGGAATTACGACGAGAACTAATAATCAATCAATTAAGTTTTTCGCGATATTCGGACATGTGTTCAAATTTGCGAACCCAAAAATTAAATAAGTTAAATTTACGAAGCACTTATCCGCTTATTCAATGATATATATTAATAATCCGCAATCCCAAATTTTGTTGAAATTTGAAGATGAAAAAGAAAGATGTTTTATGCCGCATAAACCTTTGCAATTAATTTCTTAATGCCCAGGACAGATTTTGATCTAGATACACGCCGAGATCTTTCACATATTTACATTTGACATAGTTATTCCGTCTATGAACACTTGAGAAAGGTTATCCCAGGGAACCTTTGAAAGTAAACCAGGACTACCTATAATTATGGCTTGTTTTTTATTAGGAATATTAGTGAAACCATGACATTTTCTCCAGTCTCAAATAGTGTCCAAATCATTATTCATGACATTGATAGCAACGGACAAGTTCCTCACAGATACATAACTGAAGTAGGGTAGAAAAGTTAATTAAAGAAGTGAGAAGAAAGAGAAATAAATAGTGTGGTTTTGTCAATAAAAAGAGCAAAAAGGAGAGGAGATAAGTCACACCCTTGATGGATGCCATCATTGACAGGAGACCACCTCGGAAGGCTCATTCAGATCTTAACCCTCTGGAGCCTCTCAATGAGGTAACGTTTCAATCTGGATAACAAAGCTATCTATACTTTTGAGATACTAGATGACCGGGTTTTCCCGGTTATAACCATAGTCATCAGCGGCCATAAGGCGTCCACTGCTAATATAATATGTTTATTAATCTATTTAAAGTTCAGCAGTATAGGATATCTGTCTAATATTTTTATTTAAATCGGACAGGCAATCCCAAACAAACACCGGGGACCCGTGATTTTATATGTTTTAACACATTGTAAGTTCGTATTTTTGTGGAAACTTAAATCCTCATCAACTGAACTGATTTTGAAAATAGTTTTTTTAGGTATACGTAGGAAAGGACTATCGAGCAATCAGGGCCGTTTGCTGACTACCGACACTAATCAACATCCGCATATACAGATGCCTTGCCTTCCTTCACGCCATACCATCGACTCCCAATGGACCACCGGCTACTCACCAACCCCACAGGACAGCACATATCCATTACCTGGCGGTATCACCTGATAACTTTTGACTAAAATGCATTTCTTCCTACACTAATAGAAAATTACCTTTCTCTTACTTTATTCCGTAAACGTATGAAAAGATTTTTTGTAGGCGGATTTGTAAATCAAGTTTGAGAAAAGACTGCCGAATGATTACGTGTCTCTCAATCACAATTTTAAGTCCGAGAGATATATAAGTAAGAGGTGGCACTGCCTATGCTGCATTGCAGCCGAATTCTTCCGGCACGACCGGAGACGTACCTCTCGCCTGACATCGCCGTAAAGTGGCAGCTATGCAATCCCCGTTGTAAGTAGACCATTGGGATGGAGGAGTAAAGGAGGACAACGCATTCGCATGACAGCAGTTACGCGGATGTCCTTTAGACATTGATAGTAGACGTTTGTAGTCGTCGAAAGCCTTCAATTTGTCGTTTGCCCCTAAACTATAAAAAAATATCGACATGATTGAGTGTTTATAACCAAGAGCTTTATAATGCCTACAATAAAGTAATAGTAAGTTGAGCAACAGTGTGTTAGTTTTAAAAATCACTTTGTCTGTGTCTTTGTGGCCTGGCTTCTACTTTTTCGAATTTGGCGCGACAAGCCTGGGTCGAAGCTGTTTATTTTTAGGCGTTATCCGGTAGATGGCGATAAACAGGGTTCATGTGTGAGTGGAGGCAACACCCTCCTACAACCGGATAGTACTGACAGGACTCCCATGAATCATGGCCATCCGAGAGGTTGGGGGTTACAGGACGATGCAGGTAAAAATGCTAGACGACGACTAATATTAGTGCGTAACATTGCGTGAAGTAAAAGATATCCGACGCATGAGGAGCAGCGCAGATGGAAGTGAGCTGGCCGAGAAAACTCGATGCAGATGTGGAAAGAAAGGCTGGAGGCGCTGCTAGTCAGTGCGGATCTATTAACAGCCTTAAATCGCACGAAACCTAAAACACCTAGTTTCCCATATGTGGTCGATATTACAGGATGCATCTGCGGTAGCGATATAATAATACAATAGTTTATTTCCCACGAATATACATACTTTATACATGAATAGCAATCATTGATTTTAGTAGGTGTAGATGTATCGTGATGTACTGATGCCTAAACTAGCCCTTAGGGGCCTGTATATCAGGTACGACCCCTTCTACTTCTTTTTATTATTAGTCAATCATATAATAATTTACATTAAGTACAATTATTTTATACCTTTTTACTTTCGTTAAATCATAATGAGGCTTATGGTGTAAACGATATCACATCAATAAACAGCGCGTCGTTAAAATTAGCGACATAGTGCAAATCAAACAAGGCTGATTGCGAATCGCGTTTCATATTCAGTGTTTGTGGCCGCTAACAAGTTGACACGAGTCGCGTGACGCCCCCTCCCCTCCCCGCACATCGTCACATGCAGTGACGGGAAACTAGTGGAGGGTAACTTCGTCTCATTATTAGTGTTATATTATGTTAATATTTGAAAATGATTATCTAGTCATCATTGGCCGAAAAATAGCACTGGACACAGGTTTCCTTTTAAAGAGCGCCAGAAATTATAGCCCATTCCAGTATTTTCGAGTAAGAACATTAATAATGTAATGTTTTAAACGAGTTACATATTTTTTTATTTCTGATATCATATTGAATTGGATGTTTTATATATGTTTATCTGTGCACACGTCTGACCCTAAGATGCGCTTGACGCTGTCTTGCCGCGTCACGGTCACGAAAATGAGCATCATGCCATACATTGACTAAGACAGACCCCCCGCCCGACTATTGCTCCCTTCGTCGAAGTCATTTAGCCTCTAAGGTTAGGTCATAGCCTTATTCTATCGTACTGACATTCAAAGCTATATATTGCCAAATCAAACCATCATGGTCCAATAAATACTCGTACATCTCCATCACAAACCGTGAACTCGGACCTGTTCTGTCACTCTAAAGGAGGAAAGTCAAACGCGTGCCCACTTCAGCAATAAAATAATTATAAGACGGTTACATTTTGCGGTAAAGAAAGGCCATGAATCTCCCACTAGGGTGTATAGTATCCCACCCTGGTTATGCCTATACGGAACATCTGCGTATATTCTGGTTGTGTTGTCTTCGGTCGAGGGTAGTGCGTTATAGATCCGATTGCTCCTGTACATCCATTATAATAAACAGTTAGCGTTCTATAAAGAGGGTAGAATTTCCATGAGGTAACTGACAAGATGATGTGTTGTTATTGTGTTGTACCATCTATAACGATACGATTAACAGGGGAAAGAATGTCTTGACGGTAATGGTAAAGTTTACCGCCTTTTTGGTGGACATTAGCAACGATGCAAGCAGGATTCAACGACGACGAGCAAATAATCGGTACATCAGTCAAGGCGAGGGCGATACCGTGTCCCCTGATATGTTCAGCTATACACCCATAATCATACCCACCTCTTGCTATACGGGGCTAATCACAGAAGAAGCACAGAAATTTACTTTCCAACGCTGCTCTTTCAGCATAAGTTGAGCATCATTTAACGAAAGAAACATTTTACTGCACTAAATATGATTTTTACACCAAACGTACCCTCTTCGCTTTTAAAGCACTTCATGCAATTAACTGAAGTTGCAAATTTTCAGTGGACATTAAAAACTCAATCAGAAAGCGTTAACGGTACGTGCAACGCTTGCAGATGCGACAACGCATAACGCACGCTCAACACGTAGCGTGCTACTCAAAAACCAACCAACGCCAATTATAATTTGCGTAATCAAATGAAGACCATTTTGTGGTGTTGATGCGTGTAATCCTTTTTTTAATGTTACCGTTAATAGTAAATGTTTTGTAATTATTATTAATATCAATAGCCTGATGTATCCTACTGCCGGACTGAAGGCCTCACTAATCTCTTTCCACACCTATCCGTTTAGAGCTAGATAGGGACAATCATTCCGAATGGAGTCCAACTCGATTTTCTAATTACTTTAGGATATATCTGGATAGCAATCCGCCCCGGAGTTGACCTTACACACTAGTTCTGTTACATTTGTGTGTTGTGTTAACAATGTATACAATTTAACCCTCATCGTGAATTGCTCTACCTTTTGTCGAAAACCACACATTTTTTTTTAGTTTCATGGGGAAATGCATTTACACACTACCATCACACTTGAGTGGGGTGAGTGGGTGTCACTCCTGAAGTTAATGCCTACTAAAACTTCGGCGTGCTGTTAGCCGTCTAAACTGATGGGCCCTGTCAGCCTCGATGACTGGCCAGTAACTCTTAAGAAAGGGCCGGGCTTTTCCAACTACGACAACCTAGCCGTTGCTAAGTATAGGCCGTGTAATGAGATCATGTTCCTATTAAGGAAAGTGGCATAGTTTTCTACATCTTCTCTTCCAACCCTTTCCACGATCGCAAACGTCGTCTGCGACGCGCATTGTCCACTGTTGTTTCGCCGACATTAATGTGCCCTAGATATCTGTTTAAGAGGGCAAGAGACATGAATATATTTATATAAATAATTAACATGGAGCAAAGTGGCCTTCCTTTATCTAATTACAGATTATATAACAGATTATTGATTTTTACGGCCATTGAAATTCTCTTCATTAGGACATAACCTATTCGCACTGATAACTGATTTTGATGGGGGTTTCTCCAGGCATAGTAACGGCTTCTTACCGGTCGCCGCTGCATTGTAACTGATACAGGCTGTAATGCAGCAGGCATTAACGCATAAAAACATTACGTTATGTATTAATTTCAAGTGTACTGCTTCAGTTAACCAGTAATAATCGACAGACAGATGCACAATGAACGATCACAGTATTCAATCGGCACCTTTTAGCTATGGAACCCTAAAAGCGTCGTATATTTTTACTGTAATAGGATTATATACATTATCTGTAATCTAAATTGCTATCGACGCAGCTAATCTCGACGTTAATAATTTTAAAAAATTCTCCCACGCTCCCCGCTTAATCTCCTCCTTTTTTGAACAACTAAAATGTGTTTGTTAGGAAGGGATTGTAAACATGTTTTTTTTTTTAATTGTTGTAATTTTTTTTAAATTATATATAATATATTTTCTATGCTTGAATTTTTGAAGTCGAATAATTTTGATGTAGAACACATTAGAGAAAAGACTAGATTTGCAGAGACACAAAAACATTATTTTTGTACACCCCTGATTCTTGAACTCCATATTTTCACATAGAAAAAAATCAAGTAATATTTTGTTCCAAACTAGATATTATCGGGATTTACGCAGCTATATATGCTTGCCATTAATCCCATGAGGGAAAACAAATATATATCTACACCATAATAAACTCCCCATATATTTGTGACGACTTGATGTGTCTTTAATAGGTCATAGAGTCAATGCCGAGATTCAATCTCTACGAATCTTCGTTTTTTCTTCAATAAGAAGGACTAACACCTCCAACGCCGGACTGTTACCTAAAATTTAAAAACTCTGTTCTACTTTATACTATGGCTGAATTTCACCTAAGCCTATATGGCAACTGTACATGCCTGTCACTATATCCAAGACAAAATATATAAAGACACTAAAATATAACAAACTCCCCATATAGTTTTATGTCGCTAACGACGAGAACTGTCTGTAACAGGTCACAAAACCGATACCGAGAACTTTTCCTCTACCAATCGGCCGTTTCCCTCAAATAGAAAGACTCTGTTATCAATTCCCGTATCGCGAGATGAGTTCTCATAACGATGGCAATAGAAGGCCGCCCTCCGAGCTCGCACCCTCCCTGCCGTGGTGCAAGTCACAGGCGTGTGACTAGCTGTGTACCGATACCTCGCTTACCTTAATTTCAAATTCTGTATAAGATTATCTTGTGGTTTAGCGGTAATCATGTTTAACAATAGATCGTGCGCTCCCGGGTTCAGATCTAGGATTGGTGGATTACCTGCTTCTCGTAGAGCACTTAAGCCTTTGGCTTGATTTGTCTTCTATCGTGGCGACCGGCCGCCGCGGCCCCGTAGGAATAGGAGCGTAAACAAAACAGAGAGTGATTTTGTGTCTACACACGCATTTGGGCACAACATGTACAGTTGTCCTATATTTTTCCGTTTTTCCGTAGTTGGCTAATCTCAAAACAGTACCTACATGGCCACCGTAGCCAACAGTGGGCTAGGATAAGTTAATAATTTATATCAAAATACTGATTTCATTCTGGAATTTTTCTTGATAATTTAAACTGTAATAATTTTCATCGTTTACTAATCAAACTGTAGACATCTAAGAAAGTATTTTAATTTAATCTATCGGACGACATCACTAAACTAAAAGTTTTATGTTAGCGACAGAAGTTACCTTTCGTGTACTAAAGTTGTGGCTAAACTTTCAAGTTTCATGCGCTTAATTAAAGAGGGTCTTCAGTACAAGATGACAACACATCTATAAATCGACTGATATACATTTTCAAATTGTTTAAGCACTTCATTGAAGTGTATCCGAGCGGTTTAATTACTATTTACAACCTTTGTGACGCGATACAAAATTTTTTGCATCAAGCTTCGAGAGTGGCGCTTTTTAAAATTATCAATCGCTGTCAACTTGTCCCTTGACCCCTAGCTGCGCCTTAAGACGGTCATTTAACCGTAATAATCGGCGAGTGCGGAGAGAGAACAAACGGGACGTCGCTCTTTATCTCGGCGCACGTGTAATTGGGGACTGAGCTGGCGGAGAAAAAAGATATTCTTTACCTTTATATTCCGTATTTTAGTAAGAGGTAGCGCCATGCTGCATTACAGACGAATAAGACCAGGAGATACTTCTCGCTCACAAGATACAGTCAAAAACTGACAGCTATCCTATCTTTTTGTTAGTTTTCGGTGGTCCATTGGAGGCAGGATGGAAATAAACAACACACCTGCATTAATAATAATACAGACTTATAAAAAATAAAATTATAAATGTTTTTGATCTGCTCGTTTGGCCCCTTACTCTATAAAAAACATATTTCGCAGCTTTATTTGATCTATACAAGCTTTGATTAACTTTAAAAAGTGCAACACAAAAGCCGGACATAGTAAACGAAACCCTCAGAAAAATCGTAATGAATTCCTACCGAATTGTTTTTATATTCACCAAGTATATTTGACGTGGTCTACGTTTCTTGGTCTGCGAAAGAAGAAAGAAAAGCGTCGTGGAGAAACCGGCATCTCCGGCGAGAGTAAACTCTTTACCAGAGAGCTGCACAAAACTTTTGATTCCATTTACTTCTGTTTCTTAAAATACCTACTGACGTTAATATTTCTACAAAAGAGAAGGTATATTATGTAGTAATTTTCAATGGTCATTAGCAATGGTCTTTAACATTGTAAAATAAAAGTATATTATCATGATCCCACATGTACAAAATAAAATCCAAATTTATATACAAAAGTTTTGGACGTAAAGTTTGAAGGATCTGTTCAGTTACATTCGTGGGGAGCAATTCCATTATCACAGTAAGCAATCAAAGTTTGAGGTGCGTTCATATGTACTCGGATCCTTGTGGATTCGATTAAAATCTTACCATGCACTTTCAACTCTAAAACGGATCCGATTGACTTTGTAAACCGACTCATGAGCTAGTGAAGCATTTAGCCAAATATATGCAAAGCTGCCCTATCTATTGATTGAGGCTGTAATGGTCTATATTCAAATGGGTATCTGTTTGAGAATTATCATCATCATCTAGTAAGACGTAGTGACATGTTGCATTGCAGCGGCATATGGTCGGATCGTTTTGCCCAACAAACGAAACGGATTCATCATCAGTTTACACCACGTTAATCTGAGCAATAGCTCACCGCTTCAGACCTGTAGCTGATGATGATGTCCAGCCAATTGTAATTCAATTACAACACAAGGCTGAGAATGCGAGAAGGAAGTTGTTATAAGTATTCGGCAGCGAGGGTCGGCGTCTGAGTCGCAGGATTTGAATGCTGAAGCAGCATTAACATTAACATAATCTGGTGTTGCCGTCTAAAGTTCCGCCTGAATTATTTGTAAGACGTCTCCGTGACGCCCCGACACCGATCCCCAGGGAGGAGACGAGGCAACGCTCGTCACGCTTAAGTTAACACGTACTGCCTACGACATCTTAAATACATATTCGGAAATACGACTGATGACAAAAGCACATGTATATTAACAATTTTTTTCATATTACATTGGGCAAAATTACCACTGTTTGGGACACATATGCAAAGAGACGACGTGGCCACAAAAGGGATAGCGAGATGAATTTGATGGATCCTGTCTGGTTGGCGCGATGTGCGAATTTTCTCTGTACCGAGAAAATTGGAAAATATGTAGGAAGCCCAACAATGGGACACATATATTGCTCAATATAATAATAACAATATGGGTACGAGAAACCGGAACTCTACAGTTACTTTTAGATGTTTATGTTAGATATATATGAGTACACCCTCAGGGGCATCCAGATAGTTGTTATGCAGCAAACAGGTCACCGAATAGTCACAAACCACATGAAACTCAACAGCTTACTTTACGATATCACGTGAGCGAGAGGTACCTCCCCGGTCGAGTTTGGCTGCAAAGCAGCATGATACAGGTTCTGGAGCGGAGGCCGCGTTTAGGAAAACAAAGTGGGAACGTGGGAAGACGATCTCCGTGCAGTAGCTGGTCTGGGATGGATGCGAGCAGCAGGAGATCGGACGTCTCGGCGTTCATTGAGAGACGTCTATGTCCAGCAGTGGACCGATATCGATCTGGAGTTCTGCTCCATTTAATAAAATACAAGAAGTGCATTTTAAAAAGGTTATTTTAAAAATCTTGTTTTAAAATCCTACTAATGTTATAAACGTGAAAGTCTGTAAGTATGGGCAGATATTTCTCGTGAAATCTATTGAGTGTATTTTTATGAAACTTTACAATAATACTGCTTCTACATCAGAATAACACATACATCTCATCGGCTACAGAAATGACATCTTCCGCACTTGGTTATGTTTGTAGTCCACGTTGACGAAGTCGTGGGTAACAGCTATTACAATTACCCAAAATATAAAGCACATGCTCAAACACACATAAAACACACACACAAACGTATATAAGTTATGTAGCAAGTACATGCCTTTCGCAAGAAAAGATATAGTATGCGTTAGCTCAAGCGGTGAGGCTTCTCCCTGCCAATGTAAAAGTCATATACGGGACAATTTCCTATGAAATTGCTTATTAAGTGATTTTCATTTTCTTCACATTTTCCCCGCACAGTTCGAGAGTATGGGGAAATACATATTGTACAAATTTTCGGTTTTGTATTAGTGAAATTCGGGCACTACATGTATGCGCGTTGTATTTTGATATCATATTTTTTTATTCCTATCTTACCGCTACGGAGATTTAAACGTACGAGAGGAGAAGACGACCGGGCAAGTACCCCTCTCACATAATACAGCCGTAAAGTGATATCCTCGGTGTCGTGGTTAGTGCGGTTTATGAGTATACGATTGACCACAGAAAGTGTAGCAGAGCTTCTTAATTTTAATTAGCTTATTTATGACTTCTCTGTCCCGCTACACGTTTTTTTGTTCACAACCTCATTGAAATATCTCTTAACAAAATTACTGAACAACCTGGTACGGCTGCCATTGACACCATTCGTCTGTACACTAGTAAATATAGTAAAGGACAATCCACTGATCCTCAGTACGTCGATGAAGATAATAAGATATATTTTGGTCCTCTTAGATATCCTCTTCGTCCAAAATATATCTAGCACTAGGTGTGTATATGTCTCCCGCGCCAGTTCCATCCCGAGTGAAACAACAAGTTTTTGAAGTTTTCGAGTGTGCCTTTGAAGTATGTTATTCCAGATTGTCATCTATTCATATCAGAGTAAGGACAATTGTTTACATTTAATTACAGAAGGCGGTGGCATCTGTAACAGTAACGCACGCCAACTCCCGACCGATAACCCGTATGTGTGGAGATCCTATGTTATATTAGGACCATACGGTAATGCTGAGCTTCAAAAGCTTATGTTACTTTCAAACCTTTCTGCAGATTACTGAGTACTCTAGACTAGGAAGTCATTATTATGTAGATGTGTAATCCTCCTTCACTGCACCCCTCCAACGTGCCGCTGGAAATTGGCAGCTCGGAACGTTATAGTATCTCCCATGTTGCAGCAGTATCATATGAGCGACAAGTACCTCCCCAGTTGTGCCGGCCCAATTTAGCTGCAAAACACACTGCACTACCTCTCCACTACTTCTAATGGCATAACACAGGTCCCAATCTGAAGGGGCCCCTGGTCATAGAACAATGCGCACAGGTGGGACAATAGTTGGTTAAACGAATATTGAGTCAGGGGGCCGATGCGATGAGTATACTTTAGTTACAAGACTGAACATATTGCGATAATCCTGGTCGTAACTGCTAGATTTGGTTCAAAACTTGCAAAACATGTGAGAATACTACGGTTGTTTGCCTCACCGTCACAGTAGTGAGACTATAGCACATGACAATCAGCGGCACAAACTCTCGCGGCACAATGAGTAATCATTAAAGTTAGCTTCGCAATCGTCGCCCCACACGTATTTGCATACGCCCCGGGCTCCGCTCGCTGCCGCGGTGACAAGCAGGGTTATGCAAACTTTAATTTTGGGATTCATTTTCGTATTATCTAGTGATAGCTCGGGGGCTACCGACTAACTATATGTTATTGTTACACTCAGTTGTTTTGTATCAAAATGTTCATTAGATCTTCGCCAAAATATATGCAAGCGCAAACATTTATGCACATTTGTGACGAACCAGGCCAGTTCCATGAGTGGTATTATTAATGTTTTGTTCGTCTAAGGAATTATAATATTCTCATAGGCATGTAAAATATTACTACTCCAAGAACAAGTGATATACATTTCAGTAATATAACTAGATAACCCAACCACGAGTTGCTGTAGTTATAAAACTATTAAATTTTTATTAATTGAAATAAAATAGACTATGTTCTAAGTCTAACAAAGCGACATGTCTCTGACAAAAATCATGAACATGGGTCCAGTAATTTCGTAGATTAGCCTGGACAGGCATTACACGAGATTTTCCCATAATTTAAATGGTCGATCCAGCAAAAAAAATTCTCGACTATCTTTCGTTCGTAAACGGTTTTAAGAAAAACCGAGGAGCCTAAGGAAGTACGGACGTAAGTATATAAACTTAAATCTCCTCATACAGAAAAGATCTCATTTTCGGCTCGGACCCTCTATCACATGAGACGCCAAAGGACTCCACAGGCCGATCGCACGCTTCGTTGCTCTCGCATTTGTCTGGGCCTTGGAGCGGACCCACATAAATTGTACAATCAGATTTGCTGTCAAATTTAATTCATACTAACAAGGGACAGAGATGTATTTATATTTTATGAGAATGCGAATACAATTTTTATTTTGTGACGCGAAGACCTTTTTAACACGCGGATATCTAGAAATATTTATCTTTTTTTTTTTGTTGACGCGGGGAAACACATTTACGCGCCTTCACTGGCCCTGGGTGGGGTCCAGTGGTGTGTGGGGCTCGCG
>JAFELO010000191.1:631665-658199 GCA_017140195.1 Eumaeus atala | reverse complement strand
CCATGGTGTCTCGGATAACCCCAGGCTACTGAGCCCCACCGCCACGACTTGAACCATGGTGGGGAGAAATATTTATCCTGGGTGACATATCGAGTGATTATGTGCGGTATGTTACTCCTAGCGGCTTGCTTAAGGTGGCGTGGAGCCACTAGATGCAAGTGGGCCGTGACCGTGACCCATGGCGCTCTGTGGAGATGGCCACGTCCAGCAGCGTTGATGATGATGATTACTAGCGGCTAGCGCAATCCACATCACCACTACCGTTACTAAACATTGTTCTTCAGTAATATTATTTGTTCTAATATTTCCTATTCTTGTGGTTCTCCTATTTTAAATCCATTATCGAACTCATGTAGAAAGATATCTCAACCAATACATATCAATAATCACTTGTATTAGATACAAGATTACCAACACATAGATAAGGAAATCGAGTAATCATCAGCCTTTATCCGTCAACTACTGGACATCTTTTGATGAACGCCAAACCGACCCATCTCCTGTAAATTGCACCCGTTTTGGACCTACTCTAAGTTATCCTACCTGGTGAATCATGACGATTCATCTGCAGCCAGTCCACGACAGCAGAAGAAGAAAAATCTCTCATCAAATTTTATGATATAAAATAAACATTCATAAATTTTATCGTAAGAGGAAGCCCGTATAAACGAGAAAGGGGTTATTTCAAATAACGAGCTATTTTCTTTATCAGAGATCGAACGGTTTTGATAGAGCGTCGGGTGATGTCCCCTAGGTAGCCAATTAGCTACCCCCTGTACACAGTAACGAGACGTCAAACTTTTTACCCGCACACCCTTTTGTTTGTGGTCCTACGCTACACCGATAGGACCGAAAATGGTTACATTTATTCTCACTATACAAAATCATTATCACTTTTTCAATAGCGGATATCTTATATATGTCGATATGTCCATGGCTGGTTGAGTGATGGTTTTATACTAGTCTGTGCAGTAATAAAACAAATGATTGTTTGTTAAGTTACTTTGCCGACTCTACACACCTTAGCTGCTAGTGGTCAGGTGACATTGCTCTATTTCGAAGAATCCGCAAAAAAATGTGTATATTGTTATTTTTCAAAATAAAATCTTAAAATATGTATAAGACTTAAGGATGTTACGAGGCCTCCTACAAACTTAGTTAATTAATAAGATTCTTGAGCTATTCAGTTGTGGTGCATCATTTATTAAAGGCTTGTTATTACAGGCTTTAAATTGTAACTATCTGTATTAAAACTCCTTTTTAAGTAAGTAACTTCACGCCTATTATCCACGAAGAGGTAGGCAGAGGTGTGTACTAGCATCCACTCGTACGTCCAGTAGATATACTAGCACACCCACGATTAGCCAAGGTCCTGAGGGGCATGATGTTACAGGTGGCAAGCCTATGGCCACTTCGGGCACATGCCAAACCCGGACAATGTAATGCATACTCAGATTAATCTGAAAAACATTTAATAATAGTTGTCCGACCTGGGTATCGAACCCTCCTTACGCGGTTGACGGTAAGAACGGTAAGACCAGCGACACCCGCAACGTTAGGGTGATTTTAGTCTCACGCTCACCGTCAGCGGTCATAGCTCAGCGCGTTGTTTGTCAGCGATGGGGCTCAGCGTGGCTCGCTTTAGTATCGCACTGACCGCCTTACCGTACAGACGACGACAAAAGGCGGAGTGTATTAATTATTTTTTTGCTTTGTACTATGTATCCCAAAAAAATAAAAACCGGCGACGACGAAGACTCCATGTTCATCCATTGATTGAGCAGAGAGCCGTTGCAGGAGAGTTAGTCTTGTTATGTGGCGCTTTGAGGGCCGACGAAAGTAAATTCCGCTTCGCGATTCGCCATGACTGTACGCGCTGACGACGTCCGCTCCTCTTGACACTAAAACGCTCACTGAACGCAGAGGCGCTCGTGCGATCGTCAGCGCCGATAGCTACGCGGGGGCGACGCGCGACGCGTACGGACGGCGCTGCCTCTTCCTAAAACAAACAAGCACACAAACTCTTATAATATTAGCAGAATTTACAGTTTAAATGAACTTTTAAATGCAGTATATCATTGAATATTTATTCACGTTAGCTCACATTTATTATCATGTTATTTAAGCTCAGCGATTGGAGAGCCCATCGAAGTTGTTGCGAAGTTTGCTTATTACGATTCAGCGTGCGGGGTGAGCCACTCATGAAATTAAATTACACCGAGCTGAGCTAGCTCTCGCTATTAAATACATTAAATTTGTGGGGCCAAAAAGTAAATAGAAAATTAAATACTAATTTCATATACAGCGTAAAGTAATAGGCCTAGAACATTCATTCTGAAATGGCGGTGCTGCCCTTCAAACGGGTTCTGTAGTGGAAATTTTAGGAGTCTTGCTTGTTTTTATTTCGGATCTGAACTTATCCTGCGGTAGCAAAGAGAAGCCCAACAAAGATTCATCAGAATACTATGAGCGCTCGTCGAAAGATGGACCTACCCCTCCCCTCCCGCTGATTAGAAGTATGCATCCCGATGTAAGAGTGTTTGTAAAAGCTAGTTTGACTATTATTATCATGACCAGAGGGACCGACATGTCCCTCCTCCCCCGAATCAGACGTCTGGGGCAGCTCGCGCGCCGTAGCTAAAATGGTCTCGGCGCTGACGAGAACGGTTGGCTCATGGAAAGAATAATAATTACATAGTTTTAATTAATTAACAAACGACATCGCTATAATAAAACGTAATGAAGGAAAGTACAAAACATACAAAGTAACAATTGATCTATCGGGATCTTGCGTGTAGGTTGTTACGTCAATATTCCGTGCCCGGTCTCTAAAGTACAAATGGTTGACCATGAGTAGTGTGTGTTGTTAAACTAATGCAAGTAATCGCATCCACTTTTTCATATCTCCCCGTCACTAACATATTGCTAAAGAAGGCGAAGTTTTCCGTTTTATGTGCAACGTCTCAGCACACTTGTGTTTTTTACCAGCAAATAAATTTGCATGAAGCTGGAAAGTTAGCTCCTACCTCTGCCGTCAGGTACGGGACGCGGGAACTAGCCGAGTTTCAAGTTGATATTAAAATACTGCTAAATACTACGGGTTTCTTGAGTGAAGCAAACTAAGGATCATAATATGATATATAACTTCTTAAATATTCTTTCAATTGACGATTTTTCATCGTTAACTGTGAAAAAACAATGATATAAATTTTATTTTATCACTAAAATAGAGAACCTAAGTGCTAACAGCTGGAGCCTTTTTTTATTTGCATTTATCAATGTATGTTTTTATTGATACTTAAAACTAGGAACAGGTAGTGACTTGCTGCACAGGAGGTGGTAGTGCCATGCATGGTGCATTACACTACATCCTCCTATGCTACGGAATTGGGCGGGCACGACCGGAGAAGTGCCTCTCGCTCACTTGATGCCGTCTTAAATTGACAGCGTCGCTGTCGCGCTTCGTACGGTTTGCGATTAGCCGGTGGCCCATTGGGCGGGGGGTATAATAGGATGGCAACGCATCTGTGCAACAATCATGCGAATGAAAAATGAAGTCATGAAAAGGCTACGATTTCTTGTCTGCCCCCTTATGCTATAAAAAACAAGTTACTACTACTAGCAAAGAGGGGAACATGTTCGTTCAATTTATATTTTATATATAGTATTCTAAAACATATCGGATGTTAGTTCCGTACTGGAATTTTTAGCTGTGATGTAAAAAAATTAAAACATGAGCAAGGCGCAATTACTTTTTAAGTGACAACTTACTTAGGCGCGTTGAGATTTTTTGTGTGAACAAAATTCATAAAACTTGCGTCATCGTCAGGTCATGCTTTTCGTCCTTGATCAAAACGTGACGCGTGGCGTCGCGTAGCTGCTTTTCAAATACAGTTTTAAGTTTATTTCGGCAGTCCATAAGACTTCCTCTGCACTTTCTGTAGACGGCTCGCCACCAGTATACGAACAGGTGAGAAGGGCTGCCTGGTCATGCCGATCGGCAACGCAGCAATAGTACTCTACGAATAGTGATGTAAATATTAAAATTAGCTATAACAGAAAAAAGTTAAGAAATATAATACTCGTATTAATGTTACATGTTAATCTAAATAATAATATTAAAAATACCCTTACAGTCAAATAGTCAAAATAAATAAAATATTATATTTGTGTGAAGGCAGAAAATTTTCCTTAGCAAATGCAATACTAGTATATTTTTTTTAACTTTTTTCATAGAGGTTCTTTGTGTCGCCATAAAAGGGAGTCCCGTCACAAACACACTTTGTCCCACCAAAAAAATACAATGTGAAAGCGTCCTTATTGGCCCGTTTCCAGTTGAAAGAGCGCTCGATACCAGTCGCCAATCATCCGGGCAATTTTTAAAAAAGCAACACGCAGCAGCGCGACCGGCACTAATTTGACGCGTGACATCGCCTGTTGTGCGGCCGGGCTGCTGTGGAGCTTGTTAGCGCCACGGCAGGCGGGTGCTGGCTGTTGTACTGCATTAGTGGACTGTGGAAAATTTACGCACAGCGACTGACGGTACAAGTAAATATAAATGTCTAACACTTTGGAATAGGAACAATGTAATATATTTTTGAAATAAAATTTCGACATAAAGAGGGTAAGTAACTGGGTGTAGTAAAAGGTGCTGTATTGCAGCGGAATTGGGCCGGCACGACCGGGGAGGTATCTCTGGCTCACATGATACGTACACATTTCGTACGGTTTGCGTGTAGCCGGTGGCCCGTTGAAGGGAATAATGATAACCTATTTCTCTAACTATTATGGGAATGTTTATGGGCGTGAGTAGTTATCAAAAGGCCCCCACTGCTCAATTGTCCCGATTAAAAAAACAAACATATTGTAGGATTTCTATTACGCGGCAGGAAATACTATGAGGTGTGAAGTCGTGTGAAATAGCAGTCGACCGTAACACAAGCGTAGCGCTTTGCCGCTACGAGGATTAAACTCCAATAGCGTATTAATAAAGCGCTTATGCATAGCTTCTTTTTCACATTTTAAACAATATTTTTTCTTAAAAGCGGTCACTGAGGCAGTGCAGCACTAGCAGTATACGATTGAATTCACTGGGTGTCGGTAGTGCCATGCTAAAAATTATCCATACTTTTTACTTAATCGTTATTTATTTAATCTCAGTAGCAGCCTAAAACCTATTTAAGCTTGGCACAGACCTAAAACATATTATAAAGTATATAAAACGTTATCGGTTTCATACAATGCCAACAGCACTGTACGAAACCGACAGCGTCAAATGTGCCATAAATGAAGAACATTGTTATTTACAAAGCGTCTTACCGCCAGCTATTTCAGCATGGTTTTTCTTCATCTATATTATTTTTTAATAAATACTACATTTACAGATCAATTCAGCCAATGAACATTGTACCATATAAAATATAAAAGATGTTATGAGAGCTAACTTTAACGAGAGATATTGGTAAGAGTTACTTACTACAAGCGGCAGGAATGTTAAGGATTTTTATTCAGAACACATTTCTGAAATCAAATCCAATCTACGAGTATTATTGGAGACATTAATTCCCATCACTTAAGTGCCTCGTACAATGGACAAAAATTGATTGCGAGCTACAAAAAGTGACAAAAGCGGACACCAATTACCACGTGGGGCCGATTGAAAGTGGTTAATGGAAATTTAAACACTCGCTTCCGTACAGCACTAATTATTCCATTCTATTTTTCTTCATTGTCAATTCCGCTATTGTACTACGCGTTTTTGTTCCGACAGAGGACGCGCATTCTTGCTTTGTCCAATAAAACTTCCGTACATGGTAACGTAGCGGACGCTTTTAACCTTTATGTTACTCTGTAACTTCGCTCTCACTTTATGCACTTTATGCGATCTTGCCAATTTGACGTTTTACTTTTTTTAACAAGAGCTCGAACTATACTATACTATATTATAACGAACGTTATGAATGAATGAACTTTAATTCTAGTAATGCATGTGATTAAAACTTTTTATGCTGTGATTTTATAAATAAAGAATCAAAGGTTGTTTAAGTTAATTAGATTGGCATGTAGGTACTGCAATTGTTTATCAAGAAATATGACGAATCAAATTTTATTATAACGTAACTTTGTATCACGATGTTTATCGGGGGCTTATCTCTGAAATTGCTGTATCGATTTTAGTTAAATTTTGCTCAGATTTTGTACTTTGTACATGATATGTCAATTCAAGACCGTATTTATTTATTGGTATGTCGATGCCTTCATATCTTCTTATTTATATAAATAAAGTATTAAATTTATTTGTGAAGGTAATTGAGAAGGTTTTAATCGCTCTATAAATGTAGTTTCTTGATAGTATGACAAAACGTAGCATTTAGACTACGCACCACAAGAACGTCGTAGAGTCTACAGATTGTGCCTGCGATGTGCTGCCGCATATGTAAAAAAAAATACGTAAGTGCATAAATTGGACTCATTAATGACGAATCTACACACACTTCTAGAAGTTTCATAGCATTGCTGATCCTGCAGTGGACCACACGATTTATTTATGGACAGTCGAACGACGGGATTGTAACATTTAAAAACAAGATATATTCCACTTCAGTTGTTGTAGTGTAATGTAATTAGTTTTAATTTTGCGTAAGTAGTTGTAAGTGGCCAGGGACATGAACCCCGAAAATGTATTTTCTATAGACGTAGTTAATGTGGAGCAAATGCGGTTTGATAGATGAGGTTAATGTGCGGCAAAATGCGATAGGAGCTTCTAAAGATAGTACATTGCCGCATTGCTACCAAATTGCGCCGTTGTGACGGCCAAAAAACTTTTAAACATTGCACCAATGGGAAGTACCGGTTATGTAGGAGTACGTGTCATGCAAAAGACCAAATGAGATCTCCCACTGACAATACAGAAGGATGTGTCAGTCAGTGTCACAATTATGTCATCTGGGGCTTGCGGCAAGTTCACACGATGGGGCCATCTGCTTCGAATGTGATGAAGCTCGACCAATAAATGCAAAAATTCTACTGTGCTCTGTGATTGGATCCCGCGCAATTTTACGTTTTACCGCCTTACAGCTACGCTTACTACGGTGCGCCGGTGTAATCTTGAGTAGATTTGGTTCTAATTGGTTGGGAATAGAGATGGAATAAAAGTATTGAATAACAGCAACGTTTATAAATACTGCAATGGCTTTGTCATTGCTTCTTGAGCACTAATTTTTATATATATTTCTTCCCTGAGATGGTAGGATCGTGGATTTCCTATGACATGAAAAAAGCTTAACACATCGTCTGCCTACACAGCAGCAAAAAGTGCGTATTGCTGGTCCCTTGCCATGTGACCCCACAGTTGGAACAAAAGCATATTTTTAAGTCTACCCCATGACTTTACTTAATCAGATAGTTTCGTCGCCCCATTGTGAAGAGATTCAATTAACGATATACAACTAATCCAGTATTGGTTTTAACGGAGCCGTCTGTCAACACACGCGACACCAATTGAATAAATTCATTCGCGTTTTTTATATCGCACTATTCTTAATGGGAAGCTTTATAGATAAATCTATTTATATACTATAGTGATAACTTTTTGAAAAATGCAAAGTTCTCCTACTTTTTCTAAGCTCAAGTAGGGAGCTTGGTATATGAAGCAGTTCTGTCTATCGAATATGATTTCGTAAATGAGCAAAACATCCGTTAGTAGATGAATAAAATAAATAGAAATGTACATTATAAATAAATTAAACCTACCTTATTTTTATAGCATAGGTAACGGAGCCAAACTAGCAAATACAACCTACAAAGACATTTTATATTTTCAAACCAGCGGATGAAGTCATGTAGTCAGCAACTCACCAGAGAAGCAACATCTGCCGTTGGAGGTACATTATATTGTTTGGAGATGGCTATCATAGTAAATGTACACATCATTGGTGGCGAGTATGCGAGGCTCATATCGGTGTGCAAGGAGCAATGACGAAAGTCATTACAGTATTTATAAACGTTGCTGTTCCATCCCAACTCTATTCCCATCCATTCAAAAGCAATTTACAACCATGGAATTCTTACAAACACATTTCTGGCGTTTTAGGAATAGGTGCGCATCTCGTAGTTCTCTCTCGTAGTATCTCCTAATTGGTATGTTCCACACGGTTATGTGAATTGGGAGTTATGTCGCGGTCACCGAAGATAGAACTGTTAAGGCGAACATTTACTTGGAATAGGTCTCATTGAAAATCATATCTCACCGACATCTCCCCGTAGGATCCTTTGGTCCTTTTGTCCTCTGGACCTTGCAGATGTCCGGTAATAACTTGGACGTAAACGATTCTAGTCACTCAACGTTTACGCTTAAATCGAACGAGCTGACATTGCGGGACATCCGCGGACAGCTGGGAGCAGCCCTCCATGTGCGTACGGACCTGCGCCTTGTTAAGTTGCAGCCAATGGGCAGGCGTAAAACACTTCGCCCTATTGAACACACCCAGCTTCTTTAAACCTAATTTAGCTTCTATAGCTAATTTAACGTTCAGATGTTCAACAGTAAGGACCCCAGAACTGATTGTTACTAGATTTATCGAGACCCGGACAAGAAAAGCATTCAAGAATAATCTATAGGTGACAGAGGGGCGTGCAGCAGAAACTTACACTGGTTACAGTGGCAACGAGCTGGTCATATCTATATTTAAAAGGACATTTTTTTTTAAACGCCACTAGTAGCGATACAAGACTAACAGTGTTGGGAACGTGTGTTGGGCCCAAACCATTAAAAAATACCGACGTCCATAGATATCGGCATGATTGTTATGGCGGCTGGGTAACAAGGTCTTTCTCTTCCCTCCGCCTATAGGCCACTGGAAACACACATTTAAACAAACAGTAAACTAAATAACGGGATTAGCAGTCTTAGCGTTACTTAAATGTGCATAAAACCTAATAATAATAATAGTAAATTTAATACGTTCTTTTTTCTAATTTGTGTTACAATAGATGTGATTAAATTAAATCCCCGAAGTAAATCAGGGGTACAATATAAGGCAAATATTTTTATTAACAAATAAAATTCTCTAAAAGATCACCACACAATGGGCGACCGCTCGCAGATACGGAGAATAACCTTTTATTCCCTCGGGATGGCGTTAATGAAATTCGTGACCTCACAGTCCCCAAATCCCGTACTAAACGTATCCATAGACATTTTATTTGAAAATTACGTTATTATAAGTAGCTGTCCGCTCTGGCCTTGCACGGATAACTTAGAGAATATGGTAAAAATTATGAATTTTAATTTAATTATTTAATTGAATTTTTGATGTAAAATTAATGGAGATTATACATCATGATTTTACCTCCCGAAAATGTGACATGTCTTACGACAGCCTTACAGCGAGAACCTTTTGCACCTCATCACACCCCCGCTAACGTCGATAACTTTGCCATAACATCTTGTTTAAACCTAGTGCTAATTATGATTGACAGTTTTTTTTCCTACACTACGTAACATTCAGGGATACAGATATTATGTTGGGCATGTTACCTAGGTAACATAGCTACTAGTAGTATTTTGCACGGTGGTCGTTTAATGCAAATCGGTCGAAAAATTGCTAGCATTTTATGAAAAATGTTCAATCAAAATTCACTTCAGCAATTAATTAAAACTTCAAGCAGCAATAAAGCACTGTGATATAGTTCCCTGCTGCATTGCAGCCGCCACGATCTACGAGGTATCTCGCTCAAAAACTACCTACGCAATGTGACAGATATGCTGCCACTTTTCATACGGTTTGTGAGTTTCTAGCGTCCCTTTGGCGGGAGAAGAAGGAAGGGCAAGACATTGTGCTCATGTATTACGCGGATCTGTGCGGATGTTTATAGACGTTTTCTGTCACCATAGATCTGTAACTATTCATTGGTACGGTATAAATACTATAAATGCCATTGGTATGTTAAGTTTCTGCGGATACAATAGAAACGTTTATAATAGAACATCTGTTATATGAACTACAGTCACCGATGGACTTTTCTTTTTTATACTACAAAAATGTAAATTCCGATTTTATACAAAATTCTCATAAATTTGCTATTACAAATTTCTCGTCATTTTATCAGAGGCCAGTCTGCGCGACCTTCGGAACGAAGATCATAGTCAGCTATTGAAGGCTTATCAATGGGCACTCCCCCAGCCGGTCAAGCCGAAGGGTTGCCCTTTAATTCCCTGTCACAACCAAAAGGGACGCAATGTAGTTACGGACCTTACAAAGTAAACGCTCCAATGATTTTTTGGACTTTTTTGTAAGAGTCAATACACGTCAGTCGCCTTTATTAAACAACGGCTCACGGGCGTTGGTAAATATATTTATTTTTTTAACGTGTTACGAGTAATTGGAATTCAAACATTTGTATGGCAGATCATTTATAAATAGTCAAGCAAATGAGCAGTCGGAACCTTTTGCCGACTACCGTCACCCACAGATATCCACATAACTCTTAGGGAAGTGATAAGCTGCACCATACACAACAGTATACACTTTGAGATGGTATCATATGAGCGAGAGGTGCCTCTTTGGTTGTGCCAACTCCATTCGGCAGCAAAAAATGAAAGTATAGAAAAAAATATTACATACAATTTTTTTAACTTTTTACATTATAATGGCAAGATATACATACCAGAATTGTATGGCTACCACTGAACTGGGGATCTACTAACAATATGTGTGTATGTTGTGAAGAACTTTAGCTAATAGACAGTTCCAGAAGACAGAAGAAACAACACCCCCACGGCATATTTGGGCTGTATTGCGGCATGGTATGGTATCTTATTGGCACGAGTACTCGATATTTAAAATAAATTGACACAATGACACTTTGTTATTCCCAATTTATATTTGAGTGATGACTGCGATGGATGGAGTCCGAGATGGATGCGAGTAGCAGGAGATCGGTCGTCTTGGCGTTCATTGGAGGAGGCCTGCGTCCAGCAGTGGACCGATCCTTATCGGTATCATTACCATCATTATCAGCCCTTGCTGATAATGATGGTAATGACGACGATGATAACTGCGAACCATAACAGGTAACCTGTGGTGTAACCTGCGGTGTAACCTGTGGTGTAACCTGTGGTGTAACCTGTGGTGTAACCTGGTGTTCCAGTCATGCTAACTTTACTGAAATATCGAGAATTTAAAAACATCTAAACGCATCGAATTTTTTCACTGAATATCGTCAGCGTTAGGGTACTTTCAAATGACTAGCGTTCGACGTTCTTTCAACGCGCATTACATTACCATATAGCGTTCACATGACATGAGCTCCACATAATAAACATTTAGTTGAAAACGCGTTCATCAAAACAGGCTCTTAGATTATTTTTTTTTTTCACACGATTATATAGTGCTTATATATTCCATACATATATCGTATCTTATGAAGCAAACTCCAAAAAATACCTGGGTTAATGTTTTCAACTAATCAAATGAGAAAGAATGAAAGCTAATTAGTGAACAAAAAAAACATTACTTTTACTATCAAATTGGACTTTTACACTCTCACCATATTTCCTCTCGAGAACAACTTTTGGTACATTTATCATGATATACAGGCACAAGTCACAAGGTTATCGTGGAGAACTTGCGCTACTAGATTCACGAACACACCAATAAGTACCTAATCACGTTATTACTTTTATATCCTAGATACGCGAGAAATAAAAAAAATTACACCAGCACGCGACTATGAATTTTTTTGCGATATCCATGTCTATGCATGTATACACTTATCCTCCTGATGTGGCTTGCAGCCGAATGAGACCCGTAAGCCCAGGGATGCAGTCCACAGGCGGAGATTTAGCCCCTAGATACCTGGATCTGCAACCGTAGTATCTGCACTACACCAAGTATTTCCCTAACGGTTCAAACAAGGTAGATATACCTTAATATAGTCATATAAAACTAGCGTAAAGTACATATCTTTCCGTCTGTTTTGTGCGTTTAATAAAAGTGACCAATTAAGGAAAACGATTACTAATGACTTCCTTGGTCTTTTCATTAAAGGACCAATCCTCTTGTAGTCACAAAATGACTGCAATTACATGAGACTTTTAATGATATAAAAGTATCAAGTACTGCCCGGTTTCACTCATATGCAATGATCAGAATGCTCTATCGTATTTTCAGCGATAAAAATATTGTCAACAGTACAAGAGGAGGGTTGAGAGACAATGAGCGTCAGTAATGAGCGATTTAATATCTGTATTCGCACAATCAGCAAATGACTGGACAGTAATTGCGGGGGTCGGAAGGTCGGAAGGCGATGCGTCCAATCAGGGAGCCGTGACACGTGTCATTTGGCACCCCTTTTTGCACGCATTCCTTTGATTTGCGCGTTGCAGGCGAGCGTTTATGCGTTTCACCGTTACATGTACTGTAAATATGTTACGTATATTATGTTGTTGTTATTAATTAGTAACTCTACGCTTCTGCCCTTATTACGACTATACTAACTACAAATATATTGGTTGCATCAACTGTAATAATGGTCACAATATCAATATTTTATAAACGAAGAAAAGATGTTTTTGATTTATTGTTTTTATTGTGAGCAATAAATTATTTTCTATATTTTTTCTTTACATCTAAATTTAAACAGTTTTGTTTGCATTGAATAAGCTCCGAAACTACTGGACCGTTTTGAAAAATTCTTTTACCATTAGATTCCTATAATTTATAAAGAACATAGACTATATAATATGTTCTACAACGTTTTGTTCGTTATGAAACGTCGATAATGTAGCCAAAGTTATGAAAGAAGTGTAAATAATTACTCCGGACATCTAGTCCTCCCTATCTATCCTGAAACACGTTGTTCTGTCAAAATTTAACTTGTCGTCATTATCATGACTTTGAATCATAAATAGCATGAATTTATAATTTTTTATATTTTTGTAAAGCAATGAATCTTAGCCATAATTCATTAAACATCCGGAAGGCTAGACGAGATCCTAGTAAGAAATAAGTTAAAATTTGTATATTGACTTGCAACATAGTTATGCTCTCCTCACTACCTTCATCAGCTGTAATCGTTTCACGGCAATAGGCCACTTACATTGAACATTTCCTGGCGGCTGATGTATAGCGCCTCGCATCTATGCCAGACTACTGCACGGAGATTGCCATATAATGTAAATACATTATTATTATAAATATAATAAAAAATTATTGGTTAGGTCAAATCCATGACTGACTGTTGTACAGAGATCATCTTCTCATCTAGTATTAAAAGTGTTCTCGAGTTATGGGTGATTTGAGACCTTAAGAAAAAACGTTAACACGTCTGCAAAAAAAAATGCGGACATTTATGGCAACCGGCAGTCGCATCTAGGCTTAGACTACTCATTTATGGTCTCAAATAGAATATTTTTTGATAGGTTCGGACGCGCGTACTAACCGCCCGTTTGCACCACCCCGTAGGCCCCGTGGGAGTCGCCAGCGGCCCAGCGCCCGTCACGGATTAACATTATCATTTGACACTGCATTTATTTAACGAACGCCGCGTCGCCCGTCTGTTTACGCCACGCTTGTTACCCGACTTTACACGGCTTAGCTATACACACTTTATATTTGTATTTAACGACAAGACCAACACCGATCCCGTACCCCTTTAACAATATTTACTAAATCTGTATTTTGTTAGTTATTCTATACTAATAATATAAAGCAGCAGTCGGAATATTTTCATGACTGACTATGAGGTTCATAGTCAATAGTATGCAGACGCGTTGCACACCTTCCCCCTTACAAAGTCACAATATATACAAAACGCGACAAAATAGTTGTCACTTAACGGCCGTATCATGTGGGCGAAGTGTACCTTCCCGGTCGTGTCCTGTTTCATTTAGCAGTACATCTTACATTATAGTATAATTTTATGTAGAAATGTAAATAATACTCTTAATACATATTTGTATTGTAATTGTTTTTTTTTTCAGCTTAGTCTCTGAGAGGCGCCTCCTAGAGCGCACTGTCCAAAAAATCCAAAAAATAATCCAGTAAGAATAAACATGCACAATAACTACGATAGTATTTCTAACGAATATAAAAAAATTGAAACGCATAAACTCTTCAACAAGCCTATTTTCAATTATAATTTTCATACTGTACTAATAAGCTTTGTGAATTTAAATGTACCGCCATGGAAACCGTATAAACACTTTTAATAATCCAAAATTACCCCAACATAGTACTCTCATACCTCGAAACTGTCGTCGAATTTTGTGCCGCAGATAAAGTTTGAATAAAACCGTTCAACTATCCTTTTTGTGTATAATTAGAACCAAAGTTAATTAAATATTAACAGTGCAATGCTATGGCTTATTAAATATATTTAAGAATAAAATTACGGCGTTCAATATTGCAAACGTTCTTATGCAGGAAAACTACTTAATACTACGACTAAATTCAGCAATTTTCTCTTGTTTTGGAAGTCTATAGACTTTTCGCAGCATCTTCTTATAAAACTGCTGCGCTCGTCACATTCGAGCACGCTTAAACGCGGTGGACATCTAATAATACAAGGTCCATACCGTGTTTTCAATAACTACACAAGTACAAGAACCAGTTCGCGGCGGATTGGTGATGACGTTACTGCTTGATCATGCGATTCTTATTGTGTATAACAAGATAAGGCCATCACCTCCCCGGGCCAGAACATCTTACAAAAACCCCGACCATGGGCAAGTCTCACATACGGAGGGTTTCGTACCTACGAACACGGCATCATCTCACGCATTAAATATTTACAAATATTAATTTGTAATGGTTATTTTTTCTGCGATAAATGGTAATGATACACGATACAGAATTATGAGTGGGTACATAAGTTCCCAACTGTTTTGATATCTTACTTCTTGCCAAATTTCGCGAGCTCAGGCCGCTAGGTAATAAGTACCATTTAGACTCCTCAGCAGAGTACAGACAGACAACAAAGCAATTCTATAAGGATTCCGTTTTTTTTACTTTTACAGTTATTCAAAAATTAGGAGATTCAAGAAGTGCTGGAGTTCTAGACACAGAAATCCAAGGCACTATGATATCCACCAATTCAATACAATTGAATATTTCCAGTCCAACCGTTTCGTTTTCTAATTGCTTCATTAAATATTTCACAGTTATGGGGTGCTCGATTTATGGGAATATAATTATTGTATGTTAACGAACAATAAAACGCCAAGGGTGGGGTGCGGAGGGGATCTGTGGTTAGTTTATTGCTTTCCGCAGCGGTATCACTCTTCACGCTTACCCGAATTGGAATTTCATATCTTTAATCTTATTAAATTTGCATTACAATTTCGTCGTAGTGGAGTTAGAGGTAACTGGTTGTAAATAAAGAGTCGATTATAACTGTAACCGCCATCTTCAACTTTGGTTCACCGCAGGACATGTGTATTTTGATGTCTTAAGATTATGCGAGTGTGACTCATTACAATAAAATTATTTTACTCTAAGCTCTGAAGCTTCTGAAACGTCGAGCAACTTAAACAATTAAATAAACCGTGATAAAATCTGAAAAGTTAGTTTATCATATCTATTTTTTATTTTGTTGGCGCGGGGAAACGCATTTATCCACCATCGCCGGGGTGGCGGCCTGTTGGGCTCGCGGCATATTATAATGCTAAATACCCACTAAAGCCTCCGCGAGTGCCATCAGTGCTGCCATTGGTGACGTGCCATGGTACTTGAAATCACAGGGCGCTTAGACGGCTCCGACGCCTGCTTCACAGAACAACCCCACCAGCCTTGGGGCATTCTCCTCCTACTATTTAGTCACCTTTCCTTTCTTATGGGGGTACTAAGAAGGCTCCTCGGTTGTGTTGGCTTCGCCCAAGGTGTTGATTCACCCCAGCCACTGAGCCCCACCGCGCCGCCACGACAACGCTTGAACTATGGTGAAGCAGGACACATGCCCCCTTCAACGAGCACCAATACCAATTTTAAAAAATCCTTACTTATGTTATAAAAGGGAAGTTCCGACTGTCTACGCTTTGACGGCTAAATCGCTGGACCAATTTAGATGAAATTTAGTGTACTGTTCAAGATCCGTGACCAAGCAGTGGTATTATTTTTGATTAATCAACTCACAAAGGACTAACATGGGACGAAAGTTTGTTCGAAAATAAATCTGTCCCACGACAACGAAATCACGAAGAAAATAAATTGATATGGACACATAAGTGCATCATATTAAAATTGATATGGACACATAAGTGCATCATATTAATATTGATATGGACACATAAGTGCATCATATTAATATTGATATGGACACATAAGTGCATCATATTAATATTGATAGGGTCACATAAGTGCATCATATTAATATTGATATGGACACATAAGTTCATCATATTAATATTGATATGGACACATAAGTGCATCATATTAATATTGATATGGACACATAAGTGCATCATATTAATATTTTTCTTTATGTATTAGACTAATAATATCGTCATAGTCGAGTTTGGACCACGTCGTCCATCTCTACAGACAAACGAACTGTGCTGGACATATTATAGAGCACAAGTGCTCATACACCGTTGGGACTCCCTCATTCTCCTATTTCGATGGGACGGCAATCCGACACCAGAAACCGTGTGAGTGTGGGACCGACGACTTAACGCGCTCTTCTCTCTCTTTCTCTCCCATGCGAAAAATCCCAACAACACTTTGGCTCGACCAGGTCTTGGGACTTTGGAACTTGAACTTTAGGCCACGCCATTTTTTATATTATAAACGTAGCACTATAGCTAATGTTTAAATATACTTATTGCGACCAAATAAACGTCGTGATGATACCTTAATAACCGCTGATATTAAACATCTGTACGTTACGTAAAGCTTGCCAATATACAACAGGGACAACATTTTAAATATGACTAGAAACTCTTCAATTTTCCAATACTATTTGCAGAAGATTTCTTCATTAAATAATTACTTAGGTATAATATTGAAATGAAAAAGAATCAATACTGGTTGATCCTCCAGAGGCATCTGTGATAATACTAAGTAAACAGCGCTTACTTACTCGCAGTAAGCCGGTGTTCACACAGTATGAAATTAAACGCCGTAGTTGTTCGAAAAAGGAATAATAATAATTTATTCATGAATAAGAATACGCTGTAATTTGTAGTCTCAAACATTATACAAAATCTTGTGTATGTAAACATATCTATTCTTATAATTACGTAAGCTAGAGACATAAAAAACTTTTATTACTTAAAGATAAAGACAAGAGAAAAAAAGTTATATTCTTTTTACACTTGCAAAATTTTATATGTTTAGAGTGTTCGTAACTCTACATTTGTAGAAATGGTAATCCTACTCCTTGTACCACTAATAGTTAAAATGAATGACTGGTGATCGCGTCCTTATGTTTGCATCTAAGTGGACTCACCAAATAATTAAATAAAAGTTGGCGGCGCAAAAACAACCGCAGCGCGATATTCAAGGCTTCACATATAAGAAAGAACTTCCGCTCCGGACTCGCGGCTACCTTTCTTATAGAGTGTAGAGATATGTGTATAAGGAGCGTTGTCTTCGTATATGAAAAGTATCAGATTTGAAGCAATAAATTGGTGGCACTACTCTTCATAAATAACACATTTTGATTGTTCTGTTTTACTTATGGTAGTCACGATACCATACGAGAAAGACATGTTTTACTGTTTTTTAGATAGCCAGTTTTTTTTGATAATTTGAAATAGAAAGAAGTCTAGAGGTCAGAAAAATTATTTAATTACATATTATGCTAGCTGACCCGGTAAACACTGTTTTGCCAGGTTGGGTGAACAACCCTCATCATTAAGGGTATAAAAAATAGATAGTAGCCGATTCTCCGATATATATATATATATATATATATATAAAGTCGATAAAGCTGTTTCGGAGGAGTACGGTAACTAACATTATGACATGAGATTTTTGTCAGCCGACAACAGAAAATATAGAATCGATAGCTTAACATTTTACTACAAATTTATTTGTGATTTGAACTTCTGGCACGAATAATGAAAACAATCACCAACTATAACACAATCGTATAAAATACGAACTTGATCTTAATTTACATCAAGGTCAACGTAATTTGAATAGTAATTTCACTTTGCAACCTCCGAAAGTAACAAAGTAATCGTTATCCATATGTCCGTTTTGTAGCCGTAACCTTGTACAAGTTTTTTTGTAGTGTTATAATTTTATGTATTTTTGTTTACATTACAACAAGAATACTTTCCAGCGAATGTCAGTAGAAAATCTACCCCATACTAGGTAAATTCTTATGGTGGATCAATTCACCAAGTACTGTGAATTAATTACAACAAGTTATTCATCAGGAGTCATCACATAATGTTGTCAGCTTCTTGCTTCTTAATACCACTCAGCCCCAATTCCATCCTTTTTATCTATGTCTGACGTACACAATGATAGGTACTAAATAATAATTTTAAATCAATCATCATTAGTTTGAGTTGTTTCCTCGAGGTTGGAATCTAGTACTAATTTAATGCAAAGTTAACATAAAAATATTCCCATAACAATATTTTTTACTACTTTACAATCTTTTACATTATAATTTGAGGATCGGCCTTTTACATCTTCAGTAATTATTTTATGTATATCCTTTGCTTGTTATTTCTATCTACTTCAGATTTAAACTCTAGATTATATATTTTTAATTTATTAATCAGTTTTATCTTCATCCTTATTCAGCATAGAATTACAAAACAGAGTTGCTGCTCCTCACTTCTCTTCTTCATAACAAAGGAAGGAAGTATTGTTATACGACAATCTTTTATTTTGTGACTTCTTTTAATGTAATTATTTTTATTATTACTCAAGCTCCTCTTACCGTCACCTATCTGATCGTCTCTCCAACCTATTTATCGTGATATATTTGTTATTTTAAAACGAGTTTTAATGCCAAGTTTGCATTCGTATCTCTTCTGGTTATTTCTTTTTCTACTTAACATGTAAGTACATTTTTGGGTAAGCTACTTTAGTTGCTGCGTCCCCAGCTTCGTCTATCTATTAGCTATTTAGAGACTTCACCGCAAGTAATGAGACACAGATTTAATATAATAGGGCTAGCGACGTTCCATAGTTTCATCCATACAAGTTTTGATCATTGTACATAAACGATCAACCTCTATTTCATTCACCCTCTCATGGATGAAATATTTCACAGCTTTTTCTTGGCGGAGGCCTATTTTATAAAATATGCCTGCGTAGTAAATTTTAGCACACCGCACCGATTAAGCGCAGTAGTGTCGGGCTGTGCTTTGATGGATCAGCCTGTCTACGGTCACATGTTTCTCTACACAATTATACAGATTAAAATAGAAGTATGCTAAGAGCATTAACAAATCCAAACAACGTATTCAATTAATAAAAATGTAAATTCAAACATTCGCCAACTTCCCGTTTGAGACCAGAAGGTAACGCGACACTTTAATCTTATTTCATGTTTAAAAGATATCCAACATCAAATATTAACCGTTTGTCTTACAAATGTTGGAGCTGTTTTTTCTGATTTCTACGGTTATAAGAAATAACAATGTCAGAAAGTTTAGATTACTTATGAAAGTTTTCTTTTGTTTTAAATGTATTGAAAGAAATTGTATATTAATCACTTTTTTGCAATGAATTTTCATTGGAGCTCTTCAAAATGAGACTATAGCCGATTTTATATGTCCAGCTATCGTACCACTTAAACAATATCGGCTTACACTATTAATATTTAAGATACCTAATTAATTCATCGATTATTTTCCTTTCCCCAAACATACGGACCCTAAACTTATGTACAGGCTGTTGTGTATGTACACATGATCCATTAGCGTACGACAATTACACAGTATGATGCTAAAAGCACATCTCACCGTGCGTGGGCGCTGACGCGGCAAATTTGATCGCGCGGTTTGGGCTTCCGCGCTTAGTTATTACTGCACAGGATGCTTCTAAAATCTTGTGCATCGTTTTTTTATTACATATGAAAAACCAAAGGAAATATTTAACTAAGTATCTACAAAAGTCCATGAACAAGTGGACAACCGTAAGTTAGACACATACATTGCCCTCATTTAATTTGTGTTTCCAATTGGGTGTAAGAACTCGATCATAGCGTATGAATGGCTACCTAAAGCGTGAAATCATTCATGGTTTCACGTTGTTGAAAGGAAATTTTCCGCTTGTGTCGGTTGCAATGTCAAAACACAAAGAATGATATAATACGGTAAATGTTGATTGTATTAAAATATAGCCGTCGGATAAAGTAGAACTTTAAGTTCTACTTTCGAAAGTGTTACCGTCGTACTACGTACTACGACCTGTTTATTACATAGGTCTTGAGCCTAAAAATATTACTACTTAATAAAAGGTAATACCTATATTTTGAGCCTATGGTGTAAATTGGACACTTCTTAAATTACTTATTAAATGTAAATATTTTAGTTTCTTGTCGCTTAGTATAGTTGTCTTTTCTTAACAACTTTTTCTTTCGACATTAGGTTTATAACTAAATCTGACTGATGAAGTTTGGTATCTAAGTTTTATTAAGCTAACTAAGTATTGTATTTATCAAGTTACACATAAGGACAAATTGACATTTAATTGTGTTAATAAGTTCAAAATCACGACTTTAAACAGCCTGTACAGCGCTGGCTATGATTCGCAAGCAAAGAAGCGTGAAATTGGTTTATTCGCTGGATCCGATGAATAATTAATATCTCTGCGTACGCGGGACGCGAGCTGATCGCATCTGCATCGTAAATGTGGGAATCGGCGGCTGATGCTGAGCTCTGGGCGTGGGATGAGCCGACACGTGAGTTACAGCACCTCGCTAAATATCATTGTGATGGTAATGCGATTTATGCCCAAATTTTTCATACAAATGCAATATAGATATATATATATATATATCTTTGCTAATATAATAAAGCGGAACATTTTTTTTGTTTGTTCGAATGCGCTTTTCTACGAAAATGTGTGTATGATTGTTACAATCCTGAGGAACGCCATAGGCCATGACGCTACAAACATTTGAAGTGGAGTTACGCGGGTGGAAACACGAGGGCTGTAAGTCTCAATATTAAACATAATTTTGGCATGTATAGAAAAATCTTTGATTTCTTTTATATTATAGGAGGACCCTACTTTTCACTTCCCGCCTCTTAATGGGCCGCCGGCTACTCACAAACCGCACGAAACACGACAATGACGCTGTTACTTTATGGCGGTATAATATGAGTGAGAGGTACCTCCCCAGCTCTGCCGACCCGATTCCATTGCATAGGAGGATGTAGTGTCATGCACCATGCATGCCACTACCTCCTCCGATGCAGCATGACCCGACCTCTTACAAAAATTACCTTTCATAATGTAGATGGCCTTTTTGGACTACAAATTATCTGGTTAGGCCTGCCTGCGTCTTCAATGCAATTGTTTTTTGTTCGGTACGTGTAAACTTATTAAGACACCGTCGGCAGCCCTGGGTGTGGACTTACAAACCCAATTACACAAACCAACGCGAGTGCCATCGATGCGGCCATCTTTATAGAGGACAATCTTATAATCTTCCTAATGCTTAAAGCTAACATGTACAATAATAATCAATTCCGGTTTCCATCCCATAAAATCTAATCCAATTTCAAATACGTATTTCAAGAGATTGACACATCCAAAGAAACAAAAAAATGCTCTTTAGTTTAATTATATTAGTATAGACACAGTGCCGACTTTCTTCATACGCTAAGATTCTTCTAATTATGCCATATAATTAATTATTTGTCAGCTTACGTTAATGAGTCACATCGCTTGGGGCTGCTCTCGAAACAATCGAGTAATTACCGATATTGGCAATGGTGGGTAATGCGCTCGTACCGAATAATGCCGCGATATCTCCCCTGCTATCGCGAAGTTAACCCCGCCGATCAATGGCGGCCATCAGACGGAACGGGACCCATCAGTTCAAAGGGTGTTAATAAAACTTGATATTATTTATCTATATTAAGGTATTGAAATAAATAGCCTTTGCTGTTGTATCTGAGACGGGTGCCTACGCTTAGTACGAAAAGAATTTTCAGAACATAGAAAAATATATATACTTTAAATCTTTATTTATTTATTTTATATTCACGAGGGACAAACGCTAGAACATTAATAATATTAAAACAGTAAAGCTCGACCCCCATGAGTACTGCAATGGTCACGCAGAATTGTTCCTTCTCGATATGCCTACCTAATCATATAGATGTAGTAACACCTCATCTATCGAACAAAATGGTTACTTGTAAGTCAGGCGAGCGTAAATACTGAATAATTTTATCACCATTAAGTTTGCTATAAATTTGTATGTATGTATGATGTATGTATATATATTATATATGTTTTGTATTAATTTTGTAATGAGAAGAAGTATTTGAACGTGTCAGTTGTCATTGCCTTCCGTCTTACCTCAAGGAGGTCACTAAAATCGGTGGCGGTGAAATCAATTTCTCCGTGTATCCCGAGTGACATCCCAGTCTATGCTTCTCACACCGCATTGCTGTGCAGATAACAATCAATAATGCCTAAGTGAATACTGTATTTGATTTATCTTATATATTTTCTATATGTTTACTTTGTCTGCGGTATTTTGAAGAAGAGAATAAAATATTTCTATTTTATTTCAATTTCTAAAGAGACTGCGACCTTGAGATAGTTCCACTGGTATAAACAAACAACAAGTAGAAAAAGTAGACGTTTTACTTTTTTATAGTATTACTAGCAATCCATCCTGGCTTCGTCCGTGAATAATAGGGGCCGTTTATTAACTGGTCGCTATATTATAGCCCATTTGCATTAGCTCAGTCCAGGGTTCTTCATAGTAACATATTTTGATAAAAATTTTGCTCCCAAAATCTCGCTTTAGATACCACGGAATACATTTTGAATCCAATAAAATGTTACATCGCTGTAAAAACTTTCAAATCTTTCATCTCAGCCCAATTAAAACGGAGGGAGTTTGAGATAGGGTTGTACAAACAGTGAGACGGGAATTTTAGACTTGGTGAATTTTAATGGCGAGCCATAAAATCGTCTTCCCTGCTCCCTCTCCCCACTCACTACGCTCGAATTTTGAATCTCATTAATGCGATCTTCAAATGTATATAAGATGCCAATTTACAATGTTAAGATCTGAACGAGAACGCTGCTAAATAACCAATCAATTATTTGGTAATATAGTTTTGTAACACTTTTGAGATAAATTATAATCGCATAATGTTAATACATTGTAAAAAAAACAGGATAATATATACGCCTGTTGGTTCAAGAACATTATAACTATTCTCGTAGTAATGACGTTTATAGTATCGACTTTATTTTTCAAATGAGCTACATTATTTATGACAGAAATGTAGTTTCTGTAACAGGTAGTGACATGTCGCATAGGAGGATGCGACTCATTAACGTAAGCTGACAAATAATTAATTATATGGCATAATTAGAAGAATCTTAGCGTATGAAGAAAGTCGGCACTGTGTCTATACTAATATAATTAAACTAAAGAGCATTTTTTGGTTTCTTTGGACGTGTTAATCTCTAGAACTACGTATTTGAAATTGGATTTCATTTTTTGTCATGGAAATCGGAATTGATTTTTATGGTACATGTTAGCTTTATGCATTAGGAAGATTATAAGCTTGTCCTCTATAAAGATAGCCGCATCGATGGCACTCGCGTTGGTTTGTGTAATTGGGTTTGTAAGTCCACACCCAGGGCTGCCGACGGTGTCTTAATAAGTTTCCACGTACCGAACAAAAAACAATTGCATTGAAGACGCAGGCAGGCCTAACCAGATAATTTGTAGTCCAAAAAGGCCATCTACATTACGAAAGGTAATTTCTGTAAGAGGTCGGGTCATGCTGCATAGGAGGAGGTAGTGAAACTACATCCTCCTATATGAACTAAAATAGCTTTTGTAGCAGCCAGTAGACTGGACTTAAAACAGCGGATAAAGAACCGCGTGACATTGCCACGAAGGCCCTGAGAATGATCAGACTCAGTATGTAAATTTGGTCCTATTACCTATATAGGTATACTTACATCGGAGGAGGCTAAGTTCTACTTTTGCAGTAGACCGCTCCGTCTGTGGTACCATATCGCATGCCCTGGCGCTGACAGGTACGGTCTACCATAGTAAAGGCTTCCCATGTCACTGCATGATAAAATTAAATTCTTTTAATCTCCGGTGTCTGATACATCCCTCTAATCCAAGTAGATTTTTCTTATAGCATAAGGGGGCAAACGAGCAATCGGAGCCTTTTCACGACTACCGACGGCCACGGACATTCGATGATATGCAGATGCGTTGTCCTCCTAACATCCCCACCCCACACATTACGCCGGTATAATAATAATAATATCTGTGGACTTATCGCAGAACGTTAGCCCAGTCCCGTGTTAAGTACCGTAAGGACTTGTGTTACAGGTACTAGACAACGAAAATATATTTAATAATACTATAAATTTAAGAAATTTTATACAGTTAAGTTTTCTATTATAGTCGTGCCCGCCCTGCTCAGTTGCACACGAGGGTATGGTATCATGCACCATACATGGCACCACCTCCTGCTATGCATCATGGCTATGCAGTAATCGTATACATAAATTGTCTATAATTGTGCCACACAGCAGCTATTTTTAGACATTCGCGTTCAGTGTTACATTTTACCTTTTGATAAGTTCGAAAGTATACCTAAAAATTTCAATATAAAGTATTGTACTTAAGCCAAATTTGATCGAAAATCTTAGCGAAATGTCCACCAAAATGGAGTGGTTCAGAGACTTGAGGTGACAATATTATTTCAGATGAAATTGGGAACGAGCGCATTTATTAAAGTGGAAACCGTCAACAAAGGGATGATATTGAATCGTAAGGTAAAGGGTCCCGGAACAAAGAAGGGAAGATGGGATGTGGTATTTTTTCATCTAAAAAGGCTGCTCCGGCCTGCATTATGAGTTGTCTCAAATCGTAATCGGAAATGAGTTTTTGGAAATCCCTTTTTTTTTATTCTCATATATATTAGTAGGAGGTAGTGCCACGCTGTACTGCAGTTGAAATGGGCTGGCATGACCGGGGAGGTGCCTCTCACTAACAAGATACCGCCATAAAGTCTGTCGCTGTTGCCTATGATCTTTATGTTACTCCTACTGTACACACATTTGTCTTACAACTCGAAGTAAAAGTGCCAAGTCAACGTATATTTTATATTCTGATCTACATAAAATCATAATATACCTTTGGTTTAGGTAAAAAAGAATGGATTCAGTCTTGGTTTAAGAGAATTATTTAATACCTACAGAGGTACTAACTCCGTAGAGCAGTTTCCCAAAGATAAAATATATAATGCACTAGCATCGCCCCGCGGTTTCACCCGCGTAACTCCGTTCCTATTGTTCGTGCGTCATGTTATTCAGCATGTTGCCTTCCTCAATAAATGGACTACTCAACACAAAAATATTTTCAATTCGGGACAGTGGTTACTAAGCATAGCAGCGCGTTCAAACAAAAAACAATTTTTACAGCTGTACCTTATTAGTTTAGTTTACTACTTTCAACAAATTTGTAGGTAGTCATCAAAAAGGATCCAACGTGTCCTCGTCTCTTGACTTTAAAATTGAGACGTTGGATCTGCATTGTATAAAGCTACTTATATTGGAAGGTCCAAGGAAAGATCTGAAAACCCCTTTGCGTTACTACAATAATAAATAATAAATGAGAGTCTCGCAAAATTCAGTACATGAAAGCGATATAAAAATATCTCTCCGAATTAACTTATTAAATTCAGTACATGAAAGCGATATAAAAATATCTCTCCGAATTAACTTATTAAATTCAGTACATGAAAGCGATATAAAAATATCTCTCCGAATTGACTTATTAAATTCAGTACATGAATGCGATATAAAAATATCTCTTTGAATTAACTTATTAAATTTTCTGAACTGAACGTTGCCATCACACAACGTTCCAAGGGTCGGTAGGTGACACGCACAAAGAACCTCCGAGTTCTTTCGTTGTAGATTAAATTCTTAGAATCCGGCACACCTAGTGACAAGCCAAGGTGACTACGAAAGCGATGATATAACTGTTGATATCATAGAGATATTTATTAAAGCCCATCTAACGTAGAACTGATGGTAAAATATTATTGAGATTTTTTATTTTGAATTAAATATTTTCATTTCATTGCCGTTATTTTTTCACTGTGCGAATACCTTTATATGCGAAAACCAATGGCCTTATTCAATTTATACTAATACTCCGGAATAATGCAATTATTTCCAATACTATGTAAATGTTTGAGCACTAAAAATACATCTCTAGATGCATCACAATTGAGCAGTATGCTGATGTATATGGACATCGGTACTTTTCAAATGGCTGCGATTGCTCATTAGCCCCTACGTAATATAGTAAAAGTAAAGGCTAATAATATGCAT
>JAFELO010000191.1:617638-631350 GCA_017140195.1 Eumaeus atala | reverse complement strand
ACAGAGCTTTATTACAGATAGAGAGCCTTTTATTCGCACTTTATCGCAGCCGATCCGAATGAAGATGTTTACTTCATGAATTTCTAATACTATTTCAATTGTTTTCAAACAGATATACTAATGGCATATTTATTGATATTAAAAAGTTTTAAGAAGTGAGGCTATTTTCGTCGGTAAAGCCCCAGTTCGTTCGAAAAGATAGCTCATAAATTAGAAGTTTAGCTATAAACGAAAAGTTTTATTTGAATATTTACATATTATAATAAAATGTAGGTAATTCTTATAAGGTATTGAATAAACAGGGAAAGGATCTGATCGGAAAGGGAAAGGATCTGATCGGAAACCCTTGCTTAAGAAAAACTTGAGTCTGCAAATTTTTCTACTTTCGAATAATTGCATGAATAAATTAGAGTTTTTGTTTTGTTATCCCGAATGAATGCATCTAAACACGCTTCTCGGTCCTGGGCGGGATATGAATTATGAAGGTCGTGTGTGTCTGCCAATATATATGTATGAGACGTAAGTCGCAATATGACATCTGAATTCATATTTTATTGAATATAACTATGCGAATAGCGGTGAGATGTCCTTGGACCATTCTCGGCACGTCACCCTGTGACTAGCCTAGCTTGTGACAGTCTCGTCCTCGACAAAAAGTAAAAAAAAATTGGAAATAATAGTATAATTCATTACATGCAATACAGAATGACCGGTAAAAAATGTTAGCTATTCTGTGGCATTGCGTGCGGTCTATCAGTTCCCGATAGCTCATTAGCGGTAAAGAGAGATTGTGCGGATTTAATGAGGATGTATGTGTGCGTTGGGTTTTCTGCCACCACACTTTACTCGCCTTACACACGTGACTTTTTTATCACATGATAATCCATCGCATGATCTGTTATGAATATGATTTACACATAGATGAAGTTATCCTCTGAACTTTATATTTCATTCTCATAGCTCAAGCTCAAGCTCTCTTACCTTCTAGCCAGTATATATATTAAAGTACCATAAGCACTGTTCTTTGTGATTGGATTAATGTTCCATTTTCAAAATGCTTTGCACGTTGTTGTTAATTAATGTATGATAGTCGTAATAACTGAAAGGACATAAAGTAATTCTTGTGCTTTTATCAGTAAATCGGAAAGTACACAAAGAGCCATTAAGGGTGTTCGGGAGTTGTCTCCGCAGAGGGCGCTGAGGTATGGCTCATAAACACAATTGTTGCAACTTTAAATCAAACTGTTAGTCGTTAGCGGCACGTGCCACTGCCGGTGTGAACGCGTGTGTCCATTGCACCTACATTCGAATACTCATACTTTTATAATGTATTACAAAAAAATGTATTTTATTTTTTTATAGTTCCTATAGTTCTATATTAGTAGCCCAATAATCAAGCAGTGCAGCCCGCGTAGCATATAATAAACTTGGACCAATTTACTTACGTGATACCGTATCAGTTATGTTACATAATATGCAACTAAGTACATTCACTTAGCGGCGCGCTGCTCTGCTTAAAGGTTTGGTATCTTATTATAGCGTCACAGCGGCCATAACATTGCATCAAATCATGTGACTCGAACTATGTGAGCCAATCGGACGTTAGAACGTCAATCTCCGCTCTCTGAGAAATTGTGCTATTTAGTATACTTTTTTAATGCATAGACTTTGCGGTGGTATCATGTGTGTTAGAGGTACCTCCCCGGTCGTGCCGGCCCAATTCGGCTGCAATGTTTCATTGCACTACCTCTTACAAACATACACCGAAGTACTAGTGGTGTCATTTATGCTCTATTTTCCCAGGCGACTAAAACTTAAGAAGCCGCGTCGTGTGTTAATGGACCCGCTCTCGAAGAATAATGAAAGTACAAGTGAACGGACACCCCGCGCCTCTATCCGCGCAGTAATTATACCAAGTTTTGTTACGCGCTTTATTTATAGCCCTGTGTCACGCCCGAGTCCCTACAATGAACAGGCGCTAGGCTCGTAAGCTGCGTACTTGCTACTTATTTATCGGTGTATGTACTTGTTGTGTTAATTGAACGTGTCTTATTATCTTGGCAAATTGTTCTTTCAGGACGAACCGCACTAATGTTATATAATACTAGCAACACCCCTATCGTAATACGGTCCTATTGGACATAGCACATGGCTTGTAGGCTATAGCCTTCCTCGATAAATGGACTATTTATCACAAACATATTTTTTAAATTAAGACAATCGTTTCTGAAATCAACGCATTCGAACAGACAAGCTATCACCTCAGCTTGATGTTATTTGTATCATTATCATCATCGTCATCATCATTATCAGCCCTCATCGGTCCACTGCTGGACATAGGCCACTTCCAATGAACGCCAAGACGACCGGTCTCCTGCTACTCGCAGCCAACCCGGACCGGCTACTGCACGAAGATCGTCAGATCGATCAAGATTGTTACTGTGCAGTCTATCTGTTATATCATTTTTCTCAATTTTCTGATCAATCTTTTCATCAACTTCTGATCAATTTTGTCAAAGTCTACTGAACTGAAATTCATGCGCATTTCATCAATGAACTGAGAGACTCCTGAGGAAGATTTAATATATAATTGTCGGTGTTGTTCACAATCGTGCCGGGATGGATCTCTAGTGTTATACCTATCTGTGAAAGTCTGTCGGTATATTTATTATTCCTTCGCGTCAACACTACTGAATGAATTTGGACCAAATTAGGCAGGGATATATGACAATCTAGAGTGACAGAAGAATGTTTACATCCCCAAAAAATATTTTTTATAGAGATAGATCATATGTGCCGTAGGACACAACAGCAGCTAGTAACTAAATGTGTAAGGACACATTGGAATAGTAGCAAAAACATTAAGTGTTGGGGTTCTTCCCTGGTTGGAGCCAGCCTAGTTTCTCTATTTTTTCGTAATAATTTTCTTATAAACAAAACATAGTCCGTAATAGCTGCCTTTATGTATGTGATCTCATCTAGTTTCTAACCACGGATAAAGCGATTCTAGAGGAATGTTTTAGACTATAATTTAGCCACAGGAGCGAAGCGGAAGTTAAAAAAGAATAACAGAGCAAAGTTGTAAAGCATTTTCTAGCTATGATCTGTTTTTGTGGCATTACATTGCATAAGTATACTTAAAATTAGTATCACATAGATATCACACAAAAATACACAGTTCAAGTGCGACAAATTCGCCACCACTAAAACCTGATGAGTGTGACGCCAATAAAACCTGGCGTAGTGCGAACTGAAGAATCATAAACCCGTGTGTATATTATAGTGCATACCCACGATAGCCGTGTTTTTTGTTTAAGTGACGGCGCGTTAACACGGCACTCGCAAATCGTGTTTAATGTTCCGTCACAAACGCGCGGCCCTGACGTATTTGACTGCACTAGGTAATTAACGTGCAAGCGTACTCGCTCAATATACCCTTAGCACCTACAGTCTAATATTGTACTGGATACGTATAACCATTTCTGTTCCACCAGTTTTGAGGTGAAATTGTGACTTTCAAAATATGCGCGAAAGTCAAAACGTTTATGCACAAATGTTAGTTTCATCAGGCCAGGAAGCGGAGGTTTAGGTAGCATTTTTAAGGAAGAGAGGAGTGTTTTGCTTACAAATGCTAGTCACCGCCTGGTAAAACATATTCCAAATATTCGAGAAAAAGAAGCAGCTTTAAAAGTTCATACTATAACAAACCGGATATAACATTTTACTTTCGCAAGTTTTGTTTATTTTCTTTGGCTCCTTAAAGGAAAATAAAATTTCTAACCTCAATATAGGTTTTCCATCCGTTTGTCTCAAAGACAAAGCCGCTTGCCTTGTCTAAACCTCAAACGATAAATCCATTGGTGTCCGATGCAGCTTACTCAGAAGGAAGCCCAAACACGCCATTGTAAGCCGGGACAAACAGATATGACCCTTATTTTATTTGCTTTATTATATGCTGCCTGCATCATTATATTTGTGTGTTAGATCTGACTGCGATTATAAACAATTTGATATTATAAAATAGAAGGATGCTGTTGAATAAGGTTTTATTTATTGATTTATTCTATGGAATAGGGGGCAAACAAGTAATCGTAGCCTTTTTACGACTACCGACGCCCAGGAACATCCACATAATTATATGCCACCAGCCACCGGCTACTCACAAAACGGCACGATACGGCGGTATTGTGTGAGCGAAAGGTACCTCGACGGTCGTGTCAGGCCAATTCCGCTGCGATGCAGCATGACACTACCTCTTGCTAAGATAACTTTATTGTATTGTAGGCACACAAAACAGTTGGATAAATTTGAACAGTCTTGAGACTGCACAATTTGAACCTTATGCCGTCTATTTTATTTAAATACTGTATAACCTTCTCTACTCCTCATATTTTTCTATTAATTATATTCATTGCAGATCGGGCGGGGATTACGCGAATTACTACTTATTAAAACATATTTTGTTAAATAAATAAAATATATTAGGAAACGCAAGTATTGGAGATGGGATGACTTTTTGCTTCCCTGGCGCTCATAGATCCGGTACACAACACCATGACGGCCGGAGGACCCGATACTGGTTTGACGGTGCATAAGACATTTTCAAAGTGCAAAAAAGAAAATGGTACCTTTTGAATCAACAACTTTTTTAATTTTATCTTAAAAACCCCATAAAGTCGAGTAAATTTATTTCATCTTTTAATAACCCTACACATTAAATATTTACCAAAAACGCACGGTGTGTACTGATAGCAGTATCTAGTCGACTAAAGTCCATAAATAAGTCGAGGAGAAAATTAGATTTCAATAGCCATTTGTAGAATTGTTATATATTTGCCACATTTACCAGAAACCCAAAACAAAATGAAACTGTTAATATTTAATACCATACTGAATACTGAAACATACATCATGTATGTTTCAGTATTTTATTTCAGACGTAGAGTGCGCTATGGTACATCTATCCATCTATACTAAAATAATAAAGCTAAAGTTTTTCTATGTTTGCTCGTTTCACGCTCATTTTTAGAATTTCAAGTCCGATTTGAAAAAATATTTTTTTGTATAATTTTTTTACTGCTTCTTATAAACCACCAATACGTTTCTTTGTAATCTCAAACAGTAGCAGCATTCGAATACTGCCAACTTAAATGGAATTAAAATTGAATCCTATACAAGCAAATATAATGTACATATTTAAAGATAAACAAACAAATCCTCGGGCAGCTAAATGTTATTGTTTAATAAGGAAAATCAATAAGACCTGTAGGGGTGTAACGAAGTTAGCTGGGGTCGACCAATCAAAGGGTGTCAGAATGTTGGACATCGTAATGTGATTATTATGAATTTTCAATGCAAACAGATGACCAGTGACCCTCGCAAATATATATAAAGTACCGGCTGTCCATTGCAAATTTATCTTGATATTTTGTGTCAGCAGATTTACTAATTCGTTTTATAGTAATTGAAACATGATTTTTATAGCATAGAGAGACAAACGAGTATGTAAATAGATAGGAACCATGGATGACTACTTACGCTTATTACCATTTGCATGGTTCATAAATGTGCAGGTGCTTTGCCCCCCTTCAACCCATCTCATCTATTGGGTCACCGACTACTCACTACTTTTAAGAGAGCGCCGCAATTCCTACCTTGTAACATTCACACAGGGGCATAGTAATGGCCACGCAATCACGTTCTGTGTGGCTTACAATAGACCGGTGGAGCTAATTTTAGTGATTAGAACCCGAATCATAATTAACTAAGCAATACTTTAACTTTATCAAAATATTGGTATCTTAATTAATTTGCTACAAACCACTTGTAAGTCTCTAATCGTGACTACAACTTATTACTTACTGGCGATCCGCCCCGGCTTCGCACGTGATTAACAGGGACAAACACTAGAACCTTCCTCGTGGATCGCTTTATCCATTGATGAAAACCGTATGGTTATCCGTTCGGTAACTTTTCAAAAATACATACAGAAATACAGGGGGGGGGGACTTTTTTATGTATAAGGAGCTGGATACTTATTAAAAATATCAGTAACCTCTCTACTATTTATACCTCATATTATATCAAGAGTCTGGTGCACGGCTTAGTGTAGTCACCTCTATGAAACTTAATAAATGTCAACAATGCTCCCCTCTGTCCAGTATCAACTTGTTTCAATATTTACTCCCCAGTAGGGTGAACGGACTTTAAAGCTAAATCAAAAGAGCAGTGCGATTTAAAATGACGGTTAGGAAGTGGTCATCTTGTATGGCTGCACAGAACTGTCGCAGGGGACCGCGTGTAAGCTCTTAGTTAACGTTTAAATATATTCTAGCTTCGAAATAGAGGGGTCATGTGATAGGTTTTTTTGTATATGGCTCAGTAACTGTAATCCGTGGATTCATCCGCGTAAGACTTGGACGACACCACCGAAAGTTTGTCAAGTGAAGTTTCCCCCCCACCACCAGAAGCACCTCCTTGGGATTACTAAAAATCCTTGCTTAGTGCTCACTTGCATCATGAACCGATCCTCTGTACCAAATTTCAAGTTTCTAGGCTTAATTGTTGAGGCTGTTTATTGTTATGTAAGGCAGTATTATACAAGTTCTGGAGTGGAGGCCGTTTTTAGGAAAACGGATTGTTGGTCGACCGTTCACCAGGTGGGGAGACGATCTCCATGCGGTAGCTGGTTCAGGATGGATGCGAGTAGCAGGAAATTGGTCGTCTTGGTGTTCATTGAAAGAGGCCTATGTCCAGCAGTGGTCCGATAAGGGCTGATAATGATGAAGGCAGTATTAATTTTTTCCGACCTGAACCTATGCTGCGCAAGAGAGAGATACATAGATTCCCACCGCTACTTCACTGCATCTTTTTTAGGTGTTTTTTCACAGTAAACAAACGAGTAGTGAAGGAAGATAACTACCAAAACACATAGATATCTGCACAACTATTACGCTGAAGTCTTGCCGTCCTTCTTTGCTCGGCTCTCTAACTATGAGCTGCTAAGATGGCATTATACCTACCTGAGCCAGGAACCGCAATTGCGAGCACGTGACAAGCACAACACGAACGGTGTCATGTGTGTCACGGCCAGCAACAGTCTGTGACGCGCGTGTTGTGTGGCCGGTCAATGGTGCAGCTTGAGGTTCACACCGCAAGGTGTAACCGCAAGGCCAACTATAGGTAATAGTACCACATTTGCAACTGGAATTAAAGAGTCCCTCCGTCTATCACCAGCCTGTGTCTCATGGATCTATGATAGCTAGACAGATGAAATTTCACGTCACAGATAATATATTTTCGGTGGCCGTTACAACAACATACGCAAACTGAAAATTTAAATGGATTTCCCATACCATAAAAGTGGCTTTTTGACGTTTTTATAAATCACGGTAAAGAAACCCTTCCTGTGCTAGTCTGACTCGCACTTGGCAAACATTTTATACATAAATCTCATCTTACTTTTGTCTGCTGTAATACAAATCTTCATATTTAGCACAAGGAATTAGGGTTTGTTGGAAATTCAATTTAACTTCACAAGTGACGGCACTCGTTCTAATGTTTCCAAAAATTTACATTCGCGTTTTACGTGGAGTTGCTAACGCCAATCCTCGCGAAGCCAGATCACGTTGAAAGTGGTGGAGTGGGCGGTACAAACACGCTGCTAATGAACCAAGTTGGCACCAGCCACGACATGACATTGTTTTCATTTTTGGTCGCGCGACGTAGATACGTGAGGTGGGTATCAACTTAGCTTTAAACGTTCAGATATTTTCTGAAGTATAATGTTACGGATGTTGATTGGTATCATCCCAGCACGCTTCACCTGTCACCTTCAAGTGGACGTGGAAGATAAAATATGTCCCGCTAAACAATCCGAGATAGTTCGTCCTACTTTATATCAACGTTGAGAAAAACTGCACGGGGCTTTTGTAATGTTAATGCAGTTTAATATGTTATCTTAATAATATCGTGGACACTATCTTTTATGGCCTTAAAAATAATATGGTGTGGAAGGATGAGTATTTTTGTAAGAGGCAGTACCATGCACGTAAATCGGCTGTCCGTCTTGCTCACATAACACCTTAAGTGAGGGCTTTGCTGTTGCTCTTCGTGTTAAAGAGTCACGAAGAGAACGAAAAACGCGCTCATTTCGCTTACGTCCCTTGCATCTTACCTCAGAATCTTGTTCTTTTTTAAGGAGTAAACTCCAGTTGCAACTCGGTGATACACATAGTGCTTACGCACATCATGATGGCTACTTATTAAAGTCTGAAGACTAGTGATTCTTAGATACTCCAACTGATAGTGATTCGCGGCGTTTCTCGCAACAGAACGAATAAACTAAAAGCACTACTTATTAGGGAAACAAAGAGCACCCAATCAGCTTATATTTCCATTCTACCGTTGTCACTTATTTGAGAAGTTTTTGAAACAATTCCCATCTATCGGCGGCCCCCGGGGCTCATCGGCTGTTCACCAACTTTCCAAGTGTAATCAAAGGATAAAACCTTCTGTAGCCGAGTCAAGTGGCTGCATAAAGGGAAAATTCACTTACTCCTATAGCGGACGTCGTTCCAAACATTGGAATGAGGTGCGCTCGTGTTGCGGCTTGTGTTTTCGATAACGAAGGAGTTAATATAGGATCCGCAATCGGGGTGTTTGTATGTAGCGAGTTGTGAATGTGGAGGAGACAGTGAGATATGTATGGATCGTGATATTATTGTCGCTCTCTGCCTACCCGATAAGGAAAGTGACATAAAGATGCGCATGTACGTGTGTATTAAAGATGCCCATGTACGTGTGTATTAAAGATGCGCATGTACGTGTGTATTAAATTTAAAAGGCATATTACTGTCATCATAATCATCTGGACGACGCCCGCTGCTCGATATAGGCCTCCCCCATAGAGTACTACAGGCCACTGTCACGAACCATTTACATCCAGTGTATTGATTTTTTATAGGACTTTCACTATTGATTTAATTTTCCATTTAGAAATTCCGAATCAGGCTACCACGACTGGGGAGGTACCTCTTTACACAGTAACACATATCGTGGAGAACACCTCATCATTATTATTATAATTCATCATTATTATAATGGAGCTTAAGTGTAAATCTCGCGCAAAATAACTTCGCGAGCGCTGTGCTGTCGCGTTTCCTGCGGCACGCTGGTATTCCTGCTGACATAATGAGAGGACGAGTCAGTCCAATCCGAAGACGTCTGAGAATTATCATCATGCGAAAAAATGTTACTTCGTGGATTAGCTTAGCTATTACGAAGCATTGCTGGCTCGACATTTTCCGCTATTCCGTATAGATTCATTACGTACATATCGTCCGTGAGTTAAAAGGAAAGCAAATAAATGCTGGCAGAAAATCGTAGAATCAGTATTAGAAAGTCCTGCAGGCAAGATAGAGATAGATATAGAGATAGTGCATACGAAGAAGGGCTGCCACACTTCAAAAAGATAATCAAAAAAACCCTCAGTAACTAAAATACACATTATTCTTTTTCTAATATATTTTATATACTTCTTTATGACGTGGTATTGAAAGCCGGAACCTTAACTGCAGTGAACCGTTATATAAAGTCATAGTTGGTTCAGCGAGTGAATTTGCATAGGAATGGCAGATTACAGAGCCGCCACCATAGGCAAACGGACCTAGGTTTAGCCAGGTACTGTTGGAATGGCATTAGGGTTTAACTTCACCAAATGCACCCACTTTACAATATACAATACCATTCGCCAGCGTAAGAATTTCATTTGGTGCGATATTCTGAAGTTAGTTGTTTTCGTATGATCTTGTTATGTACCTTAATTAAAAGCTCTATTTTTGTCTATGGTCTGTAATTTAAATCAGATGGGTGTAGAAGTAGTAAGACGCTAGCTGTTAACCATTAAATAAAAATAAGTCACTTGTCAAATAATTTAATGGCTTCACCAATTACGTAACAATGACAAATGGGTGCTGTATTCAAAGTAAGCCGATGTGTTGCCTTTACACGTCCTCTCCAATGGGTCACATGCTACTTACAAACTGCACGAAACGCGACACCGATGTCACTTATCATGTAAGCGCGAGGTACCTGGCCGGATGTGTTGGCGTACACACTACCTCTTACTTTAAAGGTATTATTGCTGAAGCTTTGGCACCAATAGGATTATGTTATGTTGTTATCTAAAATGCAGGAGATCAAAGGAGTATCTGCGGAACTGCGTGTTGATTACAATCAGGGTGTTTACAGCGCTCATTGCCTGCCTCCAGACAGTGCCGCAAGCAAATGCCGGCATTATACTACCTGATTGGGCAGTGGCAGGTTGTCTAACATATCTATAGAGTTCAAGTACATTTATTTTGTTTTATTTCTTAACAAAAGTTGTAGCTCGGCGACAGGAATAACGAAGGCTAATTATTTTTTTACTGGTTTTAATTTCATATTTCTCATGTCAGAATATCCAGGTTGCCTTCTTGGAATGCGCAAATTTTAGGAACTACTAGTACGTATATGAAAACTTTATAGAAATTGAAAAATTCCAATGACATTTTTGTCCAACCGGGTGTTCACGATTTGTGGTTATATTGTTTATGAAAGAGGTAGTGCCAAGCTGCATAGAAGGAGGTAGTGTCATGCGTAGGTGCATGGCACTATATCCTCCTATGCAACTGAATTGGGCCAGCACGACTGGAGAGGTACCTCTCGCTCACATAATATCGCCGTAAAGTGACATGTTCAGTGTCGCGTTTCGTGTGGTTCGTGAGTAGTCGGTGGCTCAATAGGGGGCGAAGGAGGGCAACCCATCGGCATAGTAATTATATGGATGTTCATGGGCGTCGGGAGTCGTAAAAAGGCTCTGAGTGCTATCGCCCTATTCTATGGAAAAAAATACATACTACAGATTGCGAAATTGGATTATACGAAACTAAAAAAGGTTGCCATATCATGCCCACGACGGTTCAAGCCTTGTCGTGGCGGTGGGGCTCAGTAACCCTGGGTGAATCCAAAAACTTTGGTTGAAGCCAGTTGAACCGAGGAGGCTGGTGCTCTTTGTACCCCTCTTATAAGAAGTCCCCTCGACTAAAGAGCAGAAAGAAAAGCCGCTCTTTGTATCCCTGTGGGGGTCAGTGAAGACGCGTAAATGCGTAATAAAAAAGAACGTAGCTCTATCAAACAGCGCCTAGAACTGTATCGAACCTAACTACCTACTCCAATAACAGAAAATATTAAAAAAAAAACCGCCAATATGGTTATGGGCATAGAATAAATAAACAAGCAATATAAATAAATTGCAATTTTTTTTAGAGAAAGCAGCTTTATCTGGACCAACAAAACACCGTAGAGTTAAATGAAATTTAAGATTGGTGCCTTCACTTCGTAAGTATATCTTTCTGCTTACAAGGCTCATTTGCATGGGGAAGTTTTTTCACGCTATCCTGAACTTTCATTTAAATCTGAACTATCTTGTATTAAACGAACGCATCTAGTTATAAATTTACACTCGCGGTCAAAAATATGTGTCACTTACAAGGATTTACAAAAATATGTCAGTCGATGGTCACGTCATAAATTTTGAGGTACCCTTCGCTCAAATCATGCCGCTGCAAAATGTCAGCCATGGTTTGTGAATTTCCAACAACATTAATAGGGAAGACAAAACATCTCTAATCTCTAAATACGCAGAACCGATGATGTCGGTAGCCACCGAAAGAATTCGTCTGGTCGTTGACTAACTTATGCTATAAAAATATGATATAATATTTACATAAAATCATACTCAATTCAATATCCTAAAGTTTCACAAGGACCCACAGATGCTGGGGCATCTGTTGAAAGCCCAGCGAATTCATCCTCCACATTTTAAGTAAAATTTTAAGAAATATTACAACTAATTCAATATATAGTATTACCCAATTACTTTGTCCGCAAGTGTAATTAGAGCGGTCTTGTAGAGGCTCGCTGGAAGCGCTTTATCTATCACCGCCAGCCGCCGGTAATCTCCCGGGAGGAGAATAAAACTAATCACAACCGTCGCGATCGATCCCCAATTAACAATCATCACAAGATGCATGTGCTGTTTATAAGGTGAGTGTATGCATCACATGTTTATAGGGTGTATTTTTTTTTCTTTTTTCTGCTAAAAGATCTGTATTTGCTCATATTGGCTGTTTTTTTAATTAACTGCTAGTGTATACATAAAGTGTGTACATCTATACTTATTATAAAATAAACTCCCCAAAAGCAGTGTATCTACATCTATATGTGGTTGATTTTCTCAAAATTGACGGAACGGAACGTTCGATGGAACGGACAATCCTGCGGTTTTCACAATTGGATAAAGCTAGTCTCAAGAGGGGTTGTAGTGTATAATTTGTCACTCCCCCTTATGGTTGGTGGGGGGTCCAACAAGAAAGATTTTTTATTCGTAGCCTGGACTTCTGAATAAATTAAGGGTGTCTCTAGGCAAACATACTCAATGGCTTGAGAATGAAAATGAATAAGCATATACTGTAGAGTCCAGATTTTAGTTAACTTAAACTTTGGAAATTTTAAAAAGTATTGATCCTATCAATTTTCCAAATCCATTAATTCCCAACCAACAATGGTTTATGGTGCCGTTTACAGAAATCTTTACATAAAAGATAATTTGATTAGCATTTTATCCGCTATGGCATATTTCAATGAGATACTTTAATATCATTACAATAATGTAATCCTAGTAAAAATAAATATATCTACCTGCTTAGCAAATACCACAGGGACGAATACCATACAATTCCTTACCTTGGCCATTATAATAATTTATTATAGTGTTTCTTTTATTTAATTCGGTAGATAACAATAAGCGGACTCATAAAACACATTAAACGCCTACTAAAACGTAACGCGTCACTGAAATCGGTAAGCCGTACGAAACAATTGCCTACATATACGAGACCAAATTACATTTACAATTCATGAAAACCGTTATCCCTGTTTCCCTCTCTTTCGCACACATAGCCCCACTCTCTTCCTGCCTACTTAGCACCTACAGGATCTCAATGAATAATTTTTCCCTGTCGTTGTTGACTTAATTTTATGTTGGTACCCATTTAAACGCCTGACTTCGATGCGAGTTTGTAGATTACAAGTTACATTACGTAAGGAAACAATTGCCTCTGAAGTTCGAAAAGAGAACGCGCATTTAGATTGTTCTTTTTTCATATTGTGAAGTAAGAGGCTTTGAATATTGTTTTGTTCAACCAGGAACGACGCTTTGTGGAAATGTGGAGTTTTTTGCAGCTTTTAACAATATTATAGTGGATTTGTTTAGACACCACTAAACAAATCCACTATAATTATCCAATACATACGCAATATTTACAATGTAAATGAGAAGATGTATGTTTGCTTCATAAATAACCCTAAAATAGTTTCTACGAAATGTTGACCAAACACGGTCAACATTTCTTAGAAACTATTTTAGGGTACCGCACCCAAAGGGTAAAAAGGTAGCCCTATTATTAATAATCCTTTTTACGTATTTGCGCCTGTCCGTCTGTAAACAGCCTGTGTCTTATGAATCGTGATGCTAGTATCTAGAGCGCTGAAATTTCCACAGGTAACGTATTTCTATTGCCGCCATAACAGCATTATACTAACAACAAATATGGAACAAATTAATTATTACGTCAGGCTCCCATAGAAAAAAAACGTTCTAACTTGGCGTT
>JAFELO010000191.1:606887-617522 GCA_017140195.1 Eumaeus atala | reverse complement strand
ACGACACAAAAGATGTCACTATACCACGGTATTGTGTGAGCGAGAGGTACCTCCCCGGATGGCACGGACCCCTTAATGCGCGAGTCCGTCTAGCACTTGGGCGGTTTCTGTATTATTCTAGCTATCACGACAGACGTGGCCCCGTCATAATAGCAGATTTTTTGCCATAGTAACTACTGGATAGATTTGAAAAACTATTTTACTATTACAATCCTTCATTATCTCTGAATAACAGTGGATACAAAATTCTAAAAAGAGGTTGGTTTGGAAACTTCGATAATACTAACTAAGGCGTTGTTCTGCGACAAATTAAATTACTTGTCGTGGTAACGTGTAATATTTGCTAGGCCAAAATTAAATTACAATAAAACTACTTTTTTCTACTTTAGGGATTTTATTGCGGTTTATTTAATTATTTAGCTAGGCCGACGTTCCAGAAGCTTTACAGCAACCACGGTCACGGGTGGACTGACCCGTTAAACCATAAAATAAACCGCGATAAATTCCGTAAAAGTTGTGTTATTGTAATGAGTAAGTAGCATTGGTGTAAACTTAAGACATCAATAACGAAACAAATTTTAAAATTTATGCATTTTTGTAGATCAATTGATTTTTGCCATATTTCGTAAAATACATGAGTATGTAGCACAACTAATTTATAAATGGGTGCAATCTAGCGTCACCTGAAGCAAGTAATACAAGGGTCAAACTTATTTTTAGACTATATAGCTACTTTCCAGCTTCGAGGATTGCAGTACCAAATTCCTGTAATGAACATACACAGTGCAAAAAAAACTTCTCAACATTCAGAAAACTAAATTTCATTCAGAAAGCACAACAAATTCAGAAATTTTTAAATAAAAAAAAATCTTCTTATTTATAAGATCTTCTTAGTTGTAACAAGATTTTCTTATATTTATCAACAATTTAGGTATCCTTTATCTGGTCTTGAAATTTAAGTAATATTTTATTGTGCAATACAATATGGGATATTACATAGTCAAATGTTACTTACGTTAATAGCATTACTTAAGTAAATCAGGATTTAGTGAGAGTATTGCGGATGATAATGATGGCTACATACTTACCTCTCGGCATAAACTTATCCCCTTGTAACATTTTGCAATATTTTAAAATGTAATATTCTAACGTAAGCCCGGGCGTAACGCACTCTTGACGTATTGGACGGAGCCTTCTGAATTTTCCACCCAATTACCTGCCTCTCGTTTGCAGTAACGGCACCCGGTGCTTCAGGTACTACCGGTGTTGTGGGACCGTGATCCCCGATGCTTTGAATATTTATTATTTTCACTAAAGCACACTTGCTGAGTGATAATAATTTTCATTTTAATCAATTTCCAATTATAACGTTAGTTGTTTCATGTATTTAATTGTGAACGTATTGAAAGATCCTAAATTAAATTTCGCAGGTAGATTCTTCCGTCACAAGGACTTTGTAATTTATCGGTTCTGTCATTTACCGTTGATCGCTATTTTATGTAAATATTCTTATGAGAAACACTGGGAGAGAAATAGAGAGAAGTAGGAAAAATGCGTTTTATTCTCTATCACACGCTGTGCCAGAGTGTACTTAGTGACAGCTTCTAACTCGATCTCATTGCTGAGCTAAAATGATGATAAAAATCTTTCATGTTCTGAATGGGGTTATCCTAATTACTTAACTCAAGTTACTCACAAATATATTATGTGTTCTTGATAGGATCTATACAAAATTAAAATTCATTTTTTTAGCAAATGAATAAATGTCTAGTGTACAAAAATCATAACATATTTACTTATCCACTCGCGATCCACCCTGACTTCGCCCGTGAGTAACGAGGGCCAATTTGTAACTTAACAAATTATACACCTAAACGTTCCTCGGGAATAGTAGGGAAGTTAACAGTCCATAACTGATAACCACACGAAGGTGTGTTTAGTATATTTTAATAAATTCGGACTGGCGTCTTTTAAGGACTTTGTTTAATAATATGCATAGATATGATCTATATAAGTGACAAGTACACTAGAGTTGAATAAAATAGCTTAAGCGTAACTTGAGTCTCAAAACTGCGGGTATCAGAGTATGTACGTGCACACACCGAGCACTCCGTGTAGCCGCCCCAGACTGCCGAGTGCTGCACCATTAGCCCCCACTTCTCGCTTCCGTATCAACTCTGCGGCTCATTATACCTAAAACGATTTTGTTGCCCCTCAACTGAATTGGGCTAGAGTGCCTTATAATAACTTTATTTTGAAGTTTAAAAGCGCTGTGCGCCTGCAGAGGGTATATTTCTGGTAGCATGCGTGTTCAATGTTTATATTAATAATTATACAGCATACATATAATATTATTGCTATACTAGCGCTCTGCCCCGGCTCCATATGGATATTTCACGGAATATGGCAAGAAAGCAAGATCGTTATGATAAAATATTTTCTTTAAATCGGTCCAACAGTTTCAGAGCCCATTCAATGCAAAGAAACAAACAAACAGACAATCAAATGTTTCCTCTTAATAGTATTAGTATAGATATAGATTAAAAGTCGTATTTGAAAAAGTGTCATTGCATAAAAATTGTCAGCAATAAAATGGTATAAAGAAAAAAACTGTGTGTGTCTGCTCGGACGCGCGAATGAACTGTGCTCAGGAGACGAAAGTGACGTAAGCGCGGCAGACCGCTTGTTACGCTGGACCCGTCACAGTTCACGCGACTTTGCACCATTTTTTTTTACCCTGCGGCTTGGCTGCTGAAGAATTCTCCCTTAAAGAGGAAGTAAACACTGAGAAATAAAAAAATAACAAAATAAAAATCACCGGAGGAGACATCTCTCGCTTAGATGTTGTCGGTGTAAAATCATCGGAGGAGACATCTCTCGCTTAGATGTTGTCGGTGTAAAATCACCGGAGGAGACATCTCTCGCTTAGATGTTGTCGGTGTATAATCACCGGAGGAGACATCTCTCGCTTAGATGTTGTCGGTGTAAAATGACAGCGATACAGTCGCATTTCGTGGAGTTTGTGAACCAGTGGCCCATGGAAAGAGGAAGGGATAGCAACGCAACTGCTTAACGATGATGCATCCGCCTATAAGCGTCTGTAGTAAGGCTGTGATTACTCGATTTCGCCACTAAACTATAAATGTTATTATCGAATCTGTGGTGCAGTCTAACCGTTTTCTCATTGGGGGACCATCGTTTGATTTAAACAGCAGCTTTTTCATAATCTTCAACCGGTTTCAAGTGACATTCGAGAACGGATGACCCAAAAAGTGGAATTGAACCAAATAGAGACTTCAATTGAGACCCTTCTTATATGCATTTACCAATTTTCGTAATAATCGACACATCAGTTTTTGACTTCAACGATGACATACGAACATATATGAAACAGACAATCAGATGCACATAAAGAATATACACAATAAGAAGGATCTCAATTCAAATCTCTATTTGGTTCAATTTCACTCTTTGGGTCATCCATTCTCGAATGTCACTTGAAACCGATTGAATCTTATGAAAGCGACTGACCTGGTTCGCATCGATCCGATTCGGTTGCAATGCAGCAGTGCGATACCCCCTGCAAATAGTATAAAACAGTAGTTAGTTTATATACACGGCTCACAAAACTGAATGTTAAATGAGTAAAGGTTTAGTTAACCGATCGAGCTCGTTATGTCGTTCCGAGTTAACTGTTTGCGTCGGTTTTAACCCGTTATATCATGCGTACTCCGCGGGGCTTAAACCTGTATTAAACCGTTTTCGGTTCATTTAACCGGTTATCAATACTAATAAATATTATAGTTTATGTATTTTACAACGCGGTGGTTGTTTATAAACGTTATGGGTTTGCGGTTTAGGTGCGGTGGTCAGGGTTCAGAATTCGTATTCAGACTTTTTGTGATAAACCGTTGTTTATATAGTGCGGTCGATCATGAATTATAATCGACTCCATTGCATCAAGGCCAAAGGAATATTAATCGTCATCATCATTATCAGTCTTTATCGGTCCACTGCTGGACATAGGCCTCTTTCAACGGACTCCAAGACGACCGATATCCTGCTACTCACATCCATCCTGGACCAGCTACTGCATGGAGATCGTCTTCACGTCTGGTGAACGGTCGACCATCACTTCGTTATCCTAAGCGCGGCCTCCACTCCAGAACCCTACTGGCCCATCTGCCCTCTGTTCTTCTGAGTGTGTGACCAGCCCATTGCTACTTCAACGAGCTTATTCATAGCGTGATATCGGATACAAGGCAGGAACACAACTACTTGTAGATAATAAGTTAATGACAACGTTTAATTTAAAATTGCAATAATTTTATTAGGTATACCTATACTAGTTTCATGTTGGACACTCCCAATATCAAAAATATTCGAGCGAATGTTACTAGCGTCCGGGAAGTCAGACGTCTGTTTCTTTTTTTTTTCAAATTAAATATTTATTATGACATAAAAGTGGCAGATTATATGTGGCGAAGTGCAAATAAGCTGCCGTTTAAATCAAACGATGGTCCCAAAATGAAAAAACGGTTGGGCTGTACCGCAGATTCGATAATAACATTTGTAGTTTAGGGGAAAAATCGCAACTTTACTACCGACGCTCATAGGCGGATGCATTTACCGTATATAAATTAGCTACTATTTTATACTATTCGTAATCGGATCGATGCGAACCAGGTCAGTCGCTTTCATAAGATTCAATCGGTTTCAAGTGACATTCGAGAATGGATGACCCAAAGAGTGGAATTGAACCAAATAGAGATTTGAATTGAGACAAGAAAGGTCTCATTGTGCATATTTTTAAGTGCATCTGATTGTCTGTTTCGGATATGTATGTATGTCATTGGTGAAGTCAAATACTACTCTATTCAAATCTACTAGTATACTCGGATAATATCTTTGCCGCATCACTTGTACACACAACTACAAGGTGAGTATGATTGTACAAGGCGTCGTGCTAGTATGTGTGCGTAAGTATAAATCATTCGTTAATTCCCGTACATAATTATATAAATGCATATACCTTCCATGCAGGACGAAGTTCCCGCGCCGTCCAGAGCTTCCCAGAACCGCCCAAGCCGCCCAGAGCAATGGGTGCGTGCAACCGTGTAATGGTTTTACGCGGCGCATCCACGGCTCGCCCGGATGAATTCTCCGACAATACGACATTTTCATTATTTAAATTCAAATCTCATAATTGTGAGCTGGCTTCGTGAAGCGCTTTGATTCATCTACTGAGCCGACTTTTGTGAAAAGATTTAAGGTAGGTATAGAAAATGTGTATTATTTTCTATACATTTGTAGATCGGTGCAGTGTCAAGCTGTGTTGCAGCCGAATACACATTGTGGCAATTATGTTTTGCTATTTAAATATTTTATAAAAAAAGTATATCTGTCATCTTTGACAGTAAGGATTAATGTTCGCTGTGTTGAATTGAAGAAATGACACTCTTTTTTTTCTTTTGGCGGTGTTGAAGTCGAATATATTTGAGATGGCTGACGCCATCTGCCATCACCAAATGATAATTAATTAGTTTTTTTTATTTTCCGCCGGGAACCTACTTACTCGTATCACAATGCACGAATTAATATTTCATATAAAAAAAGTGTGAGTTCATGATTTCTTGCCGACTCCATGTTTCATATCCCATGTTTCGAAAAATCTTTTGTTAATGTTAAAATGTCTTAATTGTTTTATGTTTGCATTTTGATATTGTTAATTATACGACCTGTATGGCTATTAATTTGATAGAACGTATCCATAATGTTTTAGTTTGAATAATATATGGCACGTGTGAAAGTTTGATGTTAAATTCTATTTAATTGTAACTGAGTATATAAATGTATCGCCTGATTTTAGTTGGCTCATGAAGCCAAGAGAATGTTAATCTTATTGGTTGTGTGTTCCTTTTCAGAGCTCTACTCCTTTAAATTTGGATGTAACATGATGATAAGTTATCAGTATAATCTTCAACTGTTGAAGTTGAGGATTGGTGGAATTATTATATATACATCAAGGACCATCCAAGTCGCAGCCGGGAGTCTCGGACGACTACCAGATAAGACTTCATACACTCACCTTTTACTAACCCTTATTAAAAACTGTATGAACCTAATGTTGTTCTCGTAGTATCTTAAGTTTGTTCATGATTGTGAATATGGAGAGACCATGATGAAAGAAATGTATCTAAAAATCTGACTAAACCTCTAATAGTCCCTTTTTGGTAATTCCCCCTATAGAATTAATTAAATTGTTACAACATTAGCATAATAAGTATGTGGCTATCTATGCTCAGTGGTAGAATATATAATATAAAAAATTACAAAGCCGAAGGCTTTCGTTAATATTATTTAGTCTACCATAACGTCAGCGGCGCGTCACAAATTTTTCTTGCCGGAGTTTTATCAGTAGACCGGTTTTTATGCGTAGAAACTTTGATGCTGCTATTACGCAATTAAAAATTTCTCCAATACTGATTTTTAAGGCCAAAAGATAAAAAATAATCGTTTAAGCCATTTTTTGCGATAAAATGTATTTATGCACTGCCACCGGTCCCAGGAGAGATCTGACAGGTGTGTGGAGCTTTCGGGTGAACCGAATACCGGTAAGACACCGCGGGCGCTAGAACCCATGAGCCCCGGATCTGTCAGCAGCAAGACATCTTGGCAACTGACTAGTTCCCGGTAAGGGCCGGTCCCTTACTAAACTACATGAAAATAGAGGAGCCTATCCAACAGCCCAGATTATCCCCCACCGACGTCAGGATCGTGTAATGAGGTCAGATTCGCGCCATAACCGCTTAAGTTCGTACGCATCTGGCCCCAGTTAGAAAGGACATGACTTGCGCGTAGCGTCTTTGTCGCACTCCTGTCCGTCGTCTAAGGGGCGGGCCACTATCCACCTCTACCTCTCTAGCCTTCCCAGGGCCTGTCACTCTCGAGCATTAAACAGATAACACTCGAGAGCAAGAGGTCCGCCCTAGGGCCGCTATCAAATCATGGCGCTGTGCTATTTAAAAAAATTACCACCACAAATCTGATCATCAAACTGCAGAAGCCATGGACAGTAGACAACTACTGAACTAAACAGCAACATGATTCAAGAGAAATAATGACGCGTCCACTCCAGTAAACGATGTGATAGAACATTTATATTTCACACTTCACATGTGTGTTCACATGTATCTTTGTTATAATTAGTTATCCTTGAACATTGTGGCGCCATAAATGGCTATGCCAAGCCAAAATGCTAGCTCCACAATGTTGCATATTACTGACCCGGACCAGATTTCTCCCTGCCTAAAAAACATGAGCACATTGAGAAGTATATAATTCTATGTGATCTAAACATGAGCACATTGAGAAGTATATAATTCTATGTGGTCTAAACATGAGCACATTGAGAAGTATATAATTCTATGTGGTCTAAATACTGTGATGATGATGGTATAACAACATCTAAGGTAAAGTGAAATCGTAACTCGTAAAATGCGATCGTATTCAAATGAAAACACGCCGGAACAGACATAAAACGCGTCTACACCGTCAGGATATTCGAGTGGCCCGCAGTCCCTCTGGGCCGAAAATATACTCGTTACCATTAGCATATGAATTCTGCGAGAGTTGTAAAGCAATAATATGCAAATGTCACGCGACAAAATTCCTCCTTTACATTACAGTCGCTGGGCGGCTGTTGCGAATTAAAATATTCAGTTAATGTGTACGGCTAGCGTGGTAATGTGCAAGCACCAGGTTTGACCTGAGTGTGGCCTTAATAGACAGTTTACTACAATGACCATTACTGTCATGACGTTAACGGCTGCGCCAGGGTTTCGCCCGCGTTATTTTAAGGCTAAGTACTCACATAGTGGTTTAATGCCGTGACCGCCGCGGTTGCTCGACTTTTACAAAAGTGGACCCCACTTTTGTAAAAGTAAAGCTTAAGCGTTTTTCACCCGCGGTCTGTGTGGCTGTATTCACCAGTTGAGTAACTGGTATCGCGGTGGCTCACGGCCCACGTGATCTGCGATTTTTCGGCTGTCTGGACTTCTACTGATCATTCCTTCGTCTCGTAAATTATGATTATTTATTTATAATTAGCAAGAAGTAGCGCTGCACTGCAGCGATAAACAACCGCATAATTGTTATTCCATCTGCATAACAATTATGCGGTTGGCCTCCTCGCCACTAGTGGTTCACCGGTGACGCACATTGTGCGTCACCTGTGAACCACTACAAATTTTGAACTTGACTGAACTTGACTGTTTTATAAACGTCGGACCAACGATATGGTTCACAAAAATGATTAGATGAATTAAGTGGCAACATTTGTGGTATCTGCTTAACACCATCCAATAATATGGACGTGAATATAACATTATTTATTGCATGTCTATAATATTGTAAATTGATTTGCCAATGTGGATGCACCTTATTACCACTAGAACAGAGTATTTTAAGAAAATCATAGCAAACTTTCATTGCTGGATGGATGTATTAGCTGTTTAGTGGTTCGGAATATGTCGCTTATCACTTGGTAGGTAAGCTCTGGGAATGATATGTAGAAGACACGAGTGGCGCTTTAGACCGCACGACTGAAGTTAAAGTTCTTTAGTTATGTATTTGCACATAACTAAAGAACTTTAGTACGTATGCACATAACTAAAGAACTTTAGTATTTTAGTATAGCTATTTAGCTATGAGAGAAATGAGTAATCACACCTCTCTTCCACCTATAATAATATACGAAACGTAAGTCACTCTCTTTCTATCTACATTAACCTACTATGGATTAAGTCCCTCTCAACTTTCCATGGCTTTGTTTTAGTAACGCTTTAACCAGCTTACTCCTCAAGCGTAAAGAAATTTACTTCATAAACTAATTGCGAATCTCTGCACTACACAACATAAGCGGCGAGGTGGGTATATAGATAGAAGTGCCTCGTTATCAGCGGTAAGATTTGTAAAAATACCAACTTCAGGTCCATGGGCCCAACTCGTTTTAACTTCGCTCGTTTGCATTTTTATGAGCGCTAATACCACCCAGAGTCCGGGAGATGTTTCCAAATCAAAATTATCTAACTTACATTGCTTATTTTTTTCTTTATATTTCCTTTATATTATAAGCAGAATTGCTGTGTATTTTATTGTAGACACAACAAACGCTCCATCACATTTGCTAGAAGTGACATCCACAAGGCACAAATGTTTGAAATGTCATAGTGAGGCTACTTACTTGGTTATGGTGGCCTGATCCGGCAACACTTCTGTATGATACCAAATTTTACTACCCACAATATGATTATTTTCAGGCAAAAAGTATATCATATATTGCTTTATTACACTGATTTACAAAACAACAAGATATACGATTCCATATATCACTGTCATTGTAAAGCTTCCGTGGTTGTACATAAATTTATAATAATAATTTTTTGCTATGCCAAAATGGCTTTAACAATGCAAATGCCATTTTAAAGATGTGCAACCTGACGCGCATGTGTTTAAGATGTTTTTTCGATGTGCACAATTAAAACTGTCCAATGGCAGATGCTCATCTTTTATATGGACGATTTTGAGACGCTTCTCGACAATTTTCAATTCTATTCTTAGACTACAGATGTCTCGTGCTGTATTGGTCAAGCAGAGCGGTCTTAGTAAGATAAAGCGTTGGACTCGTGTACCGAGTGGAGTCAAAAACTAAAGGGATTGTTCAATTTATAATAACATTAGTTACGAAATCGGGAATTTTGAGGTGTAACATTGGTGAGCACGTCATGCCGTCCGGCCAGTCAGGTTTCTCTCAATGGAAATAATGAGTGTGTTACATAAAAATAATATAATTGGATTGGTATATACTATAAATGTGTAATTGCTTGCATATAGTAATGTGCATGTGTTATGTGCATTGCAATATTTATAATGTATAAACTTAATTTAGTGAAAACAAAAACGTTTCTTCACTGTTACGTACGTATTAACGTTTATCACTTGTTTCTTCACTATTGTAGTAATTTACTATTGGCAAAACCGCCGCGCAAGACGGAACTTACTTGGTACACAATGTTAGATAAAAACATTGATTAATCGTTAGAATAAGACTATTTTTACGGATTTCTCTCATTACAATTAAGCTATTTTTATGGATTTTATCGCGGTTTATTTAATTATTTAACTAGCCTGATGTTCCGGAAGCTTCACAGCAACCATGGCCACGGGTGGACTGTAAAGCTTCTGTAACATCTGGCTAGTTATATAATTAAATAAACCGCGATAAAGTCCGTAAAAGTAGCTTTATTGTAAGGAGTTGATTACATTTACGTAAACTTAAGACATCAACATACATTATTATTTAGTATGATCATTAATGTCGTAGTATAGATTTGCTTATTTATAACGACTAGTGTGAACAAATATTGAGTAGTCACGGAACCAGTGTCAAAATGATGTTTGACTTAAATTGAGACAATGATTTATATTATTGTAAGATTGTGTTTTTTCTTGGTGGCTCATCTTCACAATCGTAGGGTTACCAACCTGTAACTTTGAACACACTAATGCTGTCTCAAATGTATTTTACTCCGAGTCTTGTTCCTGGTCCCAGTCACCAAAAGTAACATCATACGT
>JAFELO010000191.1:503210-604618 GCA_017140195.1 Eumaeus atala | reverse complement strand
ATTGAACGGTGTAGCTAAATCTCTGAGGCAAAAGATTAATACACCTATTTTAGTTGGATGGGGGGAACTAATCAAGACTAATATCATCACGATAATGGGATTTGGTTAGGTTTTAACTTTGGAATCTGTAACTAATCTTACGTAAGTATATACTCCGTGGTCCAGCACATATTTAAGCTGGTCCGGGGTTTAATTCCTGTGTCGGTAACATATTTTATCTCCATTTCTGGTTGTGTTTGTAGTAGTGATTTTCTAAAATGGGACGAAAATATGTTACAGTAAAACGTACCATTACCGTTAAGTATAAAAACTTTTTTATACTTAACGGTAAATTTCTGTGGTTTTAGTCATCATCATGATCAGCCCTTATCGCATCCTTCCCGGACCGGCTGCTGCACGCAGATCTTCTTCTCACCTGGTGAATGGTGGACCAAAACTTCGTTTTCCTAAACGCGGCCTCCACTCCAGAACCCTACTGGCCCATCTGCCATCTGCTCTTCTGAGTGTGTGCCCAGCCCATTGCCACTTCAGCGAACTTATTCGTCGCGTGATATAGGATACTTTAGTTCTCTGACTTATGACTTCTTTACAAATATTGGCCTACAAAATAGCACGATCCATAGCCCGTTGAGCTACCGCAAACTTGCGGACCAGTCCAGTGTTAAGAGGCCATGTTTCTTGTTGTTGTCAGTACAATACTTTAATTATTATTGTTATTTAAAAAATCCACGATTAAAATAAAATTGGTTTCGCATGTTATTTCATTTCAATTTTGTAGTACAATTATAATATATATTAACTGGTACGAGCCTTGGATCATTTTTTAATTTATAAATGAAATAAAATTATTTTTGCTGTGACCAAAAACTCACTAAACTGCGTAATAGTTTGTCGGTGGGTTTTGCGCTTGTTGTAAATGTTCTCTGTGCATGAATAGTAATTCACTTCTTATACAGAAAGAGTCAGTACTAAGTGTAGCACTGACTCTTTTTGTATAAGAAGTTGTGCACAACAACGTTGGAACACGCAGGTTATTCGCAATAGAAATAGACCGCTTTAGCCAAAGCTCAGACAAGGGCCCTTGTCCATTAAATATAATTTTCTATTTAAATGAAAACCCAAGAACAGACGTAACAACCCTACCAAATTATCTGTCGCTGTATGGCTTCAAAACCTTTATATCGCAAGTCAATGGCTATGCATAATTGTTAACGCAGATGTGCTGACCTCCTTTTCTCCTCCCGTGTAATGTATCCCTCACTTTTCGGTAGTATCATGTGAACGAGAGGTACCGCCCCTGTCGTGCTGGCCCAATATAGCTGCAATGGAGCATGTTACTCGTTCTGACTAGTCCTCATCGGTGAGATAGCATAAGGAAATGTTATGCCCACACGTCAGGAACTGTCATGTATGGCAACATACAGCATCATGAGAAAGTAATTGACACACCATCAAGTAGTAAGAGGCAGTGCCATGCTGCATTTCACAATTGGGCTGGCACGACCGGAGGAGTACTTCTCGTACACATGACATCGCCGTAAAGTGGTATATATGATGTCGCGTTTCGTGCGGTTTATTAGTAGACCGACTACCGACCCATTAGAGGGGAGGAGGAAAGTAGGGCGACGCATCTGCATGCCAATAAAGTGGATTTATTTGGGCGTTGATAATCGTCAAAAGGCACAATATCAATGCGCTTAAAAGAAAGAAAGAAATGCTATTCCGATCAATAAATCCCTTTTCTTTCTATATAAATGAGTATATACTTTGTACATAACAAAGGATTCTAATAGAGCTATTAAAGCGCTCAAGGCTGGATCCATTTCAAGTCGGCTAGTCAAATAGCCCGACATTACGTAGTCACTCCAGACGGTTTGCTCACTGCCCCCGCCGCGAGGGCCCGGCTAATGCATTTGCGAACTAATATTGTGTGCATTCTATATTCAAATATACCCTTGTTTGTCTTAAACTTTAAAACGAATGGATCTGCACTCTTTCATCTTTAAACTGGATGAGTGCCTGCATTGTCTGTATTATTTTATACTGATAACCGTGACATGTATCACACATTTTAAGTAAAACAATGTTTATACACGACAGTAGTGGAACTTATACGATACAATGAGAGTAATATGTATACTACACACTAAAAATTATACAATATTATAGGAATTATAGGAATCCCACTATTCCTAATATTTTATAATTTTTAGTGTGTAAAAGACTCCTATAACTCCTAAATTCCATTACGACCTAGCCTCACTAAGGCCCCTCCAGAACCATCCAGCTCTCTCCAAACCAAACACATAGATTTTACTACCGAAACTATTTGGTGTCTGTCTTCTAGCCGCATTTCTTGCATCTTGTGATAGCGCGGTAGTTCATTCGAGGAAAATATAAACAGCAGCAGTTAGCAACCGTTAACGGAAAAACACCAAGACTATTTAAATTAAGAGATTTGTTATATTATTCATGTAATTTGGCCAAACCCTCGGAGTCAAATCTGATGAGGCAATTTTTAAGAAACACCTCATTATACTCCCTAACTCGAACTGCGACAAATCACATTTAACTCAATTGTTATGACAGACGAAGATTGCATTGGCCAATTCCGAAAACTCGTTTCGTTTTACATTACAGCCAATTTTTAAAAGTTCCATCATAAATGGTGTGATCAGGGGTTTATCACCACGCTGTCTAATCAGCCCTTAACTAGGTGGAACTTCTGAGAGGTTTGAGAATTATTGTGATTTGAATCTTCATGAAACGATAATGCGTCACGAAAAAACGACAAATATTCCTCTTAATCTCATATACTATAAGCAAGTAAAAAACTTTGATAATATAATCAAAAGTGTGAAAAAAATATGTAACTGTCATTTTTGTGAATTAACGAATTTTTGCCACATATGGCAAAAATTCGTTGATATAACCAAAACAGTGAAATATTGGCCCATTTTTTTAATTTCTGTATGCGGCATACATAGTTACCGATCGATCTGACACGTACCTTTAGTTGTACCTATCCCTAAAAATAAAACTAGTGATATCTCTAGCGTGGGTAACTACAGGCCTATTTCTCTGGTGACGATTGTGGCCAAGGTGTTTGAGAGAGTCTTACAAAATAATCTTAATTGCAAACTTAAAATAAGTGACGCTCAATTTGGGTTCAGGCCAGAGCTGTCAACCAACATGGCAATGTTTTCATTAAAACAAATCGTTCAATATTATATTAAAAATAGCACCACCGTCTACGCGTGTTTTTTGGACTTAAGCCGCGCTTTTAATACTATACTGATATGCTGTGGTCGGGAGAGGGGTCCATATTCAGTCTACTCTACTTAAACAAACAATTAAAAATTGTTGACAATTTTAAGTACCTTGGCCACTTCATTAGGTCATCGTTACGCGATGACGCAGATTAGAAAGACAACGAAGAGCTCTGTCAGATGTAGGCAACATGATTGCCCGAAGGTTCTTTAAATGTACTCAAGACGCAAATACACGATTTTTCAAAACATTTTGTCAAATGTTTTACACGTGTAAACTTTGGACTAGATACTCAACAAGATCGCATCGTACACAGAGAGTGCAGTCTAACAACACATTTCGACAACTTATGGGCTTGAAACGAAGCTGCAGTGCTTCCGGTATGCTTGCGCATGTGGTAGTAAACTCCTATACTGCGATAGTCAGGCACCGTACTGCAGCCTTCTGGTCCACAACTGGTACGTGTAAGAACGGTATTATAAACGGATTGCATGACCGTCTCTATAACAGTGACACTCTCAAAGACTGGGTGCACATTATTACTCAGTGACGTTTTTTTTCGTATGACGACGAGACAATTAGTACGTTAAAACCAATGGGCAAATATATTTTTTTACATATATTTTGTGATATTACTTACATAACCAAATAAAGACTATTGTCTGATAAAACGTTTATTATTATTATTATTAATCGTTGTACGAGTATATTAATATATTACACCGTATTTGATTACATGAATCTTAGTCACTTTTCAGCGGATTTAGCTACATTTCATCGGAATTGGTCCAGCACAGCTGAGGTAAAGCTCACTCACAGATGCTGCCACAATAGGAGAGCTCTCCCGTCTTATTCGTCTTGTGAGTTTCCTGTGGCCCAATGAATAGTAAGAGGAAAGAATAGAAGGGAGATAGGGCGAAGTAGTGCAATGTATGTCATTATATGTATGTATATATGTATTACAGTGTTCGTTCACTGCAGTCACTTCCTATGGTCGGACGCTTTTTGTGCGACTAGCTACGTACCAGGACTGTCAAACTCTTATTATAATTTTTGCAATTAATATTTGCACAAAATGTGAGTGCCAATAATCTGATGTTGCAACCAGCAGCAATCGTAAACGCACCTTTGATTTTTCTTGTGCTGGTATAACGGAGGCGGGGTCCCGTAGACTGGAAGATAGAAACAACAGTTGGAAATGTCCAGAATGTAAGATGGGACTCTCCCCTAGAGCTGCTCCAAAACCTGCCTCCCTCTTACAGCTGAACACAATGCAAACTATCCTCAACGACATTGTAGATAAGCTGGTTCCACTACAGGCTCTGATAGAAAGTGTCGCCTCGATAACAAATGAATGGGTGCGTCTGCAGAGATCAATTTAGTTAATTTATGTACCTATATTATAGGCACAGTATAAACTACATTATACTAACATGATATATATCGAATAAATAATACGTACATTGAATGCTTACTCATTTTTTTGGGAATGCATTAAGTAATTTTATACCGGTGTTTAAAACAGTTTTTAATACAAACGGAGGGGGAAGGTTGTTCCAGCACTTAGTTGTTGCGTATTTGAAGCAGCCCTTATTTTTTGCTTAAATGCTGTTCGATATCCCTTCTACAGCTCTACTTCTTAAATAAATAAATAGCTACACCATGCTTAATAATATCGAACAACATGGTATCTAGATGTAGGCGTACACGGCTTTCCATTTTTATTATACCTGCCTGGTTTAAGAAAGAATTGGCGTGATCTCGTTGCGGCACATTGAAACAATATCGTGCACAGGCATTTTGGACACGTTGCATCGACTTTTTATCCTTTTTAATAGTCGTGGGCCTGTGACAGCATCAAAGTAATTAAATTGAGATAGAACTAAGGCTTCGCAAAGTTTATCACGAAGATCTTCAGTCAGTGAATTTCTAATGCGATACAGAACCTTTAGGCGGTAAAAGCAGCTACGCACCACATGACCTTCAAACCTCAACTACTCGTTCATTAACAAACCCAGATTATGAGCTTCCGACACTTTAGTAATTTTAATACCATCAATAGCAATCTGAGGATCCTAATTTTTTTAAAGAGTTAACCTGCATTCGCGCACCAAAAACCATGTACTTTGTTTCGTTTGGGTTTAGTACATTGGATTGAGCCTAACCCAAAAATCAGCTCCAGATCATTGTTATTTCTTGCCAAAGCGTGAGCGATATCGTGAAGCTTGAAAGAGATGTATATCTGAATATCATCAGCATATATATGATATTTACAGTACTGTATGCCTTCAAATACGTCAGCCGAGTAAATGCTGAATAATATAGGCCCTAGTATAGAGCCTTGAGGTACTTCCCTGGTAACATGGCATCGCCGCGACTAAATCACACTTTGCTCCTCTTTTTTTATTTCGACTACTTGATATTTATTTTATGGATAACTAGAAAACCATAGTACTGAGGCCTCATCTAATCCATAAAAAAATCAAGAAGCACCATAACGATAACATTTACGCTATCCTTTGTGTGTAGGATGTCGTCAATAACGTTAACTAGCAGTAGTCGTACTATGATGCTTCCTAAAGCGTATATATCCTGGTAAGATGTAACTTGTTTCTATGTAGTCCGTTAGCTATGCTAGCACTATTTCATGGACGAGATTTCCTAAAAGCTTCATCGCGTCGCGTCATCATAAGACGGATAGTATAGGTTATGCAAGGGACCTACCCTTCTCCATTATGGTAATACATTTTTGAGGGGCAAGAATATCATAAGCTGTAAACAGATTAGTAGTGAGTTATTTAGTCACTTCATTGATGATTTCACTTAATTTCATAGCGCTCCTGTCAAAGTATTCCATGCAGTTTTTTAATAAGGTGGGATCTATGTCTTTGAGTCGTCCGAAACGTAACTTTTTCGATCGTCTTTTTAATTTGGGCAAATCCAACTCGCACACCACTAAAGCGTGGTCACTTAAGGTGGGTAGGTGCTCTACCCATACTTGTGTCGCATTTACATCCATTCAAATGAGATCGGACATGGTATCACTAAATGGAGCAAAGTGTGTCGGTTAGATGTTTAGTTGTTGAAGGCTGAAGCTTGACAAAAGATCATTAAGCAGCAATGCGTTTGTCTCACTGGTATTTAACATGTTAATATTGAAATCGCCGAGTGGTATTATGTGATCATCCCACGATAAGGAACAGATAGATTCACTTAGTGCGCTGACAAAGGTATTCGCACTAAGCCAAGTTGGACGGTAAGCAGCACCGACAGCGGTTTTTTTAGAATTTATATTCACCTGTAGCCACATTTGCTCAACAGACGGCATGCTGGGGTGTTTAAGCGTACGCACGGGCACTTCGCACTTGAAGTAGAATCCCTACCCACCATCCCGACTACGAACACTCGGTGGACGAGGAACGTGGCGAAGGTTATAGCCAAGCATCATTGGTGCAACTGCATCTTCCCCCTCCCGAAGCCACGTCTCATTCAGCGCTTATAATATCCACTTCGTGCCCAGCTATCGCCACCACCAGATCCTCATGACACGTACCTATAGAGCGCAGGTTAATTATACCAAATCGCATACTTGTCTTTGGAGCCATTAATTACAATAATAAAAATACAATACACAGATAATATAATAATATAATACAATAAAACACAATATACATATTAAATAATACTTAACATAAAATAGTAAAATAATGTAAAAATCAAGAATAGAAATTACTATAATATAAATGTAACACTGAATAGTTTGGCTAATAGTGCAGTTATTTCTTTGTATGCTATAATAATACATTGATAATAATAATATGATCAATTTGAAATTATGCGGTTCTTCACTATTGTTATGAGACACCATGCCGTCCAAAACATAAACCAACAACAAGCCATACACAGAAATATACGCAAATATCCTTGTTTCTAATATGTTGATGTATAATAAATAACAATTCATAACAGAACAAGAAAAGGAAAAAATGTGAATCAAACCAATTACAAACAAAAAACCTTTCAATATCAATGACAGATTTAATACGATGCCTTGCATTATTAACACCGGCATCGCGGCGCGAAAAAATTCGCCCATCGCGAGACCACACGTACCGCCAACCTATCTCTTTTGCTTTAGAGCGAGCGGCGTGGAAGAGCTGCCTGTTAACTCGCGTCAGTGTCTCGTTCACATAGAACCGGCGTGTCGATATTAAAACCCGACGTATCCGCATCGCGGCACACTCGCACATTGTGCAGTAATTCGTTCCGCACACTGTGGCGCCTGAGCTGCACGCAGATGGCGCGCGGTCTCGGCTCCCCCGCTGCAGCTACCGCTCGTCGGGGTCCGACGCGCTGCACACTCCTTATGTCTCGGTCTTCTATACTGACCCCTAACTTATTGCTCACGAGGCCGACAATATGTATTAGATTTTCGCAGTCGGTCTCCGTGACTCCCGTGATCACGATATCGTTTCGCATCGGCCTCCTGGTCTCGCTCGTTAATGTCGGCCCGAAGCAGGGCTGTGATGCTCCCGCTGGGATCGTAGTGTTGTTCCTTTTTTCTAATTTAGACAGCCGTTCATCGAACCCGTCTACGTGTTCCTTGAACTCGACTAAGGTTGATCTTATAGAAATGATCACTTGTCTAAACGAGCATAAGCCTTTAGTACAGGCAGACATCTCAGAGCGAAGGAAATCTATTGCCTTGGTCATTGCCTCGACCTGTTAGCGTCGACAAAAACATCTGTGCAGATATATCTCTCAGATAGTTTTGCATCCGTAACCTTTTGGAAAAGCTAGATGTCACTTATGTATTATATAAATACATACATACACATATATATATATATATATATATATATACTAGCTGACCCGGCCACGCGTTGCTGTGGCTAAAGTTTTTGTTATATTACATTATAGTAAACAATCTAAGAGGAACAATAAGAGAACATCAGTCACAGAGCCCACTATGCTTTCCCACACAGATGGTATTTGTAAAAAATATGTTGATCTTTATTATGGTGATGAACTTTCTACTACTATAACCCTTTAGTACAATGAAATTATTATGGTGATGAACTTTCTACTACTATAACCCTTTAGTACAATGAAATTATTATGATGATGAACTTTCTACTACTATAACCCTTTAGTACAATGAAATTATTATGGTGATGAACTTTCTACTAATATAACCCTTTAGTACAATGAAATTATTATGGTGATGAACTTTCTACTACTATAACCCTTTAGTACAATGAAATTATTTACGAACAAAGACGAAAATGTTGATGTTGGTATACAAATTCACTGGATTGAGATTTGAAGGGGAAGTACGTTGAACACAATTAATTAAAATGTTCTTACACTTGATATTAAGCAGAAATCAACAGGTACAAAATAAAAATTTATCAGATTTATTATTTCCATTTAATTTTATAACAAATATAAGTATATTACAGTGTAATACAGTAAATAACATGTGACGCTTAAACTCATGAATGAAGTAGGCAAAGCAGACAGTCTTAAACTTTTAAACATTAATATATATTTTTTTGAATTATAAATACTATCAATTTCAATTTAATTTAACACCAACCGGTGCACAATGTTTTTGGTTAACCTGTCTTTAGCAAACACAAATAGATTCGACGGTTTCCCAACACGTGAACACGCAACATATAGTTGCCCATGAGAAAAACATGGATTTGCCAAATCTAGACCACAAATGGACATTGTTTGACCTTGAGATTTATTTATAGACATGGCAAAAGCTAAACGAATTGGAAATTATAGCCTTTTGAAGGGTATGGTAGAATCTGATGGTATCACCGGAATACGTGGCAGCAGGACCACTTTTCCTTTAAACTTCCCAGCCAAAATGGTTGCTTCAAGAATGTTTCCGGTGATCTTTTTGATGACCAAACGCGTACCGTTACATAATTGAGGTGGATTCAAATTACGGAGGAGAATAATAGGGGAACCAATCTTTAATCGAAGATTATGTGGTAGCATTCCAGAGATATCTAATGAATTTAAAAATTCAATCGGAAAATTTACACTTTCATTTTCATCAACCACAGTATCGATTGATTTAAAAGACATCAGATCGCCTGGTAAGAACTGTTGTATCTGGAAGTTAATTTCGTCAACATCAACGTTTTTGGCTGCCAAAATCGCCCGTTGACTAAGCCATTCATGATTCAAATAATTATTCTGTATATCCGGGAAAATACTCTGAATCAGCTCCTTTTTATGCTGAACAACAGTGCAAAAATTGTCTGGTAGTTTAATGCATTACGTATTTGGTTGCAGTTCTATTTAACCGTTTCCAATATCTAGTAATTGTTCGGAAAATATTTATGGTTAATCGAAGTGTTTCAACACTTCGCCATAAGAATGATTGTTTCAAACATGCATTAATCTCATCCGCGAAAGTAGAGCGAGGTATAACCGGTTAAGGTCTGCCGGAAGTCACCAGACAAAAGTAAGATAGCACCACCGAAAAGTTTATTATTGCTGTTTAAATCTTGCATAGTTCTGTTTAATACTACAAGTGAATATTTGTGTGCCATTGTGCACTCATCTAAAATTATTATAGAACTCTTCCGCAACACTGCAGCTATTCCACTATTCTTTTTGATGTTACACATTGCATCTAGTTTATTATGAACGTCCAATGGCAGCTTGAATGTTGAATGTGCTGTTCGCCCACCATCCAGTAAAGTAGCCGCAATGCCTGACGATGCTACTACTAATGCGATTTTTTGTTGCGACCGTATTTTGGCAAGAGTCAACGATATTAAATATGTCTTACCGGTTCCACCGGGTGCATCCAAGAGAAAAACCGCCTTGTTCAGCAGCAACAGCCAGCATAATCCGATCATAAATATTTTTTTGTTCTGCTGTCAATAATGGTTCACTGTTCATGATAATTGTTGCTAAGCTTTCATGGTCATATTGATTTTCTCGTTGTAAGTCGGTATTGACTAAGTCGTTGGCTGGACGATTAGGTGATGGCATACCATAATGATTAAGTGGTAAATTTGAAATAAGAACACATAAATCCTCGATCAAGACCAATGCTTCATTGTACATCTCTGGTGTATAATCTATGTTTTGGCATTGATTTGTTTGTCTAATTCGGTGCATGATGTCTTCTGTCATACAATTTTTATATTTTTCCCACAATGTTTGTGCTTGCGAGGGATAACATGTCGTCAAAATAATTGCAAACAACTGCCGAATTTTATTCGGTGTTGATGTCAACGCAGCATCAGCAAGCGTTAAGTCCCAATGGTTATTGTCTTCTAGCAATTGCAGTTCACGACATTCTGGTATGTATTGAATACTCGACCATTAACTGTTCGTATAAATTCAAAAGACGTTGATCCGGGAACATTCACCAATAACAAACCTAAATAGAAGCACTCACGTTGCTTTGGGTGTACCGTGTAAAGTCTCCCCAATGTCTTAGCTTTGAATATGCCTGTAATGGATGGATGTGGTTTTCCTTGTTTCCGGGGCTCCTATTTTTTTACTGGATTTGTTCCATGTGAAATAACGTGGAACATCACCAAACACCTATGTCTTCGCGAATTGGCCAAAAACATCAGGTCTTTGACACAATGTAAAAAATTCAGTTAGAGTCGTTTTCGGAGCTTCGAATGCACTTTGGAGAACATTTTCTTCAGTGAAGTATACTCGTTGACCGTCTCCAAGATGTTGGACAGCAGGATCTGTGTGATCATTGCTGTATCGCGCTATTTCGTCATTTTTATTTATGTTTTGTACTTCAAATATGGCCAAATCACTGCCTTTGTTTACATATTTACAAATATACTTAATTGATTTGACAGAACTGCAAAGCTCAACATTGATATGAGCTTTGTAAGTTTTTGAAAGCTGTGGTGAGTATGGTACCACCCACTGATTATCAAGCTCAACTTGATTTGGAAAGTTCGGCAGTCGCATTGTAAATGTGTGGCCACCATTCTCAGTACATCTGCGGCGATACATTGGATAACCATCAATATCCGTGATCGTGTCATTCGTATGCGGTTTTGTGAAGTTTTTTTTTTTTTCATTTTCCATTTTCCATGCACGGTGACGTCATGTTGAAAACACCGCATGGCCCATGGGTCATGTGTTTGGTGACAATATCAAATAAGTCTTGATCAATTAATGGGTCTGGAATTTCGGCTGAAATTATTTGATCGATTTCATCAGGACGGATTCTATCTTTAAGCCAAACCAAAATGTGGGCATGAGGCAAACCTCGCTTTTGCCACTCTGTCGTGTACAGCCAACAACGTGTGATACCAAAAATTGAGTATTTAACAATAAAATCAATTAAGGATTTCAATTTTTGTTTAAACACACGTGCAGTTAAATCATGACGATGAATGGCTTGTTGTGCTGGCAATAGAAAAGTTTGTATCTCTTCCCAATTCGGATTACATGTGAATGTAATAAATTAATCCGGTCAGCCGTAATGACATACGTAAGTCATCGCATCTTGTATGTATTCCATTGTATGTGGACAGCCGATACAGCTTGAAGGTAAAATGAAAGCATCACCGATGTTATTGGGATTTAAATTTCCATCGATATTTCCAACAACAGCATCTCGTAAGTGAATATATTCTTCCGATAGTAGTTTTGCCTGGTTGAATCGAAGGAATCGCAAGCGTTCGCTTTCGACCTTAGCATACATATCAACAATGTATTGATGAAACAGCTGACGATATCGAAGGATATAATTGTCTTGATGTTGTCTAACCATTATTCGGTGTGCGTAGTAGTTCATTGAGCTTACTTTATTATTTCTGTAATCACCTAAATAAATAAAAAATAAAATGCAATACGAAATCAAAATCTATACATACAGTAAGAAAGTAAATAGATAATTGTCAAATTTACCGGTATTTGGGTCATACTGAGGTGACATTCATCATCATATTTCATCTTGTCCTTGCCAAAATATCAATGGATATTGTAGTGCGTCATATGAACGATGTAGATCCGAAATCGTACTCACAGTGCTGTCTCGCCGTGTAATTTTTATAGATCTTTTGTTAACTGGATCACCAACCATGATGACAGCAACCTCATCAACTGTTGGAGCGTTGAATCTACCAGCATGTTGATAATTGTCATTTTGCAGTCGTGGCGAAACTCTTTTGATCAATTGAATCAGTTGATTGTGATCTTCTAAAGAAATTACCAATAATATCACAATTGCTCTTTCCTCTGCTTGTTCAATAAAATTATACAGGCACCGAGTCGTCACGCGCTGTTCACAATCGCCCATAAAATAAATTTGAAGAAATTTCGGATTGTTATCAGGCATTGGCACCAGTGATCCGATTTTATGGTACACCTGGCCTTGAATTTTGAATGTAGTTTCAAAATTACGTCCATCGGATGCACGCAAATTTTAGTTGCCCCAAATGACATCATTTGGAAGCAAGAATTAAATTTGCGTATCTTACGCAAAAATAATTTGGAATCACCTGAATTGCTAGTAATAAGGGATAATAAAGGCTCCGGCGGAGCGGGTAGAGGTGACATCAGAACTTTTCCTGATGCGCAGCACATGCCGGCTGCTTCATTCCGAAATTTCAATGCCTGACAATATTGACATACTTTATCCATTCCACCGATAGCAATTTTTGAATGCGCTGAGTAGTTAATATCTGGTGCATATTCAAAGGCAAGCCGAACGAATGATGCACGTGTTAATGAGCGGCTGATCCGTTGCCTTTGTCGATCTAGTACTCGTACTGTAGCTATGTTTCGTTCTCGTGGCGCTCCTGTTCTCGTAATATTCTGTTGCATACGTTCGTCACGCTGTTCTTGAGATTCCTGTGCACGACTTTCTGCAGTCCTGATTCTTTGAGCTGCATTTCTTGTTTCGATTTGTTCTGGTAATTGCTGAGCTCTTTCTACACGTTTGCGTCGTGACCCTTTGCTGCTCGCGTTGTTGAGGTTAGATTTTTTCGGTGGCATTTGACTGAAAATAATAATTTAATCATTTAAATGTTCGAAAGAGGAACTGAAAAACATGTTATCATAGCACATTGAAATAATAAGTGCTAAATATTTTTTAATAGAGATTAAATAAAAACAATTACAAAATATTTGTACAACTATTGAAAAAGTGTAGGAAATTGTGTATCATTTTTGCATTGACATTTTAATTAAATTTTATAGTTATGTGATAATACTTACATACATACATTCAAATTAAATTATAAAGTTGATCAATGAAGCACAAATAAGTAAAAAACAGGATTAATTTCACTGTATTATCTTCATTATAATATGAATTCAATTTACACTTCAGTCTAAGTAACAGGTGGCCGGCTATGCTAACACCAAAATTTTAAAAAGTGGAAATAATTGAATTATACGGTATTCCGTTCACTGCAAAATAAATTTCATTAATTTTATAGCGTCAACACGTGGTAATTAAGCTGTTAAAATGTAGCTTATATGACACGTTCGTAGATTTACCATAGCAGCGTCATCTATTGATTACTTACTCAACCCAGTCGAAAGGTATCGACATCTGTTGGAATCATTTGGAGTTAACAGATAATTGTGAAATTATTTCAGACAATAATATATAAAATAAACAGACAAATAATTAGCAATAAGTTAAAATTGCGACTATAATTTGAGATTTTAACTATCCTATCTCTCAAGTTGGATCGAACAAAAATCTTTTTGATATTGTTTCAAAAGTCGCTGTGTTAACAGCCCTCTCTAAAAGTGGATCCAATTTTTGAACTTTGTATTTAACTATTATTTTCATTTTTTTTTTTGGAAGAATATTTTTGTTAAACCTGTACTCTTACAGTTTTCGAACAAAATTGCCTTTATTTTGTAAGCATGATATGTACTGTATATGTATGAATGTATGTGTATATGCATGCGTATGCGTTTGCACGCATATGTGCGATTGTATGCGTCAATGCGTGTATGTATTTAACTATAGGTGAAAACTGTTAAATGGCTTCTGGTTGTATTAAATTTTTTGAGTTGTTGTAAAATATAAAACTGTAAGTTTTTCTAGTAAAATAAAATAAATTACCATTAACAGTGCAGATGTCAATGGGCATTAGTAGTCACCAAATTGCTTCGATTGCACGTTTGTCCCACTAAGATATAACTAAACTTCTGTAAACCGAAAAACTAGTTACCGAAATAGTAAAAGTATCTACACAAATATTATAAAGAGGAAACATTTCTTTTGTTGATGTATATGTATTGAATAGGCTTCGTTACTACCAGACCGATTTGAAAATTATTTTACAAATAGAATCCTACATTGTCTCTGATGAACATAGGCAGTATAACATTTTCTGAAACGTTAGAGAAGTGATCCTTATTACAATAAAACTATTTCTATGGGATTTATCCCGTTTTATTTTTATTTTTATTGTAATGAGTAACATTCGCGTAAACTTAAAAACTTATGACAATTTCGATGGTGTAAGTAAAGATGTAAAATAATATCAAAGTAATATAGGTTATATACTTTCCTGCAAAAATTACTGACACCCAGCTCTCCCGACAGACGTCCTGTCATAAACTAAATTACCTGTACTGTTTACGAGACCGATACTAAAATTTATAATAATTGTAATTTTGTAAATTAATACACATTTGTGATACTATGTGAAATATGCGTGCGGAGTTTGAGTAATAATCAAGAAGGACTAAGCGAAGTTAGTATTAAATAAGTCTGTATGATGGCCGATTGGCCAGTAAGGTTCTGGAGTGGAGGCCGCGTTTAGGAAAACGAAGTGTTGGTCGACCGTTCTCCAGGGAAGATGATCTCCGTGCAGTAGCTGGGCCGGGATGGATGTGAGTAGCAAGAGTTCAGTCGTCTTGACGTTCATTGAGAGAGGCCTATGTCCAGCAGTAGACCGATGAGGGCTGATAATGATGAAATCTGTTTTCTCCTACTTTTAATGTTGTTCTCGACAACAAAATATTTAATTTAAAGTTTATCTACTTTTAAAGTTAGCTTCGCTCGATAGTAAAGATCCTCAAAAAGCCTGTGCGTATTAATGTTATGTTTAAAAACTTTGCCCTCTTAGAAAGTTTTCCAATACAATTTCGGCAAAGATTCTGAAAAGATTCGACCTGATCTGTTTTCGAAAAGGTGACCACGTACCTGGCATTTAAAATGGGGATATAATAATAATATAGTCCTAGCTGAATTTCGGCTACAATGATGGGCATTTTCTCCTCTATCTATTGCGAAGAGCCATCTGTACAGGACATATTATAGTTCACAAGTGTTTGCGCAGGAACAAGTCCTTTCAATCTCCTATTCCGATGTGACGGCAATCCTACACGACCGGTGAGTCATCCGACTTAACGTGCTCTTCGAGGCACGGGGGTGTAACACATATTTCTATTTAAGAATCTATATATATTTTTCGTTCTATTTATATCACTGGCTGTTTACTTTTTTAGTCTTAACGCACACTAAACTTGGAAAGAATCGGATGATTGAGTAATGAGAGCGTTCCGAAAAGTTTGATCAGGCGAGGCGAACAGAAGGTAAGAGTGACGCATCAGTTAGTAAAGATCGAACGAGACAAGCAAGCGCAAGTTGAGACGGAGATATGAGTTTGCAAAGATCAAACGAGACAAGCTAATGGAAGTCGAGAGGGAGATATGAGTTAGTAAACATAGAAAGAGAGTACGAAACGTTTAGTATATTACAGTAGGGGCTAGTGAGAAAGTTACGAGCACACGTTTCTTCTCTCTCTTTCTCTTCCGTTTTACTTCAATCGTGTGGTGTAAAGCATACCCGTTACTTTTTATTTCAAAGGCTTAAAGGGTTGATATGGAACGTGCAGTAAACATTTAGAATACCCTCCCGCCTACCAAACCCAGGATGGCACTCCTAGATCCTTTCACCGAATAAAGGCAATTTCATATTGAGGGGATCGGCGGAGACACCGATAAAAATGCGGAATCCTCTTGCACCGAGTGGAATTACGTATTGGAGCTCAGACGGGGTGTAATCTGCCTGCGGAACCCAAACGCTCCCGAGTGGCGCACGGGGTCGCCACTATCCGCCCAGAGAGTGCCCAGCGCAGACACGATATTGTTTAGATCTGTGTTTAATAATGTATTTATTCTAGTAAGAAATGCGCGTTACGTTGAGCGACAATATCTGTTCTTCACGCTTTACTACTTAGTAAAAAAAACATGAAAAATGAACGTAGACTCAATCCGAATAGAATGAGCCTTGAAAATTGCTAGTATAAAATTAGTAAAAAACAGTGAATAATAAAATTAACTTTTCCAGATAATTTTATTGTTATTGTTGTTATTATTAATAATACCAATAAAACTTTAAATATTTAAAGAACCAAGTAAAGAGATTACTTAAGAATTTCGACATAAAAGTCGTTAATGTAAATATTTTTCTCTCTTTTCATAGTATAGAGGAATAAGCGCGCAATTTCAGTCTTAATGACTACCGAGGCCCTTGGACATCCGGATTCTTGCTCTGCAGATGCGTTGCCCTCCCCACAAATGGGCAACCGGCTATGAAATGCGTCATTTTACGGCGCTATCATGTGAGTGAGTGACCTCACAGAGGTCGTGCGGGCTCGATTCGGCTGCAATACAGCATGGCACTACTGTTTGCTGTTTACAAGTTTTATTAATCAGCGTTAAATAAACAGGTTATATCGTAAATAGGCTAGAACGTAAACAGGTTAGAACCAGTTTCTACTGTTCGTTCCAGTCGTAAGCTCTTCACTTATATAATCTGTGACCAGTGCATGGAATCGCGCCAGAACTAAATGAAATTGAAATTAGCTTGCTCTCCCCAGAGCTACTCGCGGAATTCACCAAAAATAAAAGCGTATTATATTTTTAAAATAGATTTCACTTCTGAACGGCTAGAGCAGAGAAGGGGGGAAGACGGTGAGTCGGAACGCAATTAAAAATCCTTTAGCAAAATTCAAGTGATATAATGGTTTACCTACTTTACTGTAATGAGATTAAGAACTGGTTTTCTTCCTTCTTTTCACTTTAATCTCTTTTGATTCTAATTACTGTCTCAAACTCTGTGATAATTAAGTGGGCATAATGTAAATCCTCCACATTGAAATCTAGTTATATTTGCGCAAAGGGCGAGGCTGGGAACCTCATTCCATTGCACTGCCATAAAGTTTTCCTGTGTTGCAGAACAATCCTGCTGTGGAGAAGGCGTCGTCCCCTTAGGGAACTGGCCAGTCGTCGAGTGCCCTGATGATTTGTTGTTCCGGGCACCTCACCAAAAGCGTCACTAATTGCACTCTTGCGCATTACCTGGTCTAAAAACAATTGCCTTCTACTTAATCCCAAGAAGACGAAGCATCGATTCGTTGGTAGTAAATATCAGCTACACAATCTTGGTCCATCAACTAGAGTCATGCTCGCAGAAGAAGCTTTTGAACGGTGCAACGGTCCCCCTCGGTATTTTTGCTTGCATATGGACTGGAATCTAAGATATATATGGACGCGGTCATGGGCTCACGCATTCTGGCACGAACAGGAAAACTGATACAAAGATACCAGAATGCTTGCGCCCGCTATTGTTTCGATATACCTCTACGGGCTCATGTGACACCCTATCTCAACTCACATTCAATTTCATAAATGAAACATCGACTCAAACTTCACTTGGCATGTTTACTTTTCGGTTTTGAAATACAAACAGCCTAGATATCTACACGATAAGTTGGCGTGGATGTCGGAGCAGAGGATCGGTAGGTCTCGCCAATGTGCTAAGCAGCTTTCGACACAACGTCATTGTTCAGCAGCTTTCAGAGCTAGTTTTAGCTAAGCAGGCTCCAAATGCTGGAACAATATCCCACCGCCGATAAGGAACCTGCAAAATATACAAACATTTAGATTCAGACTAAAAAAACACATTTACGAACACCAGCAAAGGGAGGGAGCATTAAAGCCTAATACTAGTGCTTTTTAATTTCTAATTTGATTTTTAAATATATGCATAATGTCAAGTATTTTGCCAGTATTTTAGTAACCTACATTAAATAAATCTGTAAAATTTGTCCGTGCCATGCAATATTGCAAATTTTGATTCTTTTTCACTTTTATTTACTTGTTTATTTATTTTTTGTTTATTGTGTCATGACTCTATAATGTCTAGTGTGTACGCAAATAGTATTTCTCAAAATGTGTACTTGCTTCGTGATCGCTTCGTGATTGCCAACGGAAGACCGGTGCTTGTGTAAATCAGCAAAATACTGAGTTGGAACTAATTTGTGACGCACGACAGTTATATGTGTAATTAATATAATCTTGTATTATTTATATGTACCATTATGTGTGGTTCACAAATAAATTATTCTTTCTTTCTTTCTTTCACTCGCGGTGGTTTTTGTGGGTATTCGGCACTTTAACGATCCGCTCGCCCCACGCACTACTAGACTTCACCCGACGCTGGTGAAGGCGCGTAAATGCGTACTTCTATTTTTTGTTGGCGCGAGTTAATAAAAAAAAGAAAGAAAGGTGTGATTGTGTACATAATGTAGCACGGAAACCTTCTTGTGCGAGATCGTCTCCCTTTTCACCAGATTTTTGCATTACAAGGGTGTAACACTTCAGTTTTTAAGCGCAAGGATTTATGGTGCCGAGCACATAAGAGCTCACGTCTATTCATCCCAAGCCCTGCAGTTTTACTTCGGTCGTGCTGTCTAAATCGCACTCATTATTTTTATTTCAAAGCCGTAAAGGATTGATATTGAACATGCAATAAACATTTACAATATCCTCCATAAGAGCTAGCGTCGCCTCATCCCAAATGAAGTAAATACACTCGCACACGATTCTTACACAAATTTCCATGATTTTCAATACGTCATTCACAAGGCAAGCATGAATACCTGAGCAAACGCTTCTGGAAAATATTATATTTTCAGTCCCGAAGATGCACTCACAAATTTATATTCATTTTTGCTGCAGAGCAATCAGATCACCTGGTGGATTCAAGAAGATGCTATATTTTACCTGGTTGACAGAATTTGAAGAATTCGCACAATTCACACAAACGTTTAGGTAAAGTTGACTGTCTCGTGGTCTAGTGGTAGTCATGTTCAACCACAATCGTGAGTTCCTGGGTTAGAGTCCTTGGTCGGACCAAATTGTTTTTAGGATGTTTCAATTTCTAACAGTCTGAAGGCAGGAATTTGGAAGTGTTACACCCCCGTGCCTCGGAGGGCACATTAAGCTATTGGTCTTGCATTTGGTTTCTCTACGGTCATGTATAGGAGAATGAGGGAATATAGTATTCATTTGTGTCTGCGCACGCACTTGTGCACTATAATATGTCCTGCACAGTTGGCTAGTCTCTATAAAGATGGCTGCCGTGGCCGAAATTCGGCTAGGACAACATCATTATTACGTAAGAGTAGAAACGAGCACTCGGAGCCTTTAGGGAAACTCCCGATGTCATTGGTATAACTTTTACGCAGAGGTGTTGCTGCTTCTGTTTTCTATTCCAATGTGACGCAGGAACAAGTGATTGCACAGAAATAGTTTGTGCACTGTCTACTGCCTTATAACTCTATTCCGATAGGGCAGCAGACCCAGAGACGATGGCTTAATGTGCTCCCCGAATGTCAGGGGCGTAGCATCACCAGCTACCCGACGATACGGTCATAGTTAATAAGTGAATGATGATTTTGACCGAGCTGATGATGATGCTACACATATACGGCAGAGGACCAACGACAGTACATTCATACATCTCGTTGAGATAGGTACCTGTACATGTAGAAATGAAGCATAACGGTTTCGGAAAATGTTCGCAACGCGCATATTAAACGAGCTTGTGGGAAACTGCCAGAAGCTTTATCGTGCGTTAGGAGGGAAATACTGGTTTTAATGCGTTGAGATGAATATAACTTACCTATGCTGTATTTGGAGTGTTCGGAGGAATTGTTCGGCTTTATGCCAGAAGCGGAATTTCACGCCTACCACCTTAATTTTTTACCGCACACAATTGTACTGTGGAACCAGCTGCCTCTCTCAGTATTTCCAATCCGGCACGACTCGGGGGTCTCCAATAAAAGAGCATACCGATTCCTTAAAGGCCTTGCAAATGTCTAGGGGCGGCGGTAGTCACTACCACCTGCTCGTTTACCCCCTATCTCACAATATATATATAGACAGGACACACTGTATATATATATATATATATATATATACAGGGTGTCCCAAAATCAACGACCAACCGAAAACCCGAGCTAGGCTAATGTTGGTTCTTACAACAAAACTTTTAAAAAATCTATCTCTCTCTCATGTAGTCTCAAAATGACAGCGATTAAATTATTGACACCCTGTGATGACGACTACAAATCAACTCCTTTCTTGTTTCTTTATCTGCAGAGTATTCTTAGGTCCTTGGAACTGTAGAAAATATCCGTTTTATGCTCAACCACATGACCTGAAAATGACTTTATCACTCAACTTTAACTTCTGTGTCTTGAAAAAAATGTACTATGCTATTACGGTAAGTGACCTTATAAGTTGGCACATAATGGCCTTTTCAAAATGTTGTAATACTTATTCCAATATTTCTTAGATGACGAGATGTTTTTCTTTTACATAAAACTATCTCAAAAGTATTCTAATGTCGCCTTGGCGTTCCGTAAGGTGTAAGCGACGATAGCCACGATAGTAACATTTACAATAACTCGATGATCTGGGTGACGCTCGGCATTCGGATATCTCTCACGGTGGAGTCGAGCTGCGGCTCTAGCATTGCATCTACATTCTCCATAACTCCTTCCCGGTACAGTGCAGAGGAATACGCAAACATGCAACGTATTTGTGGATAATAGAGCGATTCCAGGGGGATTTAGTGTATTAATTGCTAATGCTGCAATCCGGTACGTGTTGTTCACGGGAGGAGCCGAGCGGATCGCTTGTATAATTTATTTAGTTTTTTATTTTATTTAGATCATTAACAGATCTAAATTTGTATATACGAGTTGATATGTACGATATATCATTTATATTCACTTTATAATTTATCCTTAAAATATGTGACTAGAACAGTTATTGCAATTAATTTGGCAAATCGAATGTTTTAAAAGACTGTTAATGTAATTCTCTTCAAATGTAACGTCTCCAGTTATGTTAACGCATCTGGAGTTTTTTATGATTATCGACATCACGAAAATCGTATGAAAAACCTGTGATGATTGTTGGAAATCGGTATTCTAAACTCAAAAAATGTAGACTATAGAATCGACGGTTTGGCATTATCTATAAAGCTTGGTGTATTTTTAATGGATATATTTACACCATACACTGTACAGACTAGCTCTGTATCCCCCGCAGTATTTACCTCTCCTAGTTCATTTCCTCGGCCGCTCGGCGCCCCGCGAGCGTCCGTGCGGACAACACGCGAGGCGCCGTACCCACCTCACGTGCGCTAGATCAATAGATCAACGATACGTACGTCTGCGAGTGCGTGATGGATGCGCTACAATATATTCGATGTACATAATGTCTTTATCAAGTTAACATTAGTGTCATTGATCTACCGTAGCTGAATTGGGCTGATACTAACGAGGAAGCATTACTCACTCGCATGATATCGATTTAAGATTATGGTTATATAGTCATGTTTCATCCGGTTTGTGTGTGTCCTGTGGTCGTCTGGGTGGACAGATTAAAGGAGGGCTACGTATCTGCAGACAGCCCAAACTTTTGTGGGCGTCGATAGTCAGCAAAAGGTTACCCCTGCTCTTTCTACTAACTAGAAATCTTGTGAAAACTAGATAAAACGAAAATCAGTCATGTTAAAAGGACTTATAATTAAATCTAACTTTCACCTAATTTTAGCGTCACTTATACCTAGCGTGTGTGATCTTTTTATCGCAGAACAATGAACATTCGTTGTGCTCAAATAATTGCCGTATCCATCAAATAAAGCATTGAACATTATATTGGTTTTATGTTATTGATTCTTTCGGTCAGTCGGTAAAGTACCCATCAATCTTAACTCAGCAGTCCAAGTCCATTCACCAGAAGCTGGCTTTTCTTTTTTACTTAAAGATGATCTACTTATGGTCCACGCCAAAAATTGAATGCGTTTCCCCGTTAAAGAAGAAAAGCAGCGCCAATTATTTCGTGAACATGACGTTCATGAGAAACTTCATAGTATTTTCAGGAATAAAAAGAGCCGGCCAATGAGTGACCCTCCCATTGGTGAGAAACTCCCGGTATGTGATGTCCGTCTGTCCGTCCTTGCGTCCTTCAAGAACTTTTTCTCGAGAAGGTGTGAATGGATCAAGCTGTAATTTACTTCAATTACTTAGGTCCACAGTAACCATGATCGCGGGATGTATATAGAATAATTAAATAAACCACGATATATATATATATATATATATATATATATATATATATATATACATTTTAACTATTTTCGAATTTATTCCTATATTTTTACTGTGGGTTCTTACTTCTCGCCAAAAAAAAAACAGTGCTTCAAAGCGTTGCAGACCATAGTATTTGACGTAAATTTACGCTTGATCCTTCCAGGCGTTTCGGAGAAAACGGTGTTGACAGACGAACAGACGGACAACAAAGTGATCCAATCACGATTCCGTTGTTTTTCCTTTCAAGACGTTGGCGGTGATACAGCCCCGTGCCTCTTTCACTTGACTTCGCGCCGGTCGTGTCGTACTGCCAAGTGCTGACCCAACGGAATAGGGAATATATTATTAGTTTTTTTTTTATAGAATAGAGAGAGCAATCGGAGTCTTTTTACGACTACCAAAGCCCATGAACATCCACATAATTATGCCGATGCGTTGCATTGCATTTTATCTGTTTATTAAAGAATAATGGTGTAAGACAATTGAAACAAACTTATAACAACAATTATTTAATAAAAATATTCATCTTTTTTACATTTCCATAAAGCTATACAGATCTACTACACTACTCATTGAGTGCGTATTTACATATAAACCTTTAGTATAATTATATATAGGAGCAGACGTGCGTTACGTACCCCTTGGCACTTAAGTACGTGTCTCTACATTTAGGGTCAACAAAAAAGGGTCACATAGCACAGCGCGAATTTTGCATTTCTAATAATATAGACAAAATCTTTATTTGTAATCAAAATTTATTAATTAAACTTTTATTAATTTATTTTAACTTTACTTTACTTTTACTCTGTTTTACTCTGTACTTACAGCTAAACAATTGCAATTTAATTTTTTTTAAATATGCAGTTAATAAATATTGTATCAATAAAAAGCAATTAATTGTACAACGGACACCACAGAATATACACGAGTAAATTTTGTCAAATAAGACTGAACTAAGTCTAACTAAGTCTCTGACGCGGAGTAAACTGTGCAGAAAATTGAGTTGACTCAGCAAATGTATAACAATAAAACATGACAAGAACTGGATTTGGGCAGTAAATCTGTGCCAACACGGTTATACATATAGTGTCTTATGTGAAGTTTAAAGTATATAACCCTTGACAACGGTGTGGCGAATAAATTTGTTGATGTCTAAAAACAAACTGCGCTGTGTAGCTATGTAAGTGGGCGTGGCGAGAGGTGGAGTCAATGCGTATTGTAAGGTCCGCTATCCTGCGTGACACTGTGTAGCCGGGCTATGCAGACTCTGCGATGTCGCCGATGTTTTTCTATCGAGTGAGCATGGGTTTGGAATTTCTCCTGACTATTGGTGTCTAATCTTATATATCTATGTAGTGGGCGTGTCTGAGCGTGGTTACTGCGTGCTAGCTCTACGCTCTTTCAGCAGGCTCGCTATAAAGAACTCTCCGGCGCGGTATGAGGAGCGCACCAGCGGCCCGCTCGCGGTGTACAGAAAGCCAAGCTGACCTCCCCGCGTCTCCCACTCGCTGAAACGCTGCGGCGTCACGTACTCGCGCACGGGCAGGTGCCGTTTGGTGGGCTGCATGTACTGTCCCAATGTGACGCACTCCACGCCCGCCTCGCGCAAGTCTATAAAGAGGAGATATTATATCTATTTTGCTTAACTGTAACTACAATTAAGCGCAGTAGTAACGAAGCTTGTACGTCATGCATGCTGCTGGGCACGGACGAGGGACGCGAGGTCGACTGCTGCCCAGGTCATAGGTGTATATACAATTGTGTGTGTGAAGTCCGCAGATTATTATTATTGCTAATACTATCCTGATATTGTGTCATAATAGTACATTACTTATATATTCATTTGTTTGACTAAAGCAAAAAAGGCTGGCCAGACTGTAGTGCTGGCGGTGTCGTTAGATTAGCCTTGACATCGCGAACGACAATGGTTAAAAATTATGACTTCGAGAAAAGGTAAGGGTAAAGGTAAGGTAAGATGGTATGGTCGTGCCGCTTTTTTGCTCGACTGAGCAGGGGCACTACTGTCACCTAGATTTTTTTTTGCAATTGGGTTATATTGTATAAGGTAAGTCAAGAACCTTTAAGGGTCTGTTCCACCTCCTCATCAGTCTCCCCCAGCCCCAGCATGATGGACGACTTGGTCACCAGGTCAGGGTTGATTTCCTTGGCTGTCCGAAGCACCTTCATTGTTTGATGATATCTGGTGAATAATACCAGTTATCGTCATGGGCAAGACAATCATTACAACATGCAAAATAATTCTTATTTTCTTATACGTATACTTATATAACCCCGTCGAGCTCGTGCTCAGACTTTTAGCTACGAAACATCTATCAGGAAAGTACGGACGAGTATATATCAATTATATTTTTGTACAAGAAACCAAATAAAAATGCAAATGTGTTAGTATTTTTAGTGTAATACCCGTATTTTTCTCGATATTTTAATTCATACCGGTACTAAACACTTTTTTAAGCGAACAGGACATTTATATAGCGAGTACATTTTTATGGCACAGGAATAGAAACGTAAAGCTGTCACCCTCGGCGTTCCCAAAACGATACATGATTTCATAAGAAAATAAGCTACTTCTAACTTAAATGCTGGACACGCTTGTAAAACCTCGGGTTTAGCGGATGTCTATTTAGGGTAGTCCACTACTTGCTTCGTTGTCCCTTATCCTATATAAAAACGAGCAGCAGCAGACATTTGATGATGACCGCCGCCCACTAACTTCCGCATGTGCAGATTGCTTGCTTCGTTATATTCTCCTGGCCTCACAAACCCCACGAAACGAGATAAGAATTGGAAAACACAGTGCTCACCCCGCCCTCCGGTCCCTCACTGCCGGCGTGAGCCGCCCCACGGTCTCCACATTGTGCGCGAACACATCCAGCCCGGAATTGGCGATCCTCTCTACACTCTCTCGGTTGCCGCCGAAGTCTGGGACAAGACATTCCACCAGGATATCCTTGTTACTGGAAAACAAACAAAAATTTTGTTTGGGCATGAATGTGTATACTGAATAGTTTGGCCATAAATACTGTTACAATTACAGATAAAAAAAATACATTCGAATTTGGAACCTGTCCTGTCGATTATTCATTGTGTTTTGTCATTTTGGCGTATATACATAGTACAATAATTTGCGATATTAATATGGAGTAGGGTGATAAAGAGAACAGAATTGCTGTGAATGCATTACACAGTGTAGGTTTGGTGCCAAGTTTTTATTAAAGACTCTCCATACACTTGGTATTAACCAAATGTTTGTGCACCGGGCTATTAATAGGTACAATAAGACTTCCTCTGTTAGCGATAGGGATAGATCTGGCCGTCCACGTAGTGTTCGTATGGAAACGGTGGTCAAAGCAGTAAGGGAAAGAATTCGAAGAAATCCTGTCCGAAATCAAAGGATTTTATCTCGGGAAATGGAGATAGCACCTAGAACCATGACGCGTATTTTAGGAGACGACCTAGGACTTGCAGCCTATAAGCGACACACTGATCCATTTTTAGCTGGTAAATGAAAGATGAATAGTGTGTTAAAATCGAGATCGAAGATTTTTTTTACAATTGAGCAACATTTTAACAAACAAAATGGTCGTATTTATGCTCTAGGGCAGTGTTTCCCAACGTGGGGCCCACGCCCCACAGGGGGGCGATTTTAAAATGGACTCGACATGACTTTAACCCTTTCGCTTTGGGTTATTTAAATGCAATGCTAAATATCGGTAACAAATTTAACAAAAAAGGCAAATTCTTAAAAAAATGCTGTAAATAATTATTAGGTATAATTTCGTTTGACGTTACCAAAATATCAACTGGGTAATTAGAGTCGGCAAGTAAACTTCGTCGGGGATTCACCGTGGAGTGCGCCACCTGTCGCGGGGAACCCCGGACGTTTTAAAACTCCCTAAACAACGGCGTTGTTCGCACCTAATTGGCCCAACTCAACTTCTGTAGTGTTTCACATCATTCAGTTGGTATTAATTTGAAATAATTATCCGTCAAGTAATCCTTGATTTAACAAATATATTTAGATATATTGTAACAGTTACGTTTATGTCGTATTACTCACTTGCACACACAACTCATGACTGCGCAATGCGCATCATAACACGATCAGTAATATAGCCGACATCGTTCGCTCAAGATACACAACCAGTTTTCAATTCGATATAAAAGTATTTAAGTTATTATATTCTAAATAAATTTATATAATTATTATTTAGTTATTGTTATTTTAACACCCACCAACAACAATATTCTATAGATATAAATGGTAAGTATTTGATTTTATTTTAATCTTAGAAGCACTTAATTTTCCAGAAATTTTTGTCAAGTGAAAAAAATATCGGTAATCGTAAGTAAATATGTTTCTTTGCGTCATACGTTTACTGTGTCATATTGAATTAATTTTAACACATATTTTATTATATTGTTTTTTAATTGTTTTTTTTAGCCCATAATAAAATGAGTGGAACAAACAAGAAAAAAACTCGTCAATATTCGGAGGAATATTTAAAATTTGGGTTCATACCTGCTGTTCACGATGAGCGGATGCCGTTTTGTCTTTGTCCAGCAATGCCTGACCAACGAATCAATGAAACGAGGTCGTCTTGAGGCGCATTTGAAGGCGAAACAGAGTGTTCATATAAATTCAGATTTGAGTTACTTTAAAATTTAAAAAGAAAAGTTTGAAAAAAGAACAACATTACAGTCTCTATTTACTGCTCGTTCTTTAACAAATTATCGTCTTTCTGAGGCTAGTTATCGAATTTCTTTATTAATCGCTAAAAGCTATACGCTATAGGAGAGAATTTGATAAAACCGTCAATATCAGCATTTCTTAAAACGGTTCTGGAAAAAGATGTCAAAAATGTAAAAGCTATGCCACTCAGTAACAATACTGTTAGCAGAAGAATAGACGAAATGAGTGAGGATATTGAAAAACAATTTGTTGAAAAGCTGAAAACAAGAAATTTCTCAGTACAAATGGATGAATCAACTTTGAGAGACAGTGAGGCAGTATTGATAACCTATGTAGGATATATTGATGAAGGGCATTTTACTGAAGAAATGTTCTGTAAAAGATTAGAAAGCACCAATACTTCCAAAGATACGTTAAAAAACTATTTTGATGTCAATAATATACCAATGAAAAATATAACATCTTGTGCTCTAGATGGAAAAGTGGCTGCTTAAAATTGATGAAAGATGCGAATCCAGAAATGATTATTGTACATTGTGTTATTCATAAGGAAAACTTGGTAGCTAAAAATATCTCGCCTGTTCTAAATGAAGTACTACATACAGTATTAAAGTGTGTTAATGCTGTTAAAGCTAGTGCCAAATGTGAATGTCTTTTCAAGTTATTTGTGTACAACAAAATGAAGACCATGTGAGACTTTTACTTCATACTGAAGTAAGATGGCTAACCCAAAGTAACTGCTTGAAAAGATTTATGCAACTGTTTGACACTCTTAGTGATTTTTAAGCGACAAACCTGAAATGAGATATCTGTTAACAATCGATGGTAAAGCATTTGTAAGTTATTTAACCAATAACTTTGAAAAACTAAGTATATTAAATAAGCAACTTCAAGGAGCAAAAAAATACTTGTCGATGCAAAAACAAAGATATTTGGTTTCATTACCAATATAGAGTTATATCAAAAACACATTAACAACAAAAACTTTGAACAATTTCACTGGCTCCAAAAGTGTGAAGTAACTGATACCGCTTTACTTGTTATTGTCAATCATTTGAATATTCTATCTGCTGATTTAAAAGAAAGATTTTCTGACTTAAAACAAATTGATTTCCCAACATGGATGATGCAACCAATATTAGTGGATTTGTCTGATGCCATAATAATATAAAAATATCTTAATGACGTCATCTGGTGATTGCACTACAGTAACTATTGGGTTATGGATACTACTGACAGTGCCCAACAGATGGCGTTATAATTAAAATTTATAAAAAAAAAATTATATTTTTTCCGTTCGCATAAATCATACTAGATTATGTTGCAACCCAGATCAGTGGGCAAACTTCCACAGAAGTACAAAACTATATTCTTTAGCAGGTCTAGATGAAGAACTATTCAATAACTCACCGTCTTTTAATTTCCTTCACAGTTTCAGCGATGTGAGCGGATCCACCGTCAGCTAAGTCTGTAAAGAGACCATACCACACTTTGTTTAAACTGTCAACTACCTGACGCTTGGTCGTGTCGTTTCAATTGAGCTGTAACGCCGTCACATTGGGCTGGCAGAACTAAATGCCTCTCGCTAATACGTTGCTGTCACAATACGGTGGGCCATTGGAGGGTATGGCGGAACAAGAACACGTCTGCAAAACATAGAAGTGAGAAAGAGACGTGTTGTCTTCTAACGCGGATTTTTATGAGCGTCGTTAGAGGTAGTGCCATGCTGCATAGGAGGAGGTAGTGGCATGCATGCTGCATGACACTACATCCTCCCATGCAACGGAATTAGGCCGGCTCGACCAGGGAGGTACCTCTCGCTCACATGATACCGCCGTAAAGTGACACCTACGCTGTCGCGTTTCGTGTTGTTTGTGAGTAGTTGGTGGCCTATTGGGGGAGGGTTGGAAGGAGGGTAACGCATCGGCATAGTAACTATGTGGCCGTCGGTAGTAAAAGTTTACCCCCTATTCTATAAAAAAATAAAAAAGAGAGAGAGAATTTCTATATGAGCAGAAAGGGACACTTATTCATCTCCACACATGCTCCTACCCACCTCTCGGTATACGGAGCGAATCATGGGAGATGTACGTGTGTTTGCTCACGGGTTCCGTTCACCAATGTGCAATTCTTGACTCCCTACACAGTATTTAAGTGCCCTCTCGTTATTTTATTCTCCCCTCTATGGGGCCAGAGACCACAAAGACAAGTTGTCATCAGCCTCGTCGTCCGTTGGATGCGGTCCGACATGATAATTCACTCGGTTTTGTACAAATCACATTCCTACAGTACATGGTATCTGGTTTCAGCTTCTTGACCGCAAGGACATGATGGCGGGTCACATAACGCCATCCTGAGCAGGTGACCTCTAAAGCAACCGTGCCCTGCTAGTATCTGCGAAATAACGTACTCAGGTTCCACCTATTGATATGCCAGACGCGTTTTAACTTCTGGAAAGAAGCAGTACAGCTCCCTGACTGACAAGTGAAGATGACATCGTCCGCAATAGCGTTTTTCAGTCTCTTGCAAAGCGCAAAGGATCTAGCATCATCTATGTGTACCCCAAGCACCTTGGTCACGAGATACACTCGCGATCGAGGGACCATTCATCCTAATGGTCGGTCCGCTTTAAAACGACCCTGATTGTCATAGTCTGGGACTTGGCTGCGGAAAATGTTAGCCTATTACAGGACCCCCGATCCGATAAAGTGTTCAAGACCGTGGAACACTTCTGTCCTATAACGGCGCGCGACGGTGCCTCGATCGCAAGCGTCAGACCCGTCTGCGTATGCCATAAAACTTAAACCCTCTGTTCTCGGCAATTTAATTATATCGTTTCGAGTTTCCATAGTGTGGGAACCAATAGCGAACCCCTGGGACATCCCATCGTGAAAACCTTCCAAAGCGTGCGGTGGCCAACTGAGAAGCGAGCATAACGGTTACAGAATTCTGAATCAGGGAGTCTGATAAATGTTCGGAGTGATGCCGGTAGCTTTTGCTTTTAAGTGTCATTGGCCACCATACATTATCGAAGGCTCCGGAGATGTCCAAAAGGACGAGCTGGTCGTACTTGTATGTGGAATTATCTAACTATCTCGAGCGAAGTAATCGGCCGGTAGGCCTTCGGATCTGTTTAAGACTTATCATTTCCCTTTGGCAGCACTATCAGTGAACCTACCCTCCAGGTATCTGGAAAGACCCCTTCTTAGATACACGCTGTGTATATCAGCACCATTTCTCCGAAGAAGCCGTCCAGGCGTTCCTGATAATCTTTCGAGTGGTCCGTCTAATCCGGGACTTGTATTCGGTAAGCTTCTAATAATGTGATCGACTGCACTGCGGGAAGGAGCATCTGAATCCCTACCGGAAGAAGAACATTCAGCCGCAACTCTCACTCGTCGATGACAGTTTTTGTCGGTTTCTGTTGTATCATCTGGGCATAGGGAATATAGGAGCTTATGTATAGCATTTGTCAGAATAAACTTCCAGGAGTTTTCCGCCATTAATTACATTCTTCGGAGGACGAGATCTACCAGTCGCGGCTCGGTATGCTAAACCCCAAGGATTTTCATTTCCCGTCTAGGCAATATCTCTAAAACGCTTAATTTCAGCGTCATTCATGACTACTTTATAATCTTGACGGGCTACACGTAGTTCAGCCTGCAGTGAGATATCGCTTGTGGGATTTCCTCGTCTCGTGTTTTGTCAACATCGTCCAGAGACGGACTGCACCATTCGTAGCCCCTGAGCTGCCCCTCCTTGCGATATTCGAGTGATCTTTTAGCAGTTTGCGTAAGGATCTAACTAAATTGCTTGGCAAGTTCATTCGCTGATTTTCTGGAGTCTAGTTTACCTGTTAGCAAACATGGTTTCGATCGAAAGTAAGCCCAATCTACCCCTCTCTCGCAAAAAGGCTAAAGGATGATTCTTCTGTCGACATCGGTCTTGATACGCAGCAGTGTTTCCCGCCTTTAGGCGCCTTCACTGGCCCTGGGTGGGGTCTAGTAGTGTGTGGGGCTCGCGGCACGTTATATAGTGCCGAATATCCACAAAAACCACCGCGAGTACCACCAGTGCCGCCTTTGGTGAGGTGCCCCGGAACATCAAATTATCAGGGCACCTCGACGGCAAGTCAGTCCCCGACGGGACCCACGCCACCTCCACAGATGAGGTTGTCCCGCACCACAAGACAACCCCACTGACTTGTGGTCATTGCAATCCATTGCAACTCAAGTGAGGTTCCCATCCTCGCCACTTGCCCCGTGCGCAAAAGCGCCGCCACCTTTTGCTTCGTTGTCCCCTCATCTTATAACACCCCTCAAAGAGCCGCCACAGCCTCGGTTCAATTGGCTCCCAAGGTGTCTCGGATCACCGCAGGCTACTGAACCCCACCGCCACAACAAGACTTGAACCATGGTGGGGATGCTGCTACACACCTGATATGTACTTAGCTGATGGTCGCGTAACCTTCGTGTACGCACCACTCTGATACCGGTACTCCTCTCGTCGTGAGTGTGAAATCCAGATTGGAATAACCATTTGCTCCATTGAACGTTGAAGGCTGCCCTTGCTTGTTGTGATTGAATAGACTTCTGCTCAATATGCCCTCCATTTGGATCTTCCTTAGTTCTTTGTCTCGCCCTCGCCCCAAGTATTGGCGACGTTCACAAAACCAGAGTGGTGAATTGCTGTATATGCCAATCAGTATAAGGCTTTCCAGTTAGGTGATCCAGAACATAAATTAGATTCGATATATATATATATATATATATATATATATATATGTGCTATGTATCCATACTGAAAGTATGCTGAGATTATGTATATGCAGGAATCTTGGTAATCGATATACATGACAGTATTCGGAACCCAGATGGTGTAGCTGCGTAAACGCAATCTTGTTATTATTGACCCAAACACCAGCTTTCGGAGTACACCACTTAATTCATTTCACTGACAATAACAAGCAGCTCAGATGTGGCAGCCTCTGATCCCTGTAGGTTGGTTGAGCTGTCCTATCGAAATAATATTTCCCTCCTTATCCATATTGAGTCATATAGACTGCCTTGCTCCGCATATATACGAGCTGGGCAAGTCGCAGAGCTGCTTACATTAGTGCTTGTCTCTTTGCGCTTAAAGCGCTTGCAGGTAACGCAGCACTCACTTTGTGTCTGAGATTCGGCTCTACGATGTCCCGTACCTCTGCATTTACCGCATACCCTTTCGGTTGCCCTACAGTATTTCTTAGGATGTCCATATTGTTGACTTTTATTAAACAGAAAGGGGCAAACGAGAACTCGAAGCCCATAAGGGAACATTCATTAACATCAACCTAGTGGGTATGTAAATACGTTGCCCTCTTTTGCCTCCTCACCCAATGTGCCACTGGCCTCTCACAAATCGCATGAAACGCAACTGCAGAGCTGTCTTTTCAATTATGGTGCAATATGTTATATACAATATGTCTGCTTTGTCCATAATATATTATTATGACATAGCCGAAATATTGTATATAATATAATTCTTCCTATTCCCCAGTTGGTATTTAAAAACCCTCATAGCCTTTACATCATGTTCGTATCTTGTGAGAAAGAGATTCATCATTCGCAAACTAAGTAGCATTGGCAGGAGCTCTAGGTAAAACTAACTAAACAAGTTCTGACAGTATCTGCCAACAAAGGTAACTGTCATGTACACAAATCCCCACTGTCGCATTTCTCTTTTGTCGAGTATAAGGAGAAGGAAATGAGGGTTGCATATCTGCATAACAATTATGGGAGTTGGCAATCTCCGAAGGGCTCCGACTATTTGTTTGCCTTATAGTACTATAACAAGGGACAAGTTCGGACTTCTCACCATCTCTGTCTACGGATGTGAGCACAATGTACCCGAGACCCCACTGGTGTATAGCATGGGCAGTGTTACGTGGCTCGTCAGGGTCCAGCGGCGGTGGAGTCCTTGAAGTCTTCACCGAGCAGAAGAGACAACCACGAGTGCAAGTGTCACCCATCAACTGAAAAAATTATACAACAATAAGTAAAATTTACATACACTGCCACATTGCGGGAAGTTTATGTTCATATTGCGGACAATTTAGGACTGTATTACAGCCAATTTAGGTCTGTATTGTAGGCAATTTATGACTATTGCAATATTTAGGACTAGATCGGATAAGGGTATCTCTTTATACATCAGTTTTACTTCATAGACACCACAGTTTTATGGCTCTTAATACAATTTAAAAAAGAGAAATAAATTTCAAAACACATATGAATAGTCCAACTCATATTTTATCACCTACTCAAATTTTATATTACAACTTTAGCTATAAATGATTTTATAACATCTTGGAACCTACAAGTTAACTACAGTTTATGACAACTGTACTAAGAGAAAAATTGACTAGAATTTATTATTCTGCCTATTTCATGATTTAAAAAATTATGTAATTAAATATTAACAAAAAAATTGCAATTTTTCAAATATATTTGTCTTGCTGTCTACACAATTAAGCATGTCTACTATGACAGTCTGTGTGAATAAAGCCTATTATTATTGGAAATAAATCCAAAAAGATAGCTCCTTACCATAATAGTAGCAGTTGAGGTGCCCTGTTTGCCACCACTCCAGCACTCACCGATGTTTGGACACCGGGCTTCTTCACATACGGTGCTCAACTTCAAACTTCTCAACTGTTCTTTTAATGCACTGAACTTTGAACCTTAAAGTAGATCACAATTTGGGCATATAAAACTAATTGATTATGCAAAGAAACTGCAGTGCTCTGCTAGACCTACTATCTCGCTAATTTCTTTAACTCAAAATTTTTTTTGGACTTTTTGCAAAGACATGGTATAAAAAACATAATCATAATCATGGTATAGAAATATATATACTGATTTCACCTAATAAAATATTAACTAAATAAATACAACAAACAATTGTAATAAAATATTATACCTACGGATCACTAGTGAGGGTGGCATCAGACTAGAAATTATAAACCAAACTATAAAAGTTGGAACACAAGGACACACAATAACAGAAACCATCATAAATATTTAATGTAGTGATCATACAACCCAGACATTGTCTCACAAATTAAATAGTTATTCATCATTTCATCATCATTCTGGTAGCTGGGCCTAGAAGGATTTGTATCAAATCGCATTAAGGTCAAGGCATGTCTGCCATACATCAACACTCATATCTAGGTCACACCTGTTTTCAGTAAAATAATAAACTCATATAAAGTAAAAAATACACTCTTCAAGAGTATATTGTTTTATATACAAAAAGAAATGAATATCAATACTAACTTAATGTAACAAAGTTCTGCAAGAAAAAAATATCTGAATATAGGAAAAAATAATTTTACCTGTAGGTATTGATGTCTTTAACCATGGTGGGAGTCGTAACCTTTCCGACTCGCCTTTTTCTCTCTTTAATTTTCCCTCATAGTCGTCCCAATTCTTAGGCCTGTCTTCAGACACAAAGTCAGCTAGACTTGGTCCTTCTCGAAGTTTATCTCTTATTGCGTCTAGTTTAGTCGTATGTTTTAATCTTGAAAACTGTATAATCAAAACACACGTTTAATCACTTTTTAGATTCTTAAGAATCGAAATACAAATAAACATAATAAATTACGTAAATATTCAAAACAACACAATGTGTTCGTTACAGGATACTATATAAAATAAATTGTAAATTACATCGTGAGTTGCAGTCAAATATGTTTTCATGGAATTCCGAAACATCTTGTAAATAATTTAATCAAGCAATTTATTTAGAATTTAAAATACTCGGTCATAGTAAGACACTACTGAAATCTCATATTTTATGTTAAACGCATCATAAAAGTCAAATGTCTCTATCAATTATCAATGTCAAAGGCCGGCTGTTATCACTTTTTATTTTTTTAATTATTAGTAGAGAAAGATCTTCATCTGTATCGGACTTTAACTTTGCCGCGGAGATAAGAGAAGTCTCACTGCCCAACACAGCTCCATCGGATTGAAAAGAGTGGTCGTTGGCGCGTTTAGAATTGAAACGGAACGGGGGACTAGGGGATAGTCCCTCATGTCGCCACTCTAACGTCGGAGGCAGAGAGGGCGCTGACGTGAATGAATGGCTCATGGGGAGGATCATGTGTGTGAAACCAGTCGTGTGCTACTGTCACATTCCACATTCATGGAGAGGATCATGGTCACCAACGGTCAAGAATGATTACGATATAGTATAAATCTTTACATACGATCAGTACAATAACTTTTTTTTATAACATTTTAATCTTAAAAATATTATAAATACGACAGTTTGCATGGATATTTGTTACTCAATCACGCCAAAACTACAGAACTAGTTTTGATGAAATTTGCCAATGTAATCTTATTCTAGCCCCATTTCAATTACAACATCCATTTCTTGTAAAAAAAAACCCATCTGAACTGCAGGACATATTATTATGGTGCTCAGATTTTTCCGCATACTAATTAGGGTACATAGATTTTATAGACGGAATTTAGGATTTGTCCTAAGCTGACTTGTATACTTATCGTGAGAGATTGAATGCCAGCCTAGTCATCTGGTATCTCTCGACTAGTACAGTATCCCGTTTGACATTAAGATATTATTCGTTTTTTTGGTAGCGCCTCTTAACTTATATATTTCAATAATTATAATGTAAATATAGAATATTACAATATATTAATATTTGACCAAAAGATATTCTCAATCATTTTTTTTGTTAAGTTGACAGAGTGTCACCCTTCTGAAGAACTCAAGTAAATGTAGTACTCAAAATACTTGAATCCATTGTAATACTTGAAACCTTTAAAAAAGTGCTTTGTTTGTTGTAAAAATTTCAACTTTTCTTATTCTTGAGTTCGCTCGGATATAGTTTGTATTGTGTTATTATAAATTATTCCATTCTTTGTGATAAACAAAGTGTAGTATAATGTCCTTACTTAATAAATTGGGACATAACACTCGCTAGGAAAAGGTTATCAAAGTTATTTCACAGTGAGCGTACACCAAAAATAGTTGAAATTAAATGGCCTTGAGTATGCAACAGCTGTCATGTATAAAAAAAATCCAAGAACCTAACCAAATTTTATGGAGTTGTATATATATCATTAGAATTTAAATCAAAAAGATTTCGCCATGAGAAATGTGGAATCCCATTTGTTGGGAGACAAAATGGATGAAGCTGTTACTCACTATATTAATTCCCAGCCCCCGGAGGTAAATAAATGGGCCTGAAAATACATACGACATAAATCTTTTTGTTTACAGTTTATTAACAATGTAATACTTTTCCATCATTAGCTAGTTTACATTGCCGTAAATATATATAAACAAAAAATAAACGCAATGCTCAGTACACTCTGAATCTTCAGTACTGAAAGAAATTCGGACAATTAAAATGTATTTGTTTACTTTAAAAAAATCGGAAACGAAATACTTGCATGCATCGCACAAAAAATAACTATAAATATATAAATAAAGCATTAAGACAAGATAACTCACTGTATAAATTTAGTATTTTACTAAAATATCAAATGTATTGTTCCATTATTGTAAGTTCGAAATGCCTGATAAAAGTGGAAAATAAAAAGTTTACTTATAATAATTGTTAAATAAACAGCACAAGCAACACAGCCCCTGGTATACTTTATATATGTGTTTCAGTTTTTTTTTTTTATGAATATTTTAGGCAGTGCATGTAGATGCCAATTCGCTGGCCCTCAACATACAAGATGACGGTGGAGGGAGGGTGGTCACATTGATGCACTCACAAAATTTTCAATCCCAAATGTGCAGGTATGAATATTTTTTTTAAAGAGATAGTACTGTGTTTTTTTAAAGAGATAGTACAAATACAATTCAGGCTGGTGTATGGGGAAATATATAAGATTAATTGTGATGAGATAGTTTGGCCCTCACAAAAATTTTGAAAATATTACTTCTAAGTAGTCTTGCATAATATGGTGAGAATACCTAATGGTGTGATTACATATCTTGTTTATCTGCATTTAGGCATTCACTACCCACATATCTCTATCATGACAATGTTGCTAATTTAATTCTACTAATTTTATCATTGTAATACTTTATAATTTAAGTATCATAGAATAAGAAGCATTTATTATTATTTCAAATATAGACTACCTGATGGGCTTTGTTTAAACATGATGATACAATCTAGAATATTATAAAAATATTTTTTATTCTAAATAGACAAATGGCTTCCTTTCTTTGGATTTATGTTTTTGACATGTAAAACCACATAGCTCAACTTATTTTTAACAAAATACAGTATAATTTAATAATGTGGACAGTTTAGAAGCATTCAAATGTTCATGAACAATTAGAGAATATTGAAAACAAGTTTAACTTGATGTTGACTTTAGAGGTTTCTTTTTAATCTTAAGTGCTTTCTGAGTACTTCCAGTAAGAAAGATTGTCATGTCTTCTCATTGAGTAAAATTTTCTTCATTAAAGAGAGAGAGAGAGAGAGAGAGAGAGAGGTGTCATCATTTATTAGATGTAAATAATTTTATATACTATATTTAATATTTATATAATAAATAATAATATTTCTTGTAAAATAATATTATCTTACTTCTATTCCTTAGACAAATTTCAGTAGGGGAGCAGGTTGGTGAAGGGCCATGGGTTGAAGATCTTCTGGACCCTGAGGGCAGGTTGGCGGTGCTAATGGCTCATCTCACACAGAACCCTAGAACATCACATCATCAGAGTCATTCGCACCTCAAGGTATTATAAACCTATATCCACATAAATTAAGAAGAAATCTGTACTTAAGCATTATTGTTTAAATGAGATACTTTGTTTAAGCCTGATGAGCTAAAACAAAGTTGCTGCAAATAAATTGGAGTAGTTTAGTTTAAACTTTCAAGCTTCATTTGTGAGCTCTGAAAGGTGCTGTGTCCGGTCTCTAAGACCTATGACTCTCTCTCTCTCTCTCTTATAAACTCACTGATGTAAGAGAACATTGGGCACACATAGGTCATATATATATATTGTTTTGTTTTGTTGTTGTAACTCTCTTGTTTTGTACATATAGGCAACCTTGTATATATAGGCATCTTGCGTTTTGTATATATAGGCACTTTGCGTTGGAGAAACTCTTGGCTACTAGTAGTTTTATTTTGTTGATTCTCTAAATTGTTATGTTTAACAAGTATCACAATCAGTAATTTTTCGTCTGTATCTGCATTTGAAATGAATCAAGAAGTCTGTTATTTGAGTGTACCACTTGAGTGGTACAGCAAATTATTTTTTTTATTGGTTTCTGCAGTAAACACATTTTGTAGGACTGACAATTTACCTCTCATGTAAGTATCACCAGCCTAGTGAGATGGCCGTGATGTGACATTTAATTCAGTATGCAAAAGTCTAGTAGCACATGGAAAAAAGTGTGGTAATTGTAATATGCCTAACATATTTTCAGATTTCATCAGTGAGAAGTGATGTGGATGGGACTGTTATTTTGGACACGCCATATGGACAGAGCCTGGTAAAATTGTTATTGTTATCTAAATATTTTAGCTTATTGAAACACACCGGCTTTGCCCATGCATATTAGACTACTAGTGATCCACACCAGCTTTGCCCATGCATATTAGACTAATGAATGGTGGAATGTGGCGTTTACGCTTATTTTTAAAATTTGAATTGCTCACTGAAGATGATGGATCAGAGAAGGACACATCATATTATCCCTTTGTTGTTTGAATATGTTTGTTTGTTTGTATTTGATCCACTTGCCACTTTGCTTCTAATACTATAGAAACAAGTCATTATTTGCCAGAGGACCGACACTGCTGGCCTTAGGCCACATTCACACACTTAAGTAATGGTCACAAACCACAGCATTCAGTTCATTCAGCTCACTGCGAGCCTAACCTATTTTTAGGAGCCGGCACCGGACTCCATTGCTGTACAGGTGTCGTCCTTGCCGCCGCTGCCGCCTCTGCAGGATATGAAAAGGTGCCCCGATGCAGATTGGTTTGACAAAGATAAGACTGAACTTAAGGTTAGTTAATAGTTAAGAATTGGGTTGGAATTGGCTGTAGTGTTTTTGACCTTAATTTTTTTCTTTTTTATATCATAAGGGGGCAAACGAGCAGTCGGCAACTTTTGATGACTACCGACGTTACTCAGATGCGTTGCCCTCCTATCATCCCCCCTCACCAATTGGCTTCCGGCTACTCGCAAACCGCATGAAACGCGACAGTGACGTTATCACTTTACGCTGGTATCAAGTGAGCTAGACGTACTTCCCCGGTCGTGCCGGCCCAATTCCATTGCATATGAGGATGTAGTGTCTTGCACCGTGCAGGACACTAACTCCTCCTATGCAGCATGGCGCTACCTCTTTCTAAAAATTAAGAGATTGTGAGATGAACAAAGTCAGCATAGAGTCTATGGAGGCATATTGATCTACTTCCGCCTTCCTTTCCAATGGGCCATCGGAAACCAACTCACTGTATGAAACTCGACAGCTTAGTTGTCATTGCGGCAGAATAAAACAGCAAAAACAACAACACATGTACACGCCGTTTCCCTAATGAGATAGGCAGAGGGAACCAAGCAGTATCACTAGAACGAGAAAAACGGCCTGGCACCACTTCTTGTCACCAAATAACAAATTAACTATCTTATCGTATACAAAATATAATTTCAGAATGATAACTCCATGCTGGACGAGACAGGCGGTGTGCTGGAGCTGTGCGCGGGCCCTCAGAAGCTGCACAAAAAGAGTCTGCCGCACAAGAAGCGCATCTCCAAGAAGCTGAGGAGGAACGGCGGCAGCACACCGCAGCAGGTGACCCACAAACATCTGTCTTAATATTATAAAGCTAAAGCGCTATTCTCAGAAACTAGTGTTTTGGTAGATAAAAATGTTTCACTGATCAAACACAACTAGATGAGCTACTGTTAACGCCTACGCCATATACCTTTAATTAAAGAGTAAATTACAAATGAAATAGATAATTGCTACATTACATTTACACAGTATTATGTATGTTATAGCATATAATAATATGTAAAACATAACATATAGTTCTTTACATAACATGATCGCTGAACTTTCCAGGACTTAGTCGTGATCAACTGCGCGGATGAGGGTCCTCACGAGGAGATCCTGCCAGACAGCTTCGCTGCGCCGCCTCCTCACCAGGTATGCAATGATTTTACTTATCATATAAGATCGCTTTCTGCCCTATCTAACAAGAATATGAAATAGTGTATACGAAAAAAAAATGTTAATTTTTTTCTTCTTAGATGCGCGCGCTCCTTATCTGCCAGCTCTGCGGCGAGTTCTACGGCGGCGAGCAGCTAAAATTCTACCAGCACCTCAAGCAGCATTACGAGCCGCACACCACCATCATTATTGAGAACCCCGTGCCAGACCTCGGCATAGATAAGGTAACCTTAGAGTCCCGTAACCCAAATGAAAGGACAGAACCAGAACCCTTGTAGGATCACTTTGCTGTCCAATTGTTCCTTTTTACATACATTTTTCTGTTGTTATTCTCCCTTTACCACACAAAAATCTAAATAATTTAATTACTATATTAAATATAAGTATTATATTCAAAATAATTCAATAATGCTACTATTTTCAAAAACGAATTTCATGTATTAGGAGAGGAAACAAACATTAAAATAATCTCAAATTTCCTCCATTTAGATTTAATTGCTAGAGTTAAATCTTGATGGTTCAATGTTCAATATACATTCCAAAGAAAGTTTTTTTTTCTTCCTTTCCTTCAGATGGCGTAGGTGTTAACTGAATGTCTTAACTTTTAGGATGAAATATGACATGGATAAAGATTACAATCAGGAACAAAATAAAAATACTTATATCCAAAAAAAATTAAGGGATCCCAAAGGCTAGGTACATCCAAACTTGTATTTGTGTAATTTTCAGCATAAATGTCTTACAGGGTGTTTTGTAATACACTACAAAATTACAGAGCACGATTACACGATTCTGATTCCGAATGTGTATAAAATAATAACCTAATAATTGACCTCTAATTCAGTCTCATACGTTGATATTTCCTAATCGGAAAATCGGAGCCTTTCAACGACTACCGACACCCATGAACATCAGCATAAATATGTCCAAACCTCATGGGTCTATTTTCTTGTCTCACATACGAGTAAATAGTAGGACCAAATGAACAAGGTACATTGAGTTAATATATTATATTATTTCTTTATTTAATTTCATTTCAATTCTCTGTACTTACAGTTTACATAGAGTAAACTTAAGTTTTCCAGATGTTAACATTATACTTAACTAATTAATTTATTTATTGTTCTTTTTTATTTCAAGTAGATAGAACATAATGATTTCTTTTTTCATTTTACTTTGTTTCAATATTTCTATCGCCGAAATGATTAGACACAGAACTTGAACGTGATTCATTTATTGCACTGTTTTTTCTTTAAATCAAATAATTATGTATTGCTTTCCTTTCCAGATGACGAATACATGCATAGTGGACAATGTGGCAACCCTACCGGACTCCATCGTGGAGCTGTCCCTGGAGAACACGGTCCCCAAGACGCTGTACCAGGACAAGCACATGCTGTACAACGACAAGAGTCTGGCTTACACCAAGGTGTATATTCAACCAATGATTTAAAAGTTTTCCTAAGAGTTACTACTAGTAGAATAAGTCTGCTTTTTTGAATTGTACAGGGAGGGATCAGGCAAACGGGAAATTTGCCTTTTGACGACTACCGGCGCCCATAGACATTCGCATTACTGTCATGCAGATGAGAATTCTTCCTCCTCTTCAATGGTTCAAAAAGGACCCAGAGGCCAGGGTTAATTAAGTAAGTACCCTTTATAAGAGACCCATCCCGGTTTCACCCATGAATAACAGGCCGGATTGTCACCTTAAATCTTACAGTAAAACCTTCTTCGGGAATCACTTAATCCATAGTTGAATGCGGCATAAAGATCCGTTCAGTCAACTGTGAGAAAATCAGTCACATGCAGTCACATTTTGGGTATTTTGTTTTGTTGTAATGTTGTGACGTTGAAGTTACTTTATAATAAAAAAAGTCAACAAAAAAAATAATTTATTAAAAAATGCGTGGGTCGGCGTGTCTATCTCTTATGATAGGGTCCAATTTTGCCATGTAGCCCGATCACTCCCTGGCTAATCGTAAGGTGGCGACGTCTGTTCGTAGGTCGCGGAAACCTCGGCCGTAGTGCGATGATTCCGTTGCACTGGTGAAGCGACGGCACTTCTGCGATGGCTGTAACGCCCCACACGTGAAGCAACGGGTCGTCTCGAGCGTTTCAAATAAACACGTGACACCCGAAATGGGGTGTAAAATGTCACTTTGAATACTTTACAAAATAATCCTTGAATATGTCGAGGGTTTTAAAAACTGTCCGCTGCTCCAGAAAAGGCAATTTTATAAATTTTCAATTCCTTTAATATGAGAGTGCGGGCGAGGAGAGGACACGCACTATATTGTCACACGTATTGTCCGAATTGCAGCGAACGACGGACTCCTCAAATGCAAATGGAACGACTGCTCATTCGGTGCTTCTTAAAAACTGGTTTGAACAAATGGCGAGAAACAGAAACGTAAATGTCGCATTGCATTGGTTTTGATTTATTTGTAAATGGTATATTATTTACTTTCATTTATTGTTTGTAAATAATAACTAGTTTAAGTTAATTATATTATATTTAAGATGATTCCATGGTAAATAATTGTTTTTAAATATGTTGAGAACCTATTTTATCAATATAAAATAGTCTAAATTATTAATATATTTGGAATATGTAACCATAATGTTACAACATAACTAGCCAGGGACGACAGCTTTAGTAAGAGGAAGTGAAATATTGTATTGCACAATCTGGCTCACATTATACCCAGTGCAGCATAACACTCTCCTATTAGTGTTTACAAATGTTGTGACCATAATTCACTTTTTATCTCAACAAAACGACCTTAACTTTATAGTTAAAGTTCTATGAAATAACACAACGAAGGGCCTAAAAGTTTGGTAGCCTTACCTTGATATCCTTATTACGTTGTCACAGAAACAGACTTTGTCTTTTATTGTTAACTATGTTAGAAATATACACGTATATATAGCGAATATATTGTAAAACACTATGATGAACAAAAAGAATCTTGATTTTTTTCAGTACACCATGATGGAGAAGGAGTTGGAAGCAGAAAAGGCGGACCTGTACAGCGAGGACCTGGAGAAGCTGAGTCTGTACTCGTGCGTCAAGTGCAACAAGTCCTTCAAGAAGCAGAAGCATTGTGAGGCGCACATAAAGGAGGTGCATTCCAATCAGAACCCAAAGGTCAGCTGGTGTTCAATTTACTACCAATAAACAGTAATAGTTTTGAATTAGGTAGCACCATTTTGAGTTGCAACAAAATTTTACTCTTTCTATCTTCAGTAACCTCTGTCTCCTTCTCAAATTCCGTTGGTCTCGTTTTCGTAACGCTTTCGTTACACATTCACCAGCTTACTCCCGAAGTCAAGCGTACATAGAGAAGTTTTGCTTCAAAAACAAGTATTTAATTCATTCGATAGCCTAAGTATCAAAAAACATATTATTTTAAAATGCAGGCATATGCGTTTACTCAGCGTAACAAGCGTGCACGGTCTTAGTTTTAGGCAGGAGCGAAACGCAGCTGAGTAGTAGGGTGGTATATATATATATATATATCGTATCGTCATAATCATTATGCTGATGTTCATGGGCGTCGGTAGTCATAAGTAGGTTTCTCGTTTTTCCTCCTTATGCTATGAAACAAAAAATAAAGTGTACTTCATAGTAATAAAAAATAAAGAGTCACCCGTGACCATGGTTACTGTAAGGCTTCCGAAACGTCGGTTTACTTAAATAATTAAATAAACCACGATGAAATCCGTAAGAGTAGTTTTACTGAAATAAAAAAAAGAAAACAAATGCCATTGCAATCCTAAGAAAACTTGCTCTAATTATCTTTTGTAAATCGAATGATCTTCGTGATCAAATCTTATGAAATACATGTCAACAGAGCCTTATGCTGTACCTGTCAGTATCTTATGTTATACATGTCAACAGAGCCTTATGCTGTACCTGTCAGTATCTTATGAAATACATGTCAACAGAGCCTTATGCTGTACCTGTCAGTATCTTATGTTATACATGTCAACAGAGCCTTATGCTGTACCTGTCAGTATCTTATGAAATACATGTCAACAGAGCCTTATGCTGTACCTGTCAGTATCTTATTTTATACATGTCAACAGAGCCTTATGCTGTACCTGTCACTATCTTATGATATACATGTCAACAGAGCCTTATGCTGTACCTGTCACTATCTTATGATATACATGTCAACAGAGCCTTATGCTGTACCTGTCACTATCTTCCAGTTGGAGGACATGGGCGAGTTCAGCGAGACGGAAGACCTGATGGAGGGCATCCACGTGGCGGTGGACGACGCGGAGCAGTACGAGCAGGCGCTGCTGCCACACCTGGTCGTGGACAACGGGCACGTGCACCAGGAGCACGTGCGAGCCTGGTGAGGGGTAGAGCTCTCTCGGTTAGAAAGAGAACCATACGGATTTGGAGGGAGGTGGTTTAAGCTAAACCCTGAAAATAAACCAGTATTGGATATCTCACAGTCGAGCTGTCGGAGCCTATTCGTAATTATGCTCACAGTCGAGCTGTCGGAGCCTATTCGTAATTATGCTCAGAGTCGAGCTGTCGGAGCCTATTCGTAATTATGCTCAGAGTCGAGCTGTCGGAGCCTATTCGTAATTATGCTAAGTAATTTTCAAGATGATCATATGCTTTTCCTGAAGATACGTAAATCGAATAATATGCAAATAAATAATTCGTAAACATTGATTTCCAGGTACATGCGTAACGGAGGAAACGGGACGCCAGTGGGTACACTGTGCGAGTGCGGCGGCGTGGGATACTGCGAGGCGTGTACGCCGCACGTCATGCACACACAGACGCACCACGCACACGTGCATATGTCCAATCCGCAAGTGACGCATATGGCGCACGGACCGGTGTCCCATGCGCAAGTGACGCACGGTCACGGCACGTTACACGCAAGCACGCACGTATCACACGTACCGGTGACATCACATGCACCGATAGCTTCACATTTGCCAACGCACGTGTCAATCTCTTCTCATGCGTCGGCGTCGTCACACGTGCTCACACATGTGCCTGTATCGTCGCAAATGCAAGCGCACGTGCCTGTGTCGTCTCATGTACATGCTCCGCCACACGTACCTGTGTCGCACGTGCCGGTGTCGTCACTCGTACCTGTGACGTCCCACGGCCCTGCGACGTCACACATGCCCGGGCCGTCACATGTCCCTGTCTCGACACATGTACCAGTGACGTCACACCAGTCAGCTATGTCTCACGTTCGTGCGACGACACACGTGCCCGCTTCCTCACATGCACCTGCGTCGTCCCTTGCAGCGTCGTTGGTCACTAGTCAGCGGCCATTGGTATTAAAAGGTCAGTTGTAAACAAGTATTTTGCCTTAGTTTCTTTCTTTATTAATTTTTCATTTATTTTATTTTATTTATTTTTATTTATTCGGAAAACAAACAGTGACATATAACAAGTAAGATATTGACAGATAATACTATACACCAATTAAATGTTTTCACATACAAGTAGCAAATAAATCTTTTGCTCGTCGTTCACTGAGATAAGTTAAAATCAATGAGTTTAATTTATGTACCTACTTAGAATTTAGTTTTGTACATGTTAAATTTCTTTAGTTATAAAAGCTTTATTAGCCGAAACCTATATATTAGATTTTGTTTGAGAGCCGTGAAACCATAATTCTGTCAAAGTACTTTAGAAATCTCGTGCTGTAGAAGAAAACAAATCAACCTGTGGAGAGACCACTATATTATTTCAGTTTTTTGCGGCACGAATAAGGAAAGAATTCCGTCTGTAGTTCGATAAGGTCAGTGGAATAACCAAACAAGTTGGTTGGCTAATAGTTTTCTATGGTACCTTCAGGTTAATCTTCGAGAGTTATTGCGGTTAGTCTACGCGACTTTGAAAGATTTAAACCAGAAAAATAATGTCGGCTATTTCTTATTATATTTACATAACGGTAACAAGTGATGTCTGCGGCACCTGCCCTCGTAATTTGAGTCATCAATTCCTAGCCTGTAATGTAAAAATTTTAGAAATCTGCGTTGAACGGATTCAATTCTATTAATATGAACGTTGTAACGGGATTCCATACTTGTGAGCAGTACGCAGGGACACTACGCACCAAGGAACAATAGAGAACATTTATTACCCCCTAGTTTTGTTCGCCTTACTGCAGATCTGGTCTATATGTCTTTCATAAGTTAATTTAGAATCTTGAATGATTCCAAGATCTCAGATGTTACTTACCCGATGTAACATCTGATTGTTTATTTCATATGTTGTTTGTATAATGTAAAGTTTTCGAGTGAACGTTATGCAATAACATGTTGGTGTTTAGTTGTAATTTATTACGAAGGCAGTACTGTTCAAAGCGTTTATATCATCTTGCAATAGCTTAGAGTCGTGAATTGAATCTACTTCCTTCTATTTTCATTTCGTCTGCGTACATATGAAAGTTGTAATTTTGAAAACTAGAAGCTACATCATTTACAAAAATGTTAAAAAGTAATGGACCTAACAGAAAGCCTTGGAAAACTCCAGCAGAGACGATATTCCAGATTGGAGAGAAACCATTCACTACCAGCGCTTGTGACCTATTTTCAATGTAGGACGTAAACCATCGGAACAAATTTCCATTAATTCCAGCGAACAGCAACATTTCCAAATTTGAGGCACGAATCCTTCAGTGACTGGACGCTTAAATATAATACATAGTTTTGCCCATTTAACGGCAAATATGGGTTCAATCTGGTTTGGTCTGGCCAAATTTGCCAAATCTTAAGACTTCAACAATTTTAAAACTGAATCTAAGGTGACTTCCACATTGCTAATATTGGTTGATATATTCCGTGACGCTAAAGAATTTAAAGGTGAATTATGTAAGCTATTGTTGTGCGTCGATGTGGATTGAAAGGTGGATCGAAAATGAGATTCAAAAAGATTACAAACCCCCTCACCATTATCTGCAGACAGCCCCTCATAGTACAATTTTGACGGGAGTGAATTAGATCCTTTTTTATTTAACTTCACGAAAGACCAAAACATTTTGGTGCTCAATAATTGCGTTTCCAGAGCGTTTTATATAGGTGTTATAGTACTCTTGTTCCATTTGCTTAGCTTTACTTCGAAGAAGGCAAAACGTACCATGGTCAACTATGTTACCATAAATCTGATATTTTTTGCCGTACAGCTCTTCGCGTAATTATTTTGTTAAGGACGTGTCTATCCATTATGTTATATAAATAATCGTAAGATTTATCGACGGCTTTATCAGGAGGCGTATTTTTCAGGTCCAGGTCCCAGTTTCATCTCATTTAATGATAAAGAAATAGCTTCGTAGTCGGCTTTGTAATAAAAATACTTTAATTTACGTTTTGTTTCGAGGTCATCCTCCTGAGGACAGTGCAAAGTTATATGTAATGACTCATGGTGAGGGTCCTCTGGTACTAAAGGATCGTTACACGCCTTCACACACACGCATTTGTTACACAAAACATAATCTAGAATTCTAATGTTAGTGTTTCTATTCAAGTTATACTGACTAAGGTTGCACTCAGCCAAAGTGTCAAAGAATATTACTTGTCGTTCCCCCACCTGTTCCTCTGGGCTGCAGATAATTAGTGTCGTCATCCCAGTCGATATTACTTAACGTCGTAACCTCCCGTTATTAAAAACAGATCGTTACACGAGGCAACGATGTACAACAGCTTCTCTGGAAAGTTTTGCAGTTGAAAATTAAAAGGAAGTTCTCCTTATACAAATATATAGTGCGTATGTGAATTTTGTTTGTGTGTGATCGCCGGTCCATGTTTTTAGCGTGACCCAGACATCTGCAGAAGAATGGCATTCTGGGCGTTCGACTGCAACGATCCGACGGTGAACGGCTAATACTACGCCACCTCCATATCGTTCATGGGTTAATTGATAATACCTGCCGCGCCGCCAGACAATGTATCTATCGTCAAACAACTCGCTATCACTTAAGCTTTCCAGAAGCCAGGTCTCTGTCAATGAAATAACATCGTAATAGTACAAGAGTAGGCCCCTTTTGAACAGTTATGTCTTGATGCGTAGCCCGCGAGTATCTTATTAACATCGTAATAGTACAAGAGTAGGCCCCTTTTGAACAGTTATGTCTTGATGCGTAGCCCGCGAGTATCTTATTTTGGTATTAAAATTTAAGATCAGGAGCAAATACTAATTATACAATTTTCGCATGTTATAAAAAAATATGGGAGATGTATCGGACTTTATTGCCATAATTTTAAAATATGGGAGATGTATCGGACTTTATTGCCAAAATTTTTAAAATATGGGAGATGTATCGGACTTTATTGCCATAATTTTAAAATATGGGAGATGTATCGGACTGTATTGCCATAATTTTAAAATATTGGAGATGTATCGGACTTTATTGCCATAATTTTAGAATGTTTGACCCAGACGTATTTAAAAAAAAAAATTAGTTTTCCCTTGCCAAAGCCTTGTGCAGTAATCCCATGTTCCGTTGAGTTAGATGATCGTTTAGGTAGTAATATCCAGTACTTGCAAACCGTAACTCTGACACTAAAAGCATAATTTTACGCGAAGATGCGATTAAATTATCTTTGGTGCATCGGTTGTTAAAAGATATATTGGTTTTTTAACGTGCGGTATATGGATGGACACTCTGGCAATGTAAATAATATCTTCTTTTTTTTTTTATAAGAAAATTACACTTGTCGCCGATCTTCTGTGTCAGTTAGTAGAGATCCTCATTATTTTTCTGGGGTATCCCCTTATTTCAATATTGTTAGATCTAGCCCACTGATCCCTGTTCTCGGGGTCTTGATTTAGCTTGGCTATTTCCACCCGCAGGCTCGGGACTTCGTTCGCCATCTCTTCAGCCTTAGCCACTCATGACTTTAGAGATTTAATTGTGCCTGAAAACGTGTTTATTGACTCGTGTGTCATTTCCAGTGACAACTTAAACTATTGACATCCGATTTAATGGATTTGATGTCTTCCATCAAGGCTGTTAGTGGAGCCAGCCGCAGATTTATATGGTTCAGTTGTTCGTACTGTATCCACTTGATTAGCCATTGGTGAGGCAGGAGCTAGTGAAAGAGGTGGGTTCGCCTTGCATTTCGAACAACGCCAGTTGTTCTTTCTATCTCCTAGTTTCCTTTCCGTGACACACGTACAAACAAAATCGAACCGGTTTTTACTCATACTACAGACTCAACCGCCCGATTGTGAGACTCCGCAACTAAAGCAGGCAAACATAGCGAAATGTTTGAGAAGCACTGATGTATCTTTTCCAACGAACGAAGCGTGTGTGTTATGATGATGCCGTAACTCGACTGAATAATATATCTAGTTAAAAATATATAATATTAATTTTAGGAAGAGGTGGTGCCATGCTGCATAGGAGGTGAAGTTAGTGCCATGCATAAAGCATGACACTACATCCTCCAATGCAACGGAATTGGGCCGGCGCGACTGGGGAGGTACCTCTCGCTCACTTGATACCGCCGTAAAGTGACATTTTCAGTGTCACATTTCGTGCGGTTTGTGAGTAGCCCATGGCCCCTTTGCGGAAGGAGGGCAAGGCATCGGCATAGTAATTATGTGGATGTTCATGGGCGTCGGTATTCGTAAAAAGGTTTTCTCGTTTGCCCCTCTATTCTATAAAAAAATTAATATATTTGTTTTAAATATTGTTAAAGTTTAAAACAGTTGTGAAATTTGCTAAACTTAAGTCGCTTAATTTGCTAATAAAAAATTACAGAGGAAGTCCTCCAAGGGATATTCGACGCCGAAGTACAAAACACGGAGAACGGATTTGATGAGGGCATCATAGACGGCCCTGAGGGGGATCGAACGGAGGTAGCTGAGAAGACAGAAAGGGTAGGGGGCGGGACGAGAGAGGGCGGGACTAGAGGGACAGTAGGCGGCGCTGCGGCAGGGGGCGGAACTACGTCGGACAGTGGAGAGAAGAAGGCGAAGCGCTACGAGTGCGGCTACTGCTCGCGTGTTTTCGAGCACCGGAACAGCCTTCTGTACCACGTGCTGATGCACGGCGGCCGCCAGCAGACGTGTCGCGACTGCGGGAAGAGCTTTTACACCGCCACCGCGCTCAAGGTACGTCTTTATAGGGATTTATAGCTTAGTGTCAGTGGACGGTGCTATATCAGGCTCGATAGAACGACTCCACCAGCCCCAATAAGGGAGAGGTAGACTAACTACTCACTTACTTATTTATTTCGCTCTTAGATTTGATGAATTAAAAAAAACTCGATGATAACGAACATATAAAACTATATTCAAGAGGTTTCTTTTTAGGTTTCATTCTATTATTACTATATTCTTGAATATAATAATAATAGAATATAACACAATATCCATTCGTTCTCGCAGATATCTCATTTAAACAAAGCTCAACCCGCATCACTACCTCTTTTAGTGCGCGGTGGTGTCGTGCTGCATTGCAGCTTAATTATGCCGGCAGATCCGGGGCGACCTCTCACTCAAATGACACCGCCGGAAAGGCTGACGTGTATTACGATTTGTCAGTAGCCTGTATACGAGGGGAGGAGGAAAGAATGGCAACGAAATTCGCATGACAACAATTACTCGGATGTCTATGGGCGTCGGTAGTCGTTCGTCATAAGGCTCCGATCGTTAGCCCCACTTTACTATAATAAAACAACACTAGACACAGAGGAGACAGTAAAAATAGAACCTTTATAAAGAGATAATGATGATAGTGCTTTATCGAACCAAGTGCCCTTTTTAGAGCATCAGCTGGTATATGATCAGAATTGATTTTAGTTCGCATTATTAATATTAAAATGGATTAGCGACATTATTGAACCTATACATTAAAATAATGATGAATATCTTAAGTTGACGCTTTAGAAGCATTTGTCACAGACATGTATTCAGCTCCCATGCTAGAAGCGACCACAGTCATCAACTTTCGGCTTTGCCTTGATATGACACACACCTGACATTACAAAACAATAGTCAGTATATAATTTTCGATCAATACCATTTAATATCCCACGCATACGAATATACCAACAGCTCTACTTACTTTATATGAAAGTATGTTTCGCGAGAATAATAATCGCGAGAGTATAAGTCTAGTGAGAGCCAGTATGACAAGTGTCGAACTGACTTAAAAAACTAACACTAAAGGCTATATGCGGTCTTGTTCACACACATAAATGCTTCAACTTTGTTGTCTTTTTTATATTTCAAAGGACTCTTAAAAATACTCCTATTTCGAAAATTTACTCTTTAAACCTAGTTTACTACTTGAAACTACAAAAAAAACAAGAACAGAAATCTTAAAAAAATTATTTAGTAACACTCATGGTGCTGTTTGGGTTTAAAAAAAAAACTTATTCGTTTAAACATTGTTGAACTTCTACCCGCCTTGATATTGAAGATTGTTTTAAACTACAAATAGCTTTCTTTAAATCAATAATTTCACTTTTATGTACCACAAATATCTCCTCCTAAAACATAATTTAAATGAACTCCTCATTTGTCAAGTCCATGAATGCATAAGTGTGTGTAACCATAACGTTTTAGTGTCCTCCCTTTTCTCTTTATTTTTTTTTTGGGTGTAGAATAACATCTATGTTCTGAAATTCAGAGTGTATATATAAAAATATGGTCAGTATTATTTTTAGATTCTGACTGTATTGACATACTCATCTATTTGGAATTTATGTAAGATCATGAAAATAATACTGACCATATTTTTATATATAAGAATATGGTCAGTATTATTTTTAGATTCTGACTGATAGCTGTATTGACAAACTCATCTATTTGGAATTTACAAAAGATCATGTTAAAATATTTAGCATATAAATGTTGCATTAAAATGTTTATGAATCTATGCTATATAAATCCAGTTAATACATAATGATCTACTGATTCATATTAACATAGATGCGAAGAAAATGATGTAATAAACCGCGATAGTATCCTAAAAGTAGTTTTATTGTAAAATTATGTACTGATTAACTTGAGGCCCATTCTTCTTTTGTAGCGGTAACTGGTACAAAGGTGCTAACAAATTCCTCATATACTTAACATTGATTTTATTATGTAGTGTACATAATATATACTTGTACATGACTTCTAACTTGATAGTACCAGTTTTGTTTGTTTTCAGATTAAGTGATATAATGTCAGATGGCAGTAGTATACTAACTATGCCATATAAATTTGTTTCGCCGACGCCAGATGGCGCTACCATGATTTGTGAAAGAGCTGCATCGCGCTAGCGAAAATCCCGCACGTTTCGTGACTACTTCGATGAAAGTTGGTGCAGTCATACTTACCTGGCGTAGGGGATACCATGATCAATAAGGTGGTTCCCCCAGATCGAGGCCCTTCCATTGCACTGCGGATTGGCTGACCTCTGCGATTATCCCTATTGCGGATAACTCGGGCGCGTTATTTTTGGTAGTGGGGACTGCGTACGCGCCATCCCCTTTAAAATTAACAGAGGACGTGATTGTTATGTAAATATTCTAAGTGTGAGTTGCTATTTACTTGCCTTGTGTCTGCCGGATTTACTTATGAGTTTGGTGTCGTCTATTGCAGATTCACAAGCGAGTGCACAGCGACTACAGGCCGTGTAAGTGCGACGAGTGCGGTAAAGACTTCAAGCAGTGGAGCGACCTCAAGTACCACAAGGCATCCTTACATTCCAACCAGGTGCGCCGTGCAGGGGGGGGGGGGGGTTGTTATATATTTTTGAGAAATTCATACTACTAATAAGAGCTATTTTACAAAATTTAATATTCTAATTATACAACCCCTTGAACTTATGTAATATCACAAAAAAGAACCAAATTTACGACGTTAAGTAAGCAATACCGTATCGCAAAAATTGGGTTCCATTTCAGGCGTGGACTTGTTGTACATTATTGTGTCATTATGTGTAATGAATATAGAAAAATACATAATTTCATTAAAAAAATATAAGTTGGTAGCAAAGTTAGTTTCATGATAAAATAAAATAAACTATTTCAAATTTTACAATATTATGTTGACAATTCTTTGTGAACGTTGTGCCCTATCGGCCTGTGTAGGCCGTCTCTATCTCTCCACTGGCGTCGCTCGCATCCTTTTTGTATTTTATTCTATCTTGAGCCATGCCTAGAAGTTTTTAATCCTTTCACATAAATAAATAATTATTATATATCTTCCAACTATGTATGTATATTTACAAGTCATTTTACCTACTGATATCGTATATTCCAGTTAGATTTGCTTCATCGGAGGATGTACTATTTTTTGTTCGTAGCATTTTTGCCTACAGCAACAAGTCGCGGCACGTAGGCTTTGAGCTGAAATAAACATGGAGGGGATGGCTGCGCATGGGTACTGTCGCGCACGCAATACAATTATTACTTTAATTAATTGATAGCTAAATAATTATTGTGCCTGTAGGAGACTTGAGCCGCACTAGGCTAATCCTGTCTTATTCATCTGTGGCGAGTCACGATTATTTGTGGCTGCAAATTGAGCGCATGTGTTTAAAATTATCAATTTACAATGTTATATTTTTACAAAATTACCTATGTATATACTTTTTATAAACGCTGCACATCGTGCGCCATACTAATAGTATTTCACCTACGCATATTTACTGTTAAAAGTCAACAAAAAACAATAAGTCAACAAACTCAAAATTAACTGAAAACAACAACAATAATTAACATCAATAACAATATAACACAGTACGCGAGTGTACACTACATTTTCCCTGGGCGCCGTATTCGGACAGAATTCTACTAGAGAGCCAATGAACGCGCGCCCGTCAGTCCTCAGGCCCACCCTATGTTACCTTATTCTACGCACTAACCGCCAGCGCTAGGCTTACGAGCCGCAATTTGTAGATGTCCATTGATCAATGACCCGACAACATTAGAAAGTGATACAACACTTTCTAATATTCCTAGAAGGATTAAATATTGTTAATCAAAATTTGTCTGTTAGCTTTTTGAAATATTCAATAGGCGTAGGCCCTTAAAATCTTAATGAAGTGTTATTTAAATGTAACCTCAGAATAATGTTTGGTAATGTTTCCCGACTTGCAGAAGAATTTCAAGTGTGAATTCTGCGGCAAAGAGTTCGCGCGGCGCTACTCGCTGAGCATCCACCGACGCATCCACACTGGCGAACGCAACTACAAGTGTGACTATTGCGCCAAGACCTTCCGCGCCTCCTCCTATCGGCTGAGCCACATGCGCACGCACACCGGTGAGACCTCACTACTAACACTAACACACGGCGAACGCAACTACAAGTGTGATTACTGTGCTAAGACCTTCCGCGCCTCTTCCTACCTGCTGAGGAACATGCGCACGCACACCGGTGAGACCTCACTACTAACACTAATACACGGCGAGGGCAACCACAAGTGCGACTACTGCCCAAAGACCTTCCGCGCGTCGTCCCACCGACTGATCCACATGCGCACGCACACCGGCGAGACCACACTACTGACACTAACACACGGCGAGCACAGCCACAAGTGCGACTACTGCTCCAAGAGCTGCCCTATATATGTATATTCCTTTAGATATTTGTTTTATAGTTTAAGTAAAATTTCGGCCGTCAACCACCAGAGGTGATATGACCGAAGAATTTCTGTTACTATTTCTAGTGTTTCTATGACTTTGTTAAGAAAAGATGTAAATAATCGATCCACTATAAGCTTAAGATACTAAAATTGTTTATTTTTTACTAACTTCAGGGACCAAGCCTCACAAGTGTACACATTGTGACAAGAGATTTAGAGTCGCGTACGATCTAAGACGACATCTTAAAATACATGACAAAATGCGCAACAAAGTGGACGAACAGAAAGGTAAAACCAAAGAGAGCAATAAGGAGAAGAAAACCGCACCTAAGGCCGATACACAGGAGAAAAGCGACGAGAAATCCACAGAAAAAGAACCAAAAACCACCAGACTGCCTGTACTGAAGAATATTTTAGACAAGAAACAAAGTAAGACCTCTAAAAAGGCACCGAAGAAGGCACCCAACGTGACCGTCCAAAGTAAAGGAGGTAACTTCAAAATAGCGGAATACAGCGATGAGTTTGTAAAACAGGAACACTATTTGAATGATGTGTATGAGTATAAAGATGAGAGTTGTCTGAAAAAGATTAACTACGCCGAAGAAAGGTCCAGATCACACGAGAGAGCCGAGGAGAGGGAACTAGCGACGCTGCGACCCATGCTTAGGAACCAGATAGTCGAAATAGAAAGCGATAGATTGGTTTTTAACAGGGAAAGTACGGATGGTAAGATGCAGGTCTTCACACAAGTAGAGAAGAAAGAATATACCGGGCCAATAGTTTCAAATACCATCTCGTTGAGTGATATTAGGAGTATAGACAGGGATGTGAATAGGGATGGAAAAGATTTACATTCTGAAGCAATGGAGAGTGGGTTCTTCGAACGGCTTACGTCGTTCTACAATATACCGGCTGTATGAAAAAAATATTTACGTGTCCCTGCGAATAGGAAAATGGACTCATAGTGAAATTGTTTTATTTAGCTCAATTGTGAACGTAAAAGTTGTGGTGCCCCAGCGTGCCTGGGTAAGGGACACCTCGGTGATATATCGCTGTGAAGTGGGATGGGGTTATAGACTTATGGTGACCCAGCTTTAGATACTTCTTAATTGGACCAATGTCGGATACTTTCTACAATACTAGTCATATGTCAGCCTTGTCTACAAGTAGAGAATGGAACGCCAATCATATTTTTTTCGTTTTCGTTTTTTTTATTAATTATTTTAATTTTACGATAGTTTAGGCTTGATTAAGTCATCACCGACGTAAAGATAGGTTGACAGCTAAAATATAGGCAAAGGCGTCAGCTTTTATCGTTTTTTTACGTGACAGCAAATGCCGAAAATGTCAAGTTATTAATTATTATATTACTAATTAGCAAAAGACTTTACCTTCGGGTTGAGTGGGAGTCACAAGTGTTTCATAGTTGTTAAGTACTTTTTTATAATTTTACGTTATTTTTTAAAGTTAAATTGTCTATTCGTGTTTGTTTGTGTGTTGGTGAAGGTATTGTTGTAGTTTCTTTAGCGGAACTTTTTATTTTACAGTTATTTTAACAACGGATGTACATCCTGATTCCGGCGGTGGTTGTGTTTTACCGGTTTCTTATTTCACTAATTGACATAGAAATAGGAAGTAGGCGCAAGCTCCTAAATTCAAACGTAAATCCAGCTTTTGACCCTAATTTGTTGTGCTAATCCCCATAACATGTCTCTTGTATCCAACTAGCATTCATAAAAGCGCAGTTTGAAAAGGAGAACAACAAATATTCCCTTCATGATCTTGGACCTTTTATTGTTCACATTTCCAGGCAAGAGCTAGAGCCTAACTCGAGTATAGTTCTTAGAGCCATTCAATTTGGTGATTTCCTTCTCAAAAATAAGATTCTAAATGTTATATGGGATGACGCTTGTGGGTGGAAAAAGGTTATCTATCGAATTTAAAGCTGCGTGTGATGCTAATTCATTCATCTCACTCCCAGCTCTTTCTACAAGTGGATATATTACTTCAATTCCGACGTATAGTGTTGCCCGAATTGGGTGGTGCGCATCATTCCTACCGAGTAGTCTGGACGATGTGGTTTCCCAAACAGTAGTACCGGAAGGATCTTGCGAGGTAGTCAAGTTCCCCAGACTAAGCAGAAAGTCATTTAACGAGAATATACCAAGTTGTGTTCGTCCTCATTCAGTAGTTTTAGGTTTTTCGGGACAAAAATTACCAAAAAATATATACGTCTGCTATAAATGTCTTCCAGTGGAAGCCTGTGTACTACCCACAATACAATGCCATCTAACTGGTATGTTGGTCTCAGCGAGTCTCAGCGTAGATCAAAACCGAGGTGCTATGAGTGTGGACGAACGCACGACGGTGACACATCGGGCAACTTGCTCCTCGTCTTTTCCCTTCTGGCTTTCATACAGCGAGTGAGCCCCATGTCCGCAGCATTCTCGTCAAAGAGCAATTAAGTTAGTTATGTCCCAGTAATCTGTTTCATATCTAGAGGCCTCTGCCAAATACCCGCATGCTTGACGTTCTTTCGCTGATGTTACCATATTCCCAGCCTCCACACTTTCTCCAATTAGAGTAGATATTTTCTTTTCCCCTACTACGTCACACAGAAAAACATGATTTTCGCCTTGCCGCCTAAGTCGACCTCCTCGTCCAGGTTACTAAAACATTGCTGAAACTCCTCAAACTAGTTCCCAAAATGTTACCGCACTAAATAATAATATTTTCCCTGATGATAATTTAACTGAGCAAATTATTTTACTATTAAATAAAAATAATTTTGTCTCCCGGTTTAGTTATACCGGGCTGCAAATCTTTTAAATGCACTCGCTAACTTCATTAACACACCCGTACAGCCTGATTTAGTGGACTTGTCGGATTTTTATTGTCATTAAAAATAAAAAGCAATACATTATTTTTGTAGCTAAAACTTACAAGCCACTTTTCTTTTTTCTCTCCAGGAGATATGGCCGAGATCGGGATTCCATTTTGGAGTTCCGGGCTACTCCTGTCTCCGGGATGATAAGAGCTGATGGCAAGGGTGCTGTTGCTACTCTTGTCTTTGGCAATACTACCAATTCTTCTATTCCTTTTCCTTCTCATAACATAGGTTTTAATATGGTATTCGCTCTATGAATATATCTTTCCTGGATATACATTTCCAGTCCAAATCTAACAATACTATCAGAATTTGAGACCCTAATTTCATCTATTCCTCCTCCTATATTTATTCTGGATGACCCCAACACACGCCACACTAGTTAGGGTTCACATTTCTGTGATCAAACCTCTGCAATATTTCTTAGTGTTCGACAATCTCGTTATCCTAACTGATGGGAGTTTTCCTCGCCGTGTGTCTCCATATCAAGATCCAAAGAGCGCAGGTGACTTATCCATTTGTACGCCGTCCTTATTTTCGCGTCTATTCTTGAGCATGCTTCCTAATTCAATTGGCAGTGATCCCAACAACTTCTTCCATGACATTTTTTCTAGCCCCTAACTCATTACCTAATTCTCCCAGACTAAACTGTAAGTTACGCAAAGCCGATTGGTCAAATTATTGCTAAGTTACTGATAAGGAAAATACGGCAAATGTCATTTGTCTTTATAACAAATTCAAAAGTTGCTTACTCAAGAGTGCAGATATATTTCTGTACTCAGCCTCCATTTTTTTAACAGCTTTTATCAGTTTTCACGGGTGAACGCTTGGCTCTTTATGGACCACTATACTATATGTAATCTTATCAACAAGAGGCTTTCACAGTTCGATACGAGCAATTTTTTTTTTAACCAATTTAAATCAAAAGTCCAATCCTATTCAGTATTTAAAAAAAGCATTTGCTACGGAAAATGCCTATCCAAAAATATAAAAGTCAAACTGGTATGGTCAGTTAAATCAAAAATCAGGGTAATGAAGATGAGACTATGCTAGACAAGCTATTACTCTGGAATTTTGAGTCAATATAGTGTTCTGCTACGCCCTTTTCTCTTGCAAGAAATCGTATGATCTCAGACTGGGGTGTACACTGCTCCCGCACTTCTCTCATTAAGGGAAAACAATATGCGAGCATCCCAGATTCTGTGTTATAACGCCTTGGTTTTTTTAAGTATCGCGTTTAACAGTATGTCGCCTGAGGCTGGGGCACACATGTACACTTGATTTCCTGACTAAGTTTCGGATAAAGGTTTCATCGATCTGTGAATGCGGTTCGGACGAAGGACAAATTACGCTTTTCACTGTACGATAGTCTTCCTCCTGAAATCCCCCGCCCTAATGATTTTAAGAAGGCTTTAGTACTACACTAACATAGGTTCCTCTACATTTGTCACCATTCTCTGTTTTTATGTTTGTTGTGTACGTTTAAGGCAAGTTAACTTTACTTTCAGATAAACTTTAGCAGGAACTGGAACCGCCCTTGTTTTCTCACAATAAATCCAAATCTATAATCCTAACGCAAGGAAAAAAAATAGCAAAATAAATCCCACACCACTAATTAATACTACTAATTTGTAATTAGTATCACTTAATACAATTTCAATAATAGATACTGTTAATCGAATGCTTTTATTGTTTGATAGCCAATGAGCTTTTATAAGTGGAGCTTGTTTTGATAATTTAACATGACATATTTGACATTTACCAATTTAGAAAAAAGATAAAATATTGGCAAAGGCTGACAGCCACCTTTATGCCATTAATGACGTAATCAAGCATTAAAAATATTGAATTATTGAAGAAAAAGGAATGACAACGAAAAAATCACAGCTGTTCAAATTGGTTTCGTAGATTGGCCTATATTTACGGAGTCTAGAATAAAAAGTAGTTGCTACAAATTGTACATGCGCATTTAGTAATTAATATTTATTGAAGATATTCATTTACAAATACTGAAGTCAACAACTTTTGGAATTTTCACAATTTGTGAATTTGTGGAAAACATGTACACACGATTGTGCATAATATTAAAGGCTTAGCTGTTAACGGAACAAATTTGACTAAATACTAAACTAAATAACTAGTATTAATGTACTTATTCTACACGTTTCATTGCCAAGTAACACGTACGGAGTATGCGGCATAAAACTAATACATACGGAGAGCGACTAACGATTGACTCGGAGAACCACTTCAAGCTCGTTCTGCTGCTGGCTTAGCTCTTGGGTCCCACCAGACGGATGTATGAGGCCACACAAGTGAGTGTTGTTACTATAATAAATATGTACCTGCTATTGTTAAGCTCTACACACGACGGCGGACAGTTCGATGCTGGTGTAGTATACTTTTAGTGCATAGAGGTATTGTAGAAGTAGGCTAGACAATCATACGGTTATAAACGGGGAAGTTTGTATGTTTGTTATTATTTAATGCAATAACTGCTGAACGGATTTTGATGATATTTTGTACAGATGTAGATTACTGTAATCTGCATAAGGAGTAAACTCCAGTTCCTCTTGATCAGAGATGCGCGCGAGACGTGAAGCGTTACGATGCTCGTCAAATGTATTATACGAGTTTAATCTTCAACTGTGCGGTGAAATCGTATAACTCGTCTTGTAATTTGTATCGCTTTAAGGTTCAATTACAAATAATAACATTCAACGCTCAAAGTTTCAACGAATGGTGTAAGAATAACGTTTTAAAAATGGTCTGAAAAAAAAAAAAAAAAATGTTATAGACATATTGTATACGAAATTTATAATATTCGAAGGAAAGAAAATAAAAGTAAAAACTAACTTTACTAGGAACCTGCGAAGCCGGCTTTATGTGTGTACTTAGATCATTGAGCCACGCGCTGCCACACGACCAGCGACTTGCGACGCCACTGCCCGGTGCTCACAGCGTAGGCGTAATTGTTACTCGTGTAAACAAAATGTATTCATTGTTAGTTGTAGTAATTACGTTTTGTTACTTGAACAGTTTATAAAAAAAGTGTATTTGTCATCTTTGACTGTTAGACGAGAGGTGTGATCGGTATCGAAGAAATGTCACTCTTTTTTCTCTTCGGCGTGACTTGGACTATGGATTGATTTGACGTTGACGTTATTTATCTTTTCCGCCGTGAACCTCTCTTTATAGTCTGTTTAACCCCCAGATATCCTTTTGTTTATTTCATTAAAATTGTAACAAGTTGTATCAATAAATCAGCAGTTGTCTGATCGAGTTTGTTGTGTAATTAGCGCTTAATACTTAAAAAGGCGTAGGGTGTACACCGCACTTTAAATATATAAATATTTCTTTAATATAACACGAAAAAGAAAAAAATACTTACAAGATGATTAAAGCTATTAAACACATCGTGCAGACAACTGCGAGACCTCATCGCTATGAATCGTAATCACAGGCAACCTCCACATGAAATATATTTTACATGAATAGAGATGGGGCCGTGCCTACCGCAAACATTTTCAAATATATACACACGCATTATGTATGCGTGTGTATACGCATTATGTATTATATAGTACATAGGCAGGGGATTAAAATACTTAGATATATAAAGCAGTGTACACATGATAAACGCGGGGCAACATCAGTCGGAGCCCCGCACGTTACAAAACAAATGTGTATTTAGCACCTACACAATACTAATACTTTGATCTGGGACAAATCTTTTTGTGGACGTCGTATAGCCCCGATAGATGAATCCCCTGGGGGCTGTCGTTGTTAATTTGTCGCTGGATATAGGATATGTTAGCCAACAAACAGATTTTATGTCCAAAAATATGATATTAGATTATGAAATCCAATCACCGAAACCTATTTTGTCAAGTTGTATGAAAGTCTTCCGTTTAATCAGGAAAGGCTCCACTTTTAGCGGCGGCATGGTACAGATGCACACACAGACAGGTCTCTTCTGGGCCCTTAAACACACAGCTGCTAAAGCTGTAAACGTAGAGGACGTTCGCTCACAGTATCTTTGATTTATTTTTAGCCCTTCTGGCGTAAACAATATGCTTTAGAAAAAAACTAAGTCTTGCCTTTAGCAACCACTGAACTTTCATTATGTGTGTATTTAATTTGCCATTTATGTCTAATGAAACAGCAAATATCAATTAAAACCATGAAATTACTAGTAAAATAAATGAAGTGAAAGTGGCGTATGTAAGCGATTATTTATTGTTTTTAAAGTGACGTGAGGTATGTGTATGGTTGCATCAAATAAATAGATAGAATTGTCAAAACTAGTAGATTTTTTTTAATAAACGATTATTTGTTTTGACAAGTGATACTAATCTAGTGAAGCTGAATAGTTCTTGTTCGTCTCTGGAACCACAAGTTGTATTTGAATAAATATTCTCTGTGTATGATAACTGTCTCCATGAGGGTGATGATAGGCTATGCCATGACGCTACGGACGATAGGAGCGGAGTCACGCGAGTGAAACCGCGGGACGGTGATATTATTATGTAGATATGATTATGTGCAGATACTAATTTAATCAGAATCATATCGATCATCTGTTGCTGCACACAAACCGGATTAGGAATTCGCTAAAATTTTGTAAGAATCAGTGTCGAAGCTAATCGTACTTCTTACATGAAACCCACGAAGAGACAGCTTAGCTGAGAGGAGGCGGGCAACACATCTACATAACAATTGAGCGGATGTCTATGTGCGTCGGTATACATCAAAAGGATCTTTTGCCTCTTATAACATTAAAAAACGCGCGAGGAATGAGGCAGTGTATAACAGGTTACTAGTTATTTTTAGATGTAATTAATACAAACTTGACTACACGAAGAACACGTGATGAAACATGTGTGTCAGAGTTTTGGATTGTTATATTTATTTAATTCTGTTTGTGCGGTAATTTGTACAGAGACATATATATGTCAAAGAGAGACAGATAGTAAGCCACACTTGCTTTCTCTTTCGACTTTGACGAACGCTTTTTAGGCTGGCTTGGCTTGGCTACTGATCTATATTATCTCTATGACTGTACTGGGAAAACATACGCCCTAGTGTTAAAGGAGATGGTCCATAATTGTGTGGAGCGTAGGACGGGTCTTGCATCAGTTGCGAACTGAAGGAAGCAAAATATATAGGACAGTTGAGCGTTGAATACAAGTAACACTACCAGTGCCGTGGGCATACATTTTAACATTTACTAAAGGGCGCCATCTTGATTGGGATTGTCAACTTATAGTACAAGTTGTAATATGTTTTTAATTTCTGCATGTATATGGTTATATTAACTTAATTTATTTTTAGTGAAATCTATGTATTTTTCCCGAAAAGTACCGGCCGTAAGTAAAAGGCCGTATGGTGTACTTTTCGGGAAAAATACATAGATATGTATTTTTCCCGAAAAGTACACCATACGGCCGCTAGCGATACAGTCTAAACAACGGTCTCTGTAATTACTTCTATACAAGTATAATTATATATTACACGAAGTATGTGTCCGCTCGCTTAGGGGGCGGTGTACGCGGCGTGAGCCGTGGAAATGACCTGATGTATATATTGTAGGATCACTGTATATATGTATATAACGATACTGTAGATGTAATGAAATATCCACCGCTGTATTAAGATGTATATTATAGGCAGTTCTACAAAATAAACGTTTTGTTGCTCGGTAATAAAGTCCATTTTACACTGAAATGTCTTATTGATTTAACCTCATTGGTTATGGTGAAATGTGGTAGTGTTTGATTATAACTAACAGATTTATGATATAAGCCGACTACTTGAACTGTGGTTGTGCCATTAGTGCATTACAGCCAAATTATAAAAGTGCTTGGTCAACACAACCGTGGTGTTTCCTCTTGCTCAAGTCCGGTTTGGAATGACCGCTCGGGACCGGACTCAAACATCGGCACTGAATTTGGACACTAAGAAGTTTAAGTGTTTAAAGGGCTGTGAAAGATTTCATATGAGGCTCTTAAAAGTACAACAAAAAAGGAACGAAGTTTGCTTGAAGTTTATTATATGTAAATTATTAAGCCTCAGTATCGCTGATTTACATATCACCAAGATACACAGTCACTCTCAAATCGACCGTATAAAAAGTGTGCAATCATCAAATTATGCACTTCATAAAGACAACTTAAAATCGTGCGCATAAGATCCAATTTGCAAAAAATATGTTTATGTAGAATAACGGATAATTTGGAATGACAGTTCAGTATGAACTCATGTATCTTGTGTTTTAGTAAATCAATGGCATTGTAAATCAGTTTACAAAGAACCCGAGTAAAAATAGTTTGCCGGCTCACTTCTGTCATTGACGGCGGCTTTAACAAAAAACGTGGCGCGTGGCACATGATGACATGAGCGACACCGAGCGCGTTAGTCATACGCAATAATATTGACCGAAGTAGAATATCCTACGGTTTTATGTTGACCTGGTTGTGCAAAGGAGATGTTTGAATGGTTTTAGTCTGAACTTTATTTTAGATGAACAGAAGATCTTTTTCAGCGCTAAATTGCTAAGTTACATAGTAGATTATACACACATTAGAGCCCGTGAAATTGTGCGATTGGGCACTTCTTGACGGAGATTGAGATCGTTGTCGGCGATGCATACTCGATCCCTAAGTCTGTGGAATCCCATTCCAGCATAACAATGGCTTGCTTCCGTCCAGCGTCGTTCACTGCTATGTGGAGGACAGCACTGGAGTCGCTATATAATCTGGCTGCGTCAGTATTTCACGGGAGTATATCATTGTGCAGAGGCACGAACTTAAAAAATAGTCCAGTGAAACCCAAAGAAGACTCAACTTTTGCGTGTATAGCGCTGAAAGACCGCCTTCGCCGTATCTCCTTGTTTTGAGAACACCCACCTAACGGCTACAGCTAGCAACAACTTGGCGCCGCCATATGATGCGAATTATAATAAAAACTACTTTAACAGATTTTATCGCGGTTTATTAAATATTTTACAATCCCGACATTTCAGAAGTTTTATAGCCACCATGGACGCGGGTGACTGAGACAGATATCCTGGAGTCACAAGTTATTAAAAGTACCCGAAGATTGTTATAGTTATTTAGTTGTTCCGATTTAAAAAATAGTGTTCATTGTGTCTAGCAGCTAGGAGGTGTTATGTTTGGATTCTGATTTGATTTCTCTGTCATCCATGTCCACCTATGATCATGGCAGTTGGAAAGCTTCTGAAACGTCGGGATTGTAAAATACTTAATAAACCGCGATAAAATCCGTTAAAATATTTATATTATAATGTGTATCGTTCGAGTATATCTAAGAAATATACCGAGCGAAGTTCAGTTCCGCTGTCATTAGGAAACTTGCGGCTATATTAGCCTCTCAGACGCTCGGTGTGTGAATACAAAGAATTACTTCATGACAGCCCATCGACTGCAACTTTTTAAAGTCTATGTTAGCCTAACACTAGGTTAGAACACACATAGAGTATTTATTGCTCTCATCTTATGAATGGTGTTCCTCTGACTCTGACCACAATCAAGACAGTCCGACTCGAATCCTCAAACAAGGGTTTTCCAGCTTGTTTGACTTTCCTTAGGAAGATGTAAGATGGCAGTTTGTTATGCGACTCCCACACATCCAATGGACCCCACCCAGGACTGGTGGTTGTTTACGACTCGCTGGGGCGAAATACTGAAAGAGATAGAGAAATAACTTCGAATAATTAATACAACTATTGGAAATATATTAAATGAAATATCAAATTTAGTATGGAAACTTTATAAACGCTCGCTATTTGTGATCGTAAATTTCGAAGTACAACTCGTGGCCAATTGAACTATAAAGTACGTAATGAATAAGCCAGAACAAGGGAAATGTTCCGAATTCTTGGCTCACCATCAAACGGAAGCCAGCTGAATGTTTGGGAATGCTGATTTGTCAGAGAAATATGTCACGAGTATACACTTTTCTCTTAGATGGCCCTAATTTGAATAATGTTTATAACTATTGGAATAGGAACAGGCTCAGGATGATTCAACGTGTCATTCGTTTAGTTGGGACTAGTGGAACAGCAATCAAACGAACCACCCATAGTTATTAAAATAAAATACTAATCTAGGCGCTGTTGGCATACTTTCACGCTGACAAATGACGCGCTGGCAGTAATTTTAGTCTGTTTTCGGCCCTTTCTAGACCCCGGCTCTAGCACATTCCACCAGATACAACCCGAATCCTGTGGAACATCATTAATGGGTTTAACCCGACGAAAACAAAAATAAATGCTGTATACCTATTAAATTATTCTGCGATGCCCAAAGTAGATTATTGTTATGAATTTCAGATAAACTTGCGATGCATTTTGCTAACGCGTACCTCATTGTATGTGTCAATTGATGTCAGAAACATTTACCTGGAACCCCGTATTACCAAAAAAGGCAAAACTCTCGGAGGTGTTTCCGCGCGTCACTAAACGTGCAGGCGGCGTACGTGAAGTTATTTCGAGATCCAACGTCCAGAATTAGTCCGGCCGAACTTTATATATTATCTTAAAAAGTAAACAGCAGTTTAAATTAAGAACGGTTGAACGGTTACGCATGCGCCCACGCGCCCGCGTGGCAGATTGATGGTAGCCATGTTTGTTTGTGTTCTGGTGGGAATTTAGACATGTTTGTTTTGTAACGGCCAATTTAGTGAAAATTCACTAGGTGCGCTGACAGATGTGTTATTTTCAACTCGTTTGAGTGCATTCAATGAGCTTTTAAGTTTTATTTGATACGATTGCATCTGGTTTTCAAATATATCTATATTAATATTATAAAGATAGTGTTTTTTGTTTGCTTGAACGTTACAATCTCAGAAACTACCGATTTAAAAAATTCTTTCAGTGTTGGATAGTACATTTATAGAGGAATGTGATGAATACATCTGATGATGTATTCATCACATTCCTAATCCACGCTACGATTAAAATTGAGCGGAGTACGCAAGCGAGTCATGAGGGCGAAACTGTCAGGCACTGTTATTTTTATTTATAGAGCATAATTTAAATAGCAATCGATTCACCTTCCAGACTTACGATCCTATTTATCATTTATTGTTAATTTGAAAAATAATTCTACCACTAACAGATGACTACCCACAAAGACTGTGCTAGTGGCTAGTACCGCCACAAACATGATCATTTGTCTCTACTAGAAATAGGAAGTGGCGACAAGAGTACGGAAAGATAAGTAATGATTATGCACCACACAACAGTTGTACTGTAGGCCTGTAAGCCTACTAATTTTGGACAGCTCAGTCTGCCCTCATTAATCTGGCACATAGTTGGTGGTTGTCCGTGTGACAGACACAACAACCCACCTGGGGATGTAAGTCTTATTAGGAGCTGGACTGCCTCCAAAGTGTTACCGCTAACATTACATCTAGGACACTCCCATCACATCTATCGGTAACTCGTTATGTATGAGTAAAGTGAACCCTTCTTCCCACCTTAATGAGTCGTCACCCCTTTCGGTCACCAACCCACACTGACATACACTGTTCAAGTGTACTTCCGGCCTAGAAGCTAAGTCTTTGATTTAAAGAAAAACAGACAAAAAATACATATATTATCATTACCCAATTCAAAACTAGGGAACTGCACTAAATATTAAACGAAGGAATTAACCCACGAAACTAATTGTTAGTTTAGTTCAACAGGTTAGTTTATACTAATGGCAAATACTTTCACACATATAGACGTGCGCTGATATGTTTATGTACTTCAGGTGTTATAAGGGAATGGTGATTTACTCTGCAATTTTGCAACTTTTTGGTTCCGGCATTTGCTGGATGAACAGAGCTTACCTTTAAGTTTTTCGAAAGATACGTAAATTTTGTGGTTATAATTTGGACGTAGGCACGTAAATTCGAAAACTTTACAACATGCATGCGTGCGCATTCCTTGAAAAATGGCGTCCTAATTTCTTTTTCCGGAAATACCTTCTTAAAGTAACGATAATTATTAGACATATCTTCTTTAATAACCTGATTAGGCAATCGAACGAGCTCGCGTCACTACGGTGCCTACACGGTTTCATCAAATTAAAAGTATTACTCATTTCACGAGAAACTGTTTCAGATGAATACACAGAGCTGGTACATAATTAACGCCGCCCACGTGCCCATGTACAGGAATCCGATCAAAACATGTTCCTTTGTATCGAACTCATGAAAATAATACCAGCCCAAATATCACGATGAACCGTAAACACATTGTAGCGTTCCAAAAGAATCCACATTCTGAAAAACAAAAGCTTATTTCAAAGTATTCAGTTCAGTTCAGCAATGAAATTGTTTTAAGGGAATTGTTTTTGGTACAAAAATATCTCGAAATTTTGAATTTACTATATTCCAGAAGCTTCTTGGCTTATTAGCCATACCTGTTCTGTGTATGTGATCAGCCCACCACCACTTGTACGTGCTATGTCTGTCAGTTTGTTCTCCAAAGGACGAATCTTCCAAGGAGAGCACTACATCAAGTATTGGTGAACAAAATTATAAAAAAATAGTCCGATCAGCAGATATATTACTAGGAGGTAGTGCTGTGCTAAAATGCAGCGGAATTGGCAGGGACCGTCGGGAAGGTACCTCTCGGTCACAGGATACTGGCGTAAAATGACATCTTCGGTGTAGCGTTTTGTGTGGTGGGTGAGTGGACGGTGGCCCATTGGTGGAGAGGAAAAGGGAGGGGAGAATAAGAAAGGTTGGATTGCTCGTTTTCCCTACTCTAGTGTAAAAAAAAGTAAGAATACTTTAAGTTCTCTCAGGAACGCACCAAAAGAACTATATGAAAAAGAGATGATTTATCAAAAAAATATGGTTTGATTGTACAAATTTATCACATAACTTTGCCCACCAGAATAATAGTTCCTTGCTACTGGTGAGAAAATATAGGTGCAGCTTGTCGGGTTGGTCGTTTCGGGTTAGCTAAGTTGTGCGTAGTCTAGCCAGTTATTTGGTGAGCAAAAGTGAGCGCAACTTTGCAATTTACTTGTGACAGGTGAACTAAATTAAATGCTACATTGCTTCTTATTAATGGCCGGTGAACTAAATTAGGCTAAATTAGCTAATTGTTCTTTATTAGTGAGATGAGTAAAGCTCAGTTTTCCTAGTGGTTTGTTTTTGCTGAGGTATGTAAATTAAGTTTTCCCCATCATGGTTCAAGCCTTGTCGTGGCAGTGGGGCTCAGTAGTCTGGCGGGAATTGAGGCACTTTAGGCGAAGCCAATTGAACTGAGGAAGGGGCAGCTCTTTGTACCCCTCTTATAAGAAGAGGGGACTACAGAGCAGAGCAACAGTGACGCCGATTGTCGAACATAAGAGAAGAAAATACCCAGATAGGCTCGAACGTTTAGTTGAGACCACAGGACCCGCGTTATCGATTAAGTTTTTTTTTTTTTTGCACTTAAAACACGTAGCCTAATTTTGTACTTGTAACGATCACTAACACTGCCTAATATCAAGATATGCAAGGAGGCGGAATGCCAGCCGCGATATTGAAGAACGTCTCGCAATGACAATTTGGCTAATCATTGGCCCGCTACAAAACAAAACGTCCCTATTTTTGAAACTGGCTAGCCGTAATGTAATACGGCTATTTGTGCAATACGACTACGACATATACACACATGTTAGTACATGACGCGTTTATAGTGAATCGCATGAAGTGAACAATCATGGTGGAATTTGTACTAAAACTGTACCGCAACTGTTAAACGGTGAGTCACGTCACGTGAGGATTACGGACACGTCGGAGCGTAGCAGAGCGGAACACTAACCTTCTTCCCTCTGGGACTAAATATTACAGATCATACCTCAGTTACCTACTATTGATAACATCTCTCTAGAATTTCATATTAGAACTTTTAATTTGGCCCATTGGAGGGAAGGAGGCACGGACGACAATGCATTCGTGCAGTTTATGCTGATGTTTATAGGTACCAAACGAATAGTCGGAGACTACTCTTCTGTCCTCCTTCATTATATAAATATAAGGCTTATATAATAGCAATTGTTCAAGGAATGTTAAATTTTTATCCAATGCAAATGTTTTTCTTCACTGCAAACGAGCAGTCGCAGTCTTGGCAAATTACTACCGATGCCCACAGATGCCCGATAACAATTAGACACTATGTAGATGTGATGAACTCATTTACCCCATATCACAATAAGCCATCTAGACATTAACGTAGCAGCATAACGATTTTTTTTTTGGAAAACGTAATCTTTAAGTAAAAACGACGCTCCACTATAATACACGTGTAATACCAGATGGATACACAAACAAGCGTAAGAGGCGGCGCATAAATCTCCTCACAATTTAAAAAAATATTAGGAGGTACCACATCTGACCGAAAAGTACTTCTCCCTCTCTTGAACGAAAAAAGTAGATAAGTTACCAGGTAGAATATTATCTCACTGACACTCAATGAACGATGCATTCAATCATATTTTGATTCGAATATTTTGATTAGATTTCATTTAAAATGCGACGGATATCTTAAAACGTCGGTCATGACTGTCATATATATGTGTAATTAGCAGCATACTGTCAACCAGCACTCAAATAATCTCTGTCGGTAAGCGTCTTCCACCTTCAGTACTCCGTTCTTACGGACACGCCGGTTGCGAAGACTCTTGTGATCTTCAGACAGCTGCCGATCAATATGACCGTCAACGATGTGGATGGTGAGGAAGCAAACAGGGAAGCATAAGCTTGTTTTTAGGGTTCCGTAGCCATATGGAAAAACCGGAACCCTTATAATTTCGTCATCTCCGTCTGAGGTGTTTCAAAGTGAGGCGACGCCTACCAAAGTGAAGCGATCTCCAACCCCGAGGGAAGATTTTGATCGCTACCTACTAATCATATTACTAGCCTCTTGGTGTTAATTTCTTTATGGGATAAAAATAACATTAACGCTAAATGCTGTATTACCAGATACCAGAAGCTTCGTACAGTTGTGAGTAAGCGACCAAACTCAAGACTCCACGGATCGCTGCCTCACTACGACAAGTAACCACGCACGCCGCGCTCAAAACGAGGACATTTTGTTGTGGAGCCCACCCGTGACCAAGGTTGCTGTAAAGCTTTTGAAACGTCGGGCTACATAAATAATTTAATAAACCGCGATAAAATCCGTAAAAGTAGTTTTATTGTAACTACAAGAAAAAAATCCTCTCAAGTAGATGAGCTGCATTTTGCACCAACTCTCGCTCACCTGACAGTTCACACCATCGTAACGTGTCTTCTATGCCGTCGCGTTTTGTGTGGTTTGTGAGTAACTGGTAGCCCATTGCAGGGGACGAGCACAGGAGAGCTACGTATCTGCATGACAACAATGCGGATGTCTATGGGCCTCGGTAGTCACCAAAAGGTTCCGATTGTACGTTTACCATACTATACAAAGAAAATGGAGTAAGCTTACATGCGTTTTGTGAGTTTCCTTTGGGTAATTGGAGGGGCGAAACTGTCGACCTCCCCTGGTAACACGTCTACGTTAACATTGTCGGTTGTGTTCAAAATACTCCGACTAAATGTTTGAAGAGAGAAACTATATAAGAAACATTAAAGTCGGAACGTCAGACGGAGATGACGAAATTATAAGAGTTCCGGTTTTTTTCATATGGCTACAGAACCCTAAAAACTAGCTTATGCTTCCCTATTTGCTTCCTCACCATCCACATCGTTGACGGCCATATTGATCGGCAGCTGTCTGAAGATCACAAGAGTCTTCGCAACCGGCGTGTCCGTAAGAAGGTCCTTACTGAAGGTGGAAGTGGCTTACCGACAGAGATTATTTGAGTGCTGATTCAATTTTCGCTTCCTTTATCGTTTGGGAATTATCTTCACAATCAAAATTGTAGGAAAGTCACGTTGGCACTTATCTGTTATAATCTTCGTGGAATATTGGTTTATTTTGATAACAGCTGGACGTAGTCGACCAAGCTAGGAGGGGACTGAGTGACATCTGACTAAATTTAGGCCAAATACTTCCAACTCCACACTTATTTAGAACCCAGGTTCAGCAATCTTGAGAGGATCTTGACCTCCGTGTCTGAAAGACGCCCCTACTCTCTGTTGTAAGAACACTCATAACACTTTGATAGCAGTCTTATATAGGACTACATTTTTATATGTTGGTATATTTAGTACAAGTTTCAAGAAGTATGGAGGGATGGGGACAGCGTATTTGCATAACAATTATGCGGATGTTTATGGGCGTCTGTAGGTATCAAAAGATCCGATTGCTCGATTGCCCCCTAAAATAAAAAAAATATATAATAAAAAACTGACTGTTTGGGGGCCAAGACTGGTGTTGTTCCGTACTCAGTGGAACCAAGTCGTAGAATCAAGCAAGTCTTTTTGGAAAGTCCACATGAATCAGTCGCTAAATAGAGTTCTTAGATCATTTCGGTCTTCATATTTCCAACGATATAATGGGGTGACCAAAATCTTCTGTTCAGGTACTGCTTATCTTCGGTCATCTCGCACAGGTACTACGTATTTATGAAATCAGCTACCAGCCTGTAGCCAATACTATATAGAATTTTTATGAAAATTATTGTATTCATTTTCCATACTAATGTCTTATATTTACGCGAATGTTACTTATCACCATAAAATTTATTTTACGGATTTTATCGCTGTTCATTTAATTACGAGTATTTAACTAGCCCGAACCCGTCCATGGTTGGTCCATTGGACAGTCTACCCGTGACAAAGGTTGCTGTAAAGCTTCTGAAACTTCGGACTAGTTGAATTATTAAATAAATAGCGATAAAATCCATAAAAGTAGCTTTATTGTAAATATTAATTTCCCTTTTGGTAGACAGTCTCTAGTATTGCCTATGATTGTACGTTTGTATAAAATTTTACAAACCCCACATTGACGGGGGATTTAAATTGAAATCACTTCTTTGAATTACATTCGGGTTTTATCCTCACTTTATCAAAAGATCCACAATAGTTTCCGTTGTCGATCCCGCAGCTACAGGAGTAGCTTGGAAAGAGTGTTAGCCAAGCCCGTTTCTTGTATCTAAACTTTATCATCATTATCAGTCCTTATCAGTCCTCTGCTGGAGATAGGCCTCTTTCAATGAGCACCAAGACAACCGATCTCCTGCTACACGCATCCATCCCGGACCGGCCACTGCACGGAGATCGTCTTCCCACCTGGTGAACGGTCGACCAACACTTCGTTGTTCTCAACACGGCCCCCACTCCAGAACCTTACTTCGCCACCTGTTCTTCTGAGTGTGTGACCAGCCCAATGCCACTACAGTGAGCTTATTCGTCGCGTGATATCAGAAACTTTAGTTCTCTGCCTTATGACTTCGTTGCGTATTCTATCGGACAGAGAAACACCCAATATTACACCGCAAACTTGCGGACCAGTCCAAAATTAGGAGGCCATGTTTCGGCCCCGTAGGACATGACGGGGAGAACGCATTGATGGAAGACTTTTGTCTTCAGGGTCTGCGGTATGGGCCAAGGGAGAATGTGATGAAGCTTCCGAAGTGCTACCCAAATTAATCCTTCTATCGGCTTCCTTCTCGAAGTCATGTCTATCTAATTACAATAGGTGCCCGAGGTAGGTCACCTAACACCAACCTAAACTTACACTTTATAGAGCTAAGTATTCCACTAACAGATAGCAAAACGTACAAAGAAGAAAATATCCACAAGTAAATAAAATATGAAATATTTATACTGCACACGTATGTTTGTTGTTCGCATTGCGATTAAGTCTGTCTGTCTATATTGTCCAATTTTGTGTTGCAAGACATATTCTGCTACAGTACACTTACTTTACTTATCACATTGATGTCCGTAAATCCACAACAGTGTGGTTTAAACGCCTCTTTTTACCGCGTACAGCTGTACTGTGCAACCAGCTGCCTCCCTCGGTATTTCCGATGCGATGCGATTTAGGTCTCCATGAAAAGAGCATACACATTCGTTAAAGCCCGGCAACGCGTCTGGAAGGCTCCAAGTCCTGCAATTGTCTATGGGCGGCGGTAGTTACTAACCACCTTCTCGTTTGCCCCTTATCTCATAAAAAAATGTACCAGAGGAATTACTAACCACGTCATGCTGTTAAAAATTGCTGAAGCGATCCAGATTTTTTTTTAGAACAGACCCTTTTGACAACTACAGACGCTAAGATTTTTGTTGTCAGGCAGATGCGTTGCCTTCCTTGCTACCACGCTACCAATAGGCCATCAGCTACTCACAAGCCATTTAATTTTAGGTTGGTATCATATCAGAGAGAGGTCTCCTCGGTCGCGTCTAATGCAATCTACTATATAATTGACATAGCATGAACGTTGTAGTGCAACGCGGCATTACAACTAAATTGGAACGGCACGACTCTGGAAGTAACTCTCGCTCGGAATATACCGTCTTAAAAAGTGATACATAGAGCAAAGCATCTGATTGCGTGCGGTTTTTGAGTAGGCCATAGACCATAGAAAGATGGGGTAAAGGAGGCAATGCACGCCATTAAGTGTGCGGATGTTAATGGTGGTTAGTATTCACCGAATGGTGCCCATTGGGCGCTTGTCTCCGTATTCTATCTTATCTTCACTTAACGAGCTAACCAGCAAACATGAAGTCTCTTGAAGGCGAAACTACAAGTTTAGTTACAAAATATAACAGTGCACAAGTACTCCCTATTCCGTCGTTACCCTATTCAAATGAGACGGCAGTCCGACACGACTTAAGATGAAAGTGCAGCGCTAGAAGCGCTCTCCGGGGCACAGGGGTCAACACAGGTAACTTGTTAACTCCGGATTGTTTTTAGACACTAAAAACTGAATAACATTTATTGGTCCGTCTTGGGACGAACTGACTCTAACCCGGCACCTCACAATCCGTGGTAAAGCATACTAACTATTAAACTACGAGGTCACAAACTTTGTACCTATTATTTATTACCTAACAGTTAAATAATACATTCACTTCTGTTGTCAGTGCCGGGATTTTTTCCTAATTATCTTCTATATTCAGATAAAGACCAGTTACAGTTTCATTATAAGTATAGATTGCCAAAACGGATTTGGCAAAAAGACCTCCAGTTTTTGTTCACAATTGTGTCAGTGGGTTATTCCTAATGTAATACATATGGCAATTACCCAATACAAAACGTATTAGCCATGGTCATTATAGAAAAAAAACGTAACACTGAGTCAGCCGTTTTCGCCTAGTCGTGTCTATCCTAGACGTCATTCAAAATTTCCTATGAGGGACAGAGACAGAATACACCTTCGGTCAGTTGTAAATGGTGAAACAAATCCCGAATATGTATTTTGTCTTTTTCAATGCTCATGAGCTAAGGGTTTGTCCAGCTACATTGTTTCTAGTAGATCTTGGTAATGTTGGGACCTTGGGTTTATACGCCAAATGTATTTTTTTTACTTTCAAAAATATTTCACACCATCATGATGAAATGAACATATGTTCGTAGACAGTAAAGGAAAATTTACACATTCCAAAATCAAAAATTCTGTTCGTCTGAATACCGAAAAAATTTGTAATTCGACGGTGTTTGAATATTACAAAAAAACTCCTTTTTATAGAATTGATATGATTTAATGATACATAAAAGGTAAATTGATGGCTCTCGCTGGGAAAATCCGTTCCTAATTTTATTGAGAAGCTACGATGTATTGCAACGTATAGGTATACTATAATAAAATTTCTTACATAATTCTGGTCGAGTTATGGTAGATAGAGACAAGAACTAAAATTATTTGTAATTATTATACCTATAGGTTATTATTTAAGTTATTATTATTTAAGTAACTTTCATCATTGACGTCATCATCAGCCGAACGACGTCCAGTTCTCTACAGGTTCATTTCTAAGGGCGGCCATAGTTCCGGGTAGGAGGCCGTCCGACACTCCGTCTTGTGGTGCAGGGCCGCCACTCGAGAACCTTTTTTACCCAACGGTTATTGGCTCTGTTGTTGCAGCTCCAGCTCGTTGATTCCCTGAGCTATGTCGGTAATCCTTGTGGTGATCCAATACTTTACCTACTCATTTTTACTTGATTGTGGTGGGCCTCAGGTTTCGTGTCACTAGTTCTTCTTGAATCGAGTTGAGGGTTGAACCACTGGCATATTTAATTGCTGACGTTCAAAGCGTAATGTTTACGCATCCTTACCCAAAGGGTAATAACGAACTACAGTAGTTGGGTCTATCACCAGGCGGTATTTCGTGAGCCGTGATAGCGAGGTAGTAGAATGAAGCATCCCTGTTGCCACAGCAAAGTGAGGCTTTCTTACAACAAAAATATGTGATCTTTTGCCGTTTGCTCGAGTGTTTCTTGATGAGTTTGCTTAGTGAGAGGTAGCGTTATGCTGCATTGCAGTGGAGTTGGGCCGGCACGACCGGGGAGCTCGCATGATACCGGCGAAAAGCGACATCTTCGGTGCCGCGTTTGTAAGTTGCCGGGGTGGGGGAGGGGGCTTGCTAATTGGCCTTGCTGCCGTCTTAGCTTGCGTCTATAGTCGTAAAAGCTCCGATTTCTCATTTGATCCCCTATGCTACAAAAAAACTTGGTCATTATAAATGTTTAATTCTGTTTCATATTTTCCCTCTTGTATAACACATTTATTGTTTGCTGCAAGTCGATATACTAAGTATGATTCAATTGTTTTAGTTTTTTAATAAACGGAAGTACTTAAGGAGCCTGAGTGTAAAGTGAGGACGTGGCACAAGCGCGGCTCGTGGAGTATGCGGGAATATAGAATAGTGGGTCTGACGGAGGGGAGAGTGTTAGGTACTGCGTGTACCAACTCCTGAGCTTGTTATATACGTTGAAACTTGCTCAGGACAAATTAAAGTATACATTAAACTCGTATTTAAACGCTTCCATCTGCCTGCTTCAATGGCAGAATATGTTGGAGGCTGTACCCACTGACTAATACATATGTGTACCCATATTTAAGTAAATGGAAATCTTCCTTTTTTCGCTTTTATTTATTTATTAATTAACATTATATGTAGACTTACCACGTTAGCCTACTCCTTTGCTAAGTACCGTAAGGACTGGTGTACTAGACAACAGAAATGTGTTTAATGTTCATGTCATGTGAGCAAGAAGCCGCTCTTCCAGGGCCAATTCGGCATCGACGCAGCAAAGCACTACCCCTTGCTAAAATTAGTTTATTCCAGATCTCAATGATTTTTTCTTGGAATACGACTGAAATAAACTGTAGTGAGGTCCTCATATCACAAAACTCACGAATGGAATAAGTTCCGCAGCATTTGCTGGTACAAAAAAAAATTAGACAGATGTCACATGAAAACACTTCTACAACAATAGATTGTTCGTCTTTCTGTAAGGTAATGCCATGCTTCATTGGAGGCGAATTGGACCGGCGTGACCGGATATGTACCTTCTGCTCACACGATACCGCCGCACTATGTATTATTTGATCCTAAAGCTTACATGCTTTATTGTTATTAATTATTATTAAATATATATTGATTTTTTTATGTAGCAGGACTTCTGAGATATTTATTTTTATTTATTTATTATCCATTTCTTAGTTTTTCTCAGATTTTTATGGAAATATCGTTGTCATCAAACATACCCAAGAAAGAGGCAAATGTTTTTTTTATTTTATTAATTGTTATAATGATACCAATACGTTTTAGGAATCTATTTACCATTAGCCATTTTCAAAAGAGGAATACTCCTCATTTAGTCTTCCTAATACAACATGCATTAGGAAGACTAAATGAGGAGTAGTAATGTTTAGAGCATGTTACGTGATTACGCTGCCGATTGTCACTTGATTTTGATGGTTTTTTGTTGCTATGGTGTTAGAATTCTACCTTACACTACATAACATCACGCTGGTAGAGGTATCAACAGTCAATAGGGGGCGAGCCTATAATCATAAACAGGGCACATAGTTTGTGCTAGTGAAAATTTCAAATATAATCATTATTCAGGTGTGCCTTAGGTTTGTACTTGGGACCATTGACTTGGCAGTCCACTAGTCGGGCAATCACTGCTCTCATGGTCCCATACATTTTTTAATGAAAATTGGTTCAGTTCGCGTTCAAATTAAAGAGACAAAGTAAATTAATATCTTCATGATGTTTTTTTCTTTTTTTTTGCTAGAAATATTGTACATAGTAGCTGCTTTGACTCATGGTTCAAGTGTACCGCATGTTTCGTAGTGTGACATTCAGGTGTTTAATTAATTATTTTATTACTAACACATTTAATAGTTGGAAAACTCTTTTAGGCATAGATCAAATTCTTTATGTTTGTCTCGTTTTGCTATTGTTATTTTCCGTAAATATGACGAGCATGAGGGTTGGCGCCATTATGACCCCATTGCATTAAGTTTTTTTTGGTCGGGGCCCAGAAGGACACCGTCCCTCCCCACAGCAGACCGGGTCAGTTCCTGCAGAGGCAAAGTAATGCCACGGTCATGGGTGTCTACCGGCTCGACACTTTACCCCCGCTTGTCTAGCTACATTGTTTAGAGATGCGTAATAGGAGTGTTCATTTAAAAAAATCAATATTTTCTTGATACAACATACCGTATTGTCATATATTGATACAAGTATTGGTTTACCGATATATCTTAGAAAATTATCGATATTCTCGATATATCGTAGGTCTATAATATACAAAATGGATAATAATTGTAACAACTTGATTCTCTAAATGAATAAATTGCATTTCTGTGTAAGTATCCTGTACACGCTAGGTTCATGTACTATGTTAAGCGAAACATACAACTCTGTATTTAATTATATTAATTTGTACGAGCATTGAGAGTGAACTGTAAGACAGGGAAGCTAGTGACCACAAACACTGAATGGAGTCACATATTTATCTATTTTTTCTTGTCGTATTTTATCTATATATATTAATTATTGAGTATGTACTTACATATATATTGTTCATTACGCACTCAGTTAATAATATTATGTATAGTCGTATATTACATTCCCGCGAATACACAGATTACGCAGTTATATCAGAATATGTGACGTGTTGCAGTGTTGTGTGACAGATCTTAATATCGTGAATGTACTAATTGTATTGTATCTTGAAACCGTAAGTGTTTATTATTCGTTGTGTTGTATGTATGCAAATGTAATATTCCATTGTGTGGCTTAGAACCAGAACACTATTGCCGGAAAGAAAGAAAAAACTGGTGACCCTGAAAATCAGAGTTAGGACTAGCAGTTCCAACTTATGCTGAGGTCTCACCATTTGCTAAGGTGCATTATTTAATTTAGCATGGAATAGGATTGTTTGCTTTTTTTCAATTGTTTTTTTTTCTTCCTTCTTTGTATTTCTCTCTCTAATCTAATTGTGTACACATGTTTTTGTTTTCCTGAATGTATTTTACTTGTATGTAACCTTACAAATAAAGCCCTTTTTATTTTATTTTATTTAGTGTTATCCTTGCATATGGTAAGTATCGTGTGTTTCCTCTTTTAACTTTGCAATAAACGTTTTATTCAATTTTCCAAAATAAAAACAAAAATCATCTTAAAAATAGGTGATATAAATAGAATGCGCTTTTAATCAGTAACTATATTTGGTATGTGTAAATATTATAAAACAAAGTTACCAAAAGCTGAATATCTGCACATAAATCAATCAACTATCTCAAAATCTACTGAGAGTATTTTCATACGGTTATCACTACTGGATAGGCGTATCCTGAGGAAGGTTTTAGTGTATTATGTAATTTTCTTTCACGGGCGAAGCAGGGGCGGATAGCTAATATATATACCAATATTTCTATCGTATGCATAGGCACTAGATGATTCGATAATATCGGGATTTTAGATAACTACAAAATGTGTAACAAACGTGAAAGTCTTAAACAATTATTAAATCGATATTTCATAAAATATTTTAATACATTTTTTTTATGAAATATCGCTCGATTACGATTACGATTTCTTGATATATCATAAAATATTTTATGAAATATCGATAAATGTGCAGTACTAGATTAGACGTCTTCCCAACACCACAAAATAATCCACACCAAAGAAAAAACAATATAAGAAATTACTTTCTAATTGTTAAACAAATTATAGCCCTGTAAGTACGTTGTATCCCTTTATAGTCCGATACAATCTCATTTTCTTTTAGATTTAAAAAGAAAACTAGCAAAAAAACTGACCTAAAGAGTTTGTTTAAAAAAAAGAGGAGTGTTCGGCTTTGAAAGTTCGCTAGTTTCAATCAATTAGCCACCAGGATTTCTTTATTTTTTTAAATTAAAATAATTTAAAAAATCATAAAACCTACATAGAATCTGACTATTTTTGTGAGGACTTTAATAAATGTTGGTAACTCTTCAACATTAAATAAAATGCTAATATGAAGAGACAAAATTACAATTATTGTATAACAGGACAGCACAAAGATTTTGAGATATTCGTTCATGACGGTGATTCTGTCTCATTTCACAAAAAAATAAATATAAACAAACGCGATAAAATCCGAAAAGAAGTCCGTGCTTCTTCGGGGATAATTAGGCATGAAGTTACCGTTCTTTTATGGATTTTTCTTAATTCCCTAATATCTTAAAAATTATTTCGCAAAGAGCAATAGGAGCTCTACTCTATGGTTTCTTTTAATACGATTTATCAAATAAAGCGATAAACTGAGAGTGGTTCAAATTTAGGGTCTGTGTTATTCGGCTCAACTGACACAGCGACAGCTATGCGTTTTGTACTGGCCACTGGCTACTCGCATACAGCACAGAACGTGATAGCACTCGGCAGAACCAACAGCTATAAAACAATTTCACATTTATTATTCGTGTATATCTCTTTTCCCATCAGTTCTTTTTAATAATTCTCACAAATGAGAGAAGGTGAATAGGATGGAATTCAAAATTACAAAGTTTCACAAAAAAGTCTCATATTTGTCTTTTTTATATTACCTTTTTTGACATGTATGTATTATGCTTTTATATATTTCTCACAAGGAAACGAACACGAGTGCCGTTTATAAGATTTCCAAAAGTCTTCTCGTCTTATGAGTATGCTACGTCGTAGCTCTGTAGCGGCCTCTACGAAACTGAGTTAGTACAAATCATGTTGAGTATTAGCAGTTTATCGAGTGCCTCGTGGCTTAGTGGTAGGCATTATCCTATTCAACCATAGAGCATGAAGTCTTGGGTCTATGTCCCAGTCGGAATTTACAAAACAGGATTTTGAAATAATCGAAATAAAGTTGGTGATGTATCCATTTGCCTCGGGGAGCACTTTCTTTTCTCCCCCCGGTCATGTCAGACTGTTGTCCTGTCGGATTAGGCGAATTGAGTAGTGTGCAGGCGTCAGTACTCACACTTATTCACTATAATGTGTCCTGCGTAGTTGGCTGGTCTATATAGAGCTGCCGTGGCCAAGATTTGGCGGAAACATTATCTTTGTTATCACTATCCTTTGTATCTCAAAATTAAAATAGAGCCTGTAAGAGCCTGTGTTTTTTAGAAAGAAGACATATTTTTTTCTCTCATAATGAGGGATTTCAAAAACTAAGACATATATGATCTAGAGTTTTGCCAAGAGTATCAAGTGGATAAATATTATGTAATTCGGTATGTTACAATTCTGCAGACAAATAATATAGTTAAATATAGTTAAATTATATTGACAATATATGTCAATGTATTCTAAAACTTTGCATACGGAAATTCTAATATATCATCACACACACCGAAATGTTAGAATTCAGGACCCTTCTCCCAATGTACCGACATTCTGGTCTCAACTGGATCTGTCATATTATATTGAAATGTGTATTATGAGATATTTTTTTTCGTGATTAAAAAAATGGCTGTGAAAATAAATGAAAATCTGTTAAACACATCGAAACGAAAACGTTGTGACCAGGAGACCATGAAACTAGAACTTCCAGTTATACTAAATTCATGGTAAACAGATGTTGTGTGACAAAAATGAGAAAATGCTGTAACTAGCGATCCGCCCCGGACTCACTTGTGAGCATGTGATATGATAAACGTAAGAGTACCTCGAATTTTCACTCGCACCACCCGCTTACTCTTCATAGCTATCTACCTAGAGATTTTTTTCAAAACAAGTCAAACAAATAAACACACAAAAAAAGTTAACAACTAAAATGCTCGCGGGCTCGGGTTGGGGACTCACTCCACAACATCTACGTAGACTTTACATTTTGTTAATAAGTAGCCGGCTAGAGTATGGTTCATTTTTGTACCACAATAGCGCTGAGTCACTAACTAATAAACTGGACCGTATCCACAATAAAGCTATGAGAGTAATAGGTCATATCAAGTCGACGCCCAGTCACGTGATCGACAGTGTTCTTTGTATCCCTCCACTCGCTAATAGACGTCAATATTTAACTATGAAGTCTTGTGTTAAATCCCAATCCACATATGATAATGTCACATTGCAGTGTATATCACGGTTATCATCTTATTGGAATGACAGATATCGGAGCAACAAAAGGAATCCACAGCTGGCTATCATTATTTTAAATAAGTTAAAAACAAAGTAGGAAAATATAAAACAAACCAAACATTTAGATAAGTTTAATTTAAGCGTATGGATATCTAATATTAACATTAAAAATGCTATTCATAATAGCCTAGATTCCGCCAGTTTACCTAAAGAGCAGTACGAGACAAGCTATCCTAAAATTAAAATTTTACAAGAATCACGCCATAAGTGCGACGGGTGTTACTGTTTGTATACGTAGGGCTCCAGAGATAACATAAGCGCTAGTTCATCTGTTTATGACCCAAATCTTACCATGGGCCATGGGGTCAAGTGCGCTTCTAGTAATGTTTTTATTATGTCTGCAGTAATGATTGCTACGTCGCGGGCACTATCTTACGGCCAAAACGTGGGACAATAAAACTTGCTTATATTGTCCGTTACAGAGCCTTGCTACATTTAAGTCGTTTTACCTTACGCTTATACTATCAAATTACAATTAAGTTAAGTAATAACATAAATGTCCAATAGTAATGGATACCATCACACATCGGCATTCATGGGAATGAGCAGGCTGATAGATCAGCTAAAAACTGTTGTCTAAAGGAAGAGTACTTACTTATATACGAAATTGGTTATGGGTAAGTATAAGATTGTTGTGCTTTGAGAAATGGATGGATTTGGTCTAGGGCTATTATCTGTGAACCTCCTTTCATCCCCTGGTCTTGCATGTTGTGGCATTACGGCATCGTTCTGGGCATGTCGCATTACATAAGTTTGGTTACCTCATGAAGAAGATTCCGTTCCCTAATTGTGATTTGTGCGGGATCATGGAGGACGTGTATAATTTTATGGCGGAATGTGTCCCGGAACTAGGATATTAAATATTACTACGATTATGTGTTTTCCCAGCTTTCGGTGTGGGTTTCCAAAGGATATTGAGCGCTCCAGTTTTTGAGGCGGGCAGGATATATAGTTGTAAGTAAATAATTCTTGTGAACACTGCCGACGCCCATAGGCATCAATTAGCACTATTAGCCCACTTGCGCATTCCTCCACTGAACAACCGGAAACCCGTAAAACGTGATAGCATAGCTATCGCCTTGCTGAAGTAACGTGATAGCATAGCCATCGCCTTGCTGAAGTAACGTGATAGCATAGCTATCGCCTGGCTGAAGTAACGTGATAGCATAGTTATCGCCTGGCTGAAGTAACGTGATAGCATAGCTATCGCCTGGCTGAAGTAACGTGTGATTAAACCTTTTAGAGTCATCACGACTGTAATGATAAACCAAATATCAGCACAACATTGAAAAAAAAAGAAGTGCCTTCACACCTTGTTACTTTGAAAAAATATATAAATATAACATGTAAAAATGCATAGCACATAGGAAGATAGAGGAGTTCAATGAGGCATTTTTACTTCTCTTTTTTTATATGGCGACGAGCAAACGGACCCTTTTGACGTCTCTTAACGCGGTGTCATGTGAGCGAGAGTCCCCTGCCGGTAGTGCCGGCCTAATTCGGCTGCAATGCAGCGGTGCACTGGCTTATGCAATATAAGGAAATAATACAATATGGGTATTATTAATATAAGGATGGTGACTTCCTTCCTCAACTACGATAAAATTGAACTGAGTGGTTTCCATTTTGTGAATTGTTTTGTACATTTATCCATTTGTATGTGGAAATTATATTTTTTTTATTCATTGATTTTTCTATATTTTCTTTTGGTGTGGGTCCCGCGGCACATGATAGTGCCGAATACCCACAAAAACCACCGCGAGTGCCATCAGTGCCGCCCTTGGTGAGGTGCCCCGGAACAGCAAACATCAGGGCACCTCGACGGCCAGTCAGCCCCCTAAGGGACCAACTCCACCTCCACAGATGAGGTTGCCCAGCACTACAGGACAACCCAACCGACTTTGGGACAGTGCAATGTGGTGAGGTTCCCATCATCGCCCCTTGCCCCGTGCGCAAAAGCGCCACCTCCTGATGCTCTTAGGTCCCCTCTTCTTATAAGAGGGGTACCGAGAGCGATTCCACCACCTGATCTTTAAGCCCCCTCTTCTTATAAGAGGGGTGCAAAGATCACCCTCGGTTGAATTGGCTTCACCTGGGTTCAACCCAGGCTACTAAGTCCCACCGCCACGACAAGGCTTGAACCATGGTGGGGAGATATTACTTAACCTATGCTCCTCATAAATAATATAGGACTCTAATACTAAAAGGCTTTTTAAGAGTCAAGTTTTTCGTAGACTGATTAATGCCTGCAAACAAACAAAGAATAAAATGTTTCCTCTATATGTAACAGATGAATAGCAAGTACAGCATTATGATAGACGACCGCCTCGTGGTCTACATGCAGGCAGGCTCAACCACGGGTCACCGGTCCGTGTCGGACCAAATGGCGAAACTTGACAATTAATGAAAAAAAGTATACAACAAATTGAAAGAATATAGCGGCGATGCCTCGGAGTTTTTTTACAAGAATGTGGCGCGTTGTATTAAGCTACTGTAATGGATTTTATCCCGGCTTATTTAAGTATTTTTCCAATCCCAATATTTAAGTATTTTTCCAATCCCAATATTTAAGTATTTGTCCAATCAAAATATTTAAGTATTTTTCCAATCCCAATATTTAGGTATTTTTCCAATCCCAATATTTAAGTATTTTTCCAATCCCAATATTTAAGTATTTTTCCAATCCCAATATTTAAGTATTTTTCCAATCCCAATATTTAAGTATTCTTCCAATCCCAATATTTAAGTATTCTTCCAATCCCAATATTTCAAAAACTTTACAGGAAATGACACATTACAACACTCATGATCCCCTTCATGAACCGTCGTTCATTGCTTGTTTCATTCACGTTGGCGCCGAGGCCGTTTTGGCTACAGTGTACGAGCTGCCCTCGGCGAGGAGTTGGGGAAGGTGGGACCCGCGGTCTCCCTGACCATGGTATTCATTGTTCAATTGTCTATCATAAACATTCATCTGAAGGAGAGTGGGGCGGGGGGGCGTTGAGCCGCCTTTCGAATCCAAAACCCCTAATGTCTTCGTTCGACGAGCACCCATAGCAATCTTTTGACGCTGCATTGGGCTTCTCTTCGCTTCCCGAGCATAAAATCAGCCCTGAAGAAAAAAAAATATACCATTGTCACGGTCGGACTAGGAAATGATATATGTCACTATTTTGTGAGGTAGAATCTTGCGTTTTCCTTTTTTGCAAATCTATTTTTTCTGTGTTCTACTGACCTATGTTTTCTTTTGTTGTATTTCACTTTACAAATATAGTTCTTTTTATTTATTTATGCCCCATTTAATAATATAAACCACGATGAAATCCGTTATAGTTTTTATTGAGAAATGTATGTATAATAGCCCTGCGGCCCACCTCCTTTTTGTAATAGCCGGCGACGGTCTGACGTCCATGATATATGTGAAATTGAAAATTGATTTATCTGTATATGCGTCACAGTGGAATGTCTAAGAAGCCCCCGCCTTTCTAAACTTTCTGCGTTGCATCATCTTTTGGGAATGCTCGAAGTTTGACGCAACACGTTCTAATAACTAGTAATTTATCATCGCATCTCGATCCCGATTTAAAACCATCATCATAGGTCTTGTAAGTCTTGTGCTACTGTTGCATTGCAAACAAAAACGGCATTACCAGGGTATTACCTATGTGTACCTCTCGCTCACATTATTCCATTTGTTCATTGAGATAATATAAATATAGAAGGGAAGACGGCATAGAACGCGACCGTACAAGTCGACAGAGACAGCAAATGTTGTTCAATATCTGTATCTCGTTTTTTATTAATTGCTCCTGCGTAATGCGCATGCTATATGTGATAGAAAAATAAACTGATGCATTCTTATCTTCCTTCCCTATTAACCAAGCCGGCCACTCTTCTCTATCCATATTAACTCTATGGTCATATTTTGTTAGTCCTACTATTAATATTATAGATGATCTGATGCAATGCCATAGATTACAATCTACAATATAATAGACATACATTTATAATAGACATACATTTATTCCGAATTGAAATGAATGGTTTCCTTGGGATGGATTTTATTTGTGCGAAACTTCGGGGTACACCTAGTAGGTTCTATAGACATCTGTGATATCTTTACCAAAATTCATCTGTCTACTCTTTATGCTAAATGCTAATCTTAGCGTAATGTATAGGAAAAATAAGTTGAATATTTAGTAACTTTTCAGTTATTAAAACTTTCGAGGACCTCTCAAGGAGAAGGAAGAACTAATTAAGCCCGTATTCATTTGTAAAAATCTCATGTAACGACGTTTGCCCACCGTAGACACCGAAACTAGTGAACCGGCTTTGATGAATTCTATGCATGCGAGTTTAATTTGCAAAACAACCACTGAACCACTGAAATTATCACTGATAATATCCAGATAGTGACAAAGATAAAATTCCTTGAGTCATACGAATAACACCTCACTGTGAAAGAAAGAGAAAGAAAACGTATGCCTACACCCCTCTCACTTGGCACTACAATATACGAAACGTAACTCAAAGGGAGTTACGGTCACATGTTTAATAATTTATATATCCCTCTCAACTGCCTTGAGCTTCATTCGATACGCTCTCGTCCCATATTCACCAACTTACCTCCCTGACATATTTCTTCAAAAGTAAGTTTAATGTCCTCCTGACCGAATTTCATGTACGACAGTAGTCGCCATTAGAACTAGCCAATTGCGCATGATATTGCACAAATGTCACTTCCCTCGATCGACTACTCCGATGGGACGACACGATGCGCGAGAAGTCGAAGGACCGATGGTTCTCCAAGATACAGGTGTGTAACACTATCAACTTTCCAACTCTTTTTGGTTATTGGAAACTGAAGAATCCACATATTTATGTTCCGGCCCGGGGTTTGAAACGGGGACCATGCGATCTGTGACTGAACACGGGACAATATCTAGGTGTTTATATAATAAGAATAGCTAATGTACCTACAGACAAAATATCTAAAATAATAATTCTTTCAATGGCCATTGAAATGAATATAAAATAGACTAATATAAGTAGGTGTCTTAAGGTTTTTAGATATGTTCAGCTCAAAAACAGACGAATATTTATTTTATCTGAACACACACTAATTCAATGCGATGAAGTTGAGGGGGCAAAGCTATTAATATTACTCGGAATGAAAATATTGAAATAAAACCTGTGGTGATACTCTGTGTATTTAAATTTTTATTAATAACAATGAACGCAGTTATAGTATCATATACAACAATGGTATTAACGTTACATAATAAAATACTCACCTAAATATATACTATTTCTATAAAACTGTACAAACAAGGCATAGCTCTTACTCTACCGTGTAACGGAACGGTATCTTCTCGGCCGAGCGGGCCCAATTCGGCTCCAAGACAGCTCAACATTATCTTTTGCAGTTTCATAGCGATATCATCATTATCATCCCCCTTTATCATTAGGTTGCTGGATATAAACGTCAAGAGGGCCGATCTCCTGCTGCTCGCATCCATCCTGCAACGGATACTGCAAGGATTTCTAGTTAGTAACGTTCGCTATATACAGATTTATTATAATTTTTACTCTAATGAAGATTTGCCTCTGTTCCGTTTTACCACTCACTGTCAAAGCCCCGCAGTTTCACCCGCGTAACTTTATGGGTGCCTATTAGTCATGGCATCATGCTAAATAGCCTATTGCCTTTCTCGATTAATGGACAATTCAACACAAAAATAAATCCAATTCGGGCCAGTAGTACCTGAGATTTGTGCGTTTGACAAGCAATCAAACGAATGTTTTTTTTTCAGATTGATATTATCAGTCTAGAGTATGGATGTGCCTCTAGTGTTACCACCTTATCTGTTCCGTAGACAAAATCGGAAGTTACCTTTAGTACCTTTAGTAGCTCCATCTAACTAGAGCTTTCAAATGGTACCTAACACTAAAGACCACTCTAGGGACTTGCGGGGAATCCCCGTATATAATGGTTTGTAGATTTAAGATGTAAAACACATTGTAGTCATTCAAATACTTTTTGCTAAGGTAATCATCATTTTTTTCAATTTAATGACGTGAACTCTATGTTACCCACGTTAGTATTATTATATTTACGAAATATAATTAAAACCAGTCAAGCACAAGTCGCATTCGCACACCGAGGTTCCGTGTCGACGGAAGACTGCACTACAACTCAAATTATTTTATCAAACTCACATGTGCAGTAGCCATAACAGTTTCTGTGTCAAATGAACTACATCTATAAGTTTGTGATGCTTTTCATTTATATGTTAATATTTAATATTATTATTTATATACTTTCGTCATCGGCTAGTCCTCACCATATTACAGATCGATGTGGTTTTTACTCCTTCCTCGTCGGAATGTGGAGAAAAAGTCCATTTTGGATCAACTTTTTTATTTAATAAGACGATCTCCGTGCAGTAGCAGGTTCAGGATGGTTGCGAATTGCAGGAGATCGGCCGTCTTAGCGTTCATTGAAAGATGCCTTTGTGCAGCAGTGGACCGATAAGGACTGATAATGATGGTGATAATGAAGAAGCAGTGCAATGTTTTATTGCCGAATTGGGCCGGTACGATTGGGAAGGCATCTCTCGCTCATGTGACACCGTCACCGGGGAGCAGTCACGCGTCTGTATAACAGTAATGTCTATGGGCGTTGGTAGCGATCGAAAAGTTCAGACTAGTCGTTTGCTTCCCTATACAATAAAACTCTTTACGAAACGAATAAATTGAAATTTAATCTCTGCATCACTGCAAGATGATAATCTTTGCTGCCGTATCTGATACGTCATCTAATACGTCATTTGTTGTAAAAACGATGCGCAAAGATTGCGCTATTGATAAGAGATGCAAATCTGGGCGCGCGGCAGTGCCCCCGCCAAGTCGAGAAAAAAACGGGCACTGCTCTGCTGTCCTTTACTAAGCCATTCAGGCTATTTCTGAGCCTCTCTAATTTTGTCGTGGATAAAACTAGAGAACAGAATTCCATAAGCAAGCAGCCGTTATATGTCATAACATGGTATATGTCAAATTTAATTCAATTTTTATTAGTAGATTAAAAATTATAAATAGTCATAATTTCCTTATTTTGCCACTCACGGACCGCCTGAATACTGACCTTTCATCATAAATCATTTAGTACAGTACTCTGTACTGCGATTTCTCTATTAATATACAGTACCCTCCACTCCTTCTGAAATTTCCTAAAGCACACTGCGTGCCTCCGCGGATCCTCTCAGAAAAAAATCTGCATTTATACATACGTCACTCATGCCCGTGATAATAATATCTATGTAATGTAATAATTAATATGTTTACTAACGTTTCTAGTTTTCTCGTGATTTACTGGTTCAAACTGGCCTTTAGCTGGTTTAGAAGGCGTCAAATTATTTTTGTATCATTTTAAATGCATTCTTAATATGATCCCTTTAGAGTATACTTCTAATGTTATAAATGCGATGTTATAAATGTACGAGGTAAAACAATCCTTTATCCAAAGCCAAAACACCAACAAAATCGGATCTTTCAAGTTTTTATTGTACCGTCGTAACATTTTCAAGTCTTTGTTCAAATGCACAACCGCCACCTCGCCTCCTACCTCTCCCTTTGTATGGCGTGTAGAGTTTATAACATCTAAGCGGACCATTGTACTAACTTTTTGGATAGAAATATATTCTAACAAACCTTTAAAACAAAAAAAATGTGTTCGCTATTCCTAAGAGTGCTAGCGTTTAAAATGTACCTGTGTAAAGTATCGAATTTACTTTTTACAGGATTACTTTACACGTCTCGACTGAGGTTGAAAAGTGTACAATGTTAGTTACATTGTACACTTTTATCATTAGTGTGCTCGGGGGTTTTGAGGAAAATGCACATAATGTTATGCGTTTGAGCGCAATTCTCCGTGAGGTCAGTGGGTACTTGATCCCTGTCGGTGTGCGTTAAAGAGCTACAGGGTCGTGTTTTGTTTACATTTCCAGGATGATCCTAACAAGGTGCCGTTTATTCTTGCTCATAAAATAACGTAATCATAACCGAATTTTGGCTATGGGTTCCCTGTCTATTCAGATAAGCCATCTGTACAGGAAACTATACAGTGCACAGGTGTTTGTGTAGATACAGGTGCACTCTCTATGCCCTCATTCACCTATTTGGATGGAACGGCAAGCCGTCACAACAGCCGAGAAATCTGGCACAAAAGCGACGGCTTACAAACAACCAGGTGGTAGTTCGTACTATTGTCGATCCTCCTATAGTTTTCTTACTGGTCCAGTCGGAGCACCTACAAATAGGAGTGTCATGTGAGCGAGGGTTACCTCCCCAGTTGTACCGTTCTGCTGTAATGAAGCATGTCACTACCTCGTACTGTGTTATAGGAAGTTGTCTGTAGACTTCGACGGGTCCTTGCATTCCTCATCTTTATCATCATTATGTGTCCACTGGACTCTAAAGTTATCATTAGAGTCCAGTGGACAAATAATGACGATGATGATGATACTAAGCAAGTAATTATTATTTGTCTACCTTCTAGAGGTGTCTATGGTGACGCACAAATGAATAAGTTCATCTTAATTATTCAAATTGTGTGACAAATTTATTGGGATTTTATTAGGATTAGTCCTCAATTTTGTTAGGATTAGTCCTCAATTTTATTAGGATTAGTCCTCAATTTTATTAGGATTAGTCCTCAATTTTATTAGGATTAGTCCTCAATTTTATTAGGGATTAGTCCTCAATTTTATTAGGATTAGTCCTCAATTTTATTAGGATTAGTCCTCAATTTTATTAGGATTAGTCCTCAATTTTATTAGGATTAGTCCTCAATTTCATCATTAGCGCGTATTCTCCAATAATTATGACGTTGGCCTCATTCGATAATCTTCAATAAAGCTGACCACATGCCATGCGCTTCTATGAAAATTTAGCCTAAATTTCACGCAAATTCAATTTCGACACACGACTCATCGATTTCGGTTGATGGTTTTTTACTTTGGACATACTAATCCACGCCCCAGTAGAAGTGTGTTCATAGCAATTTTTACTTTTAAAATCATAAAATTAAAGCTTACTTGATTTACGTAATAATTTTAGATTACGAGAGGAAAATGAAAATCAAACAAAATATTTATAAAAAATAAATTAAGTACAAATTTTATTTATCATTGCTTAAATTTCAGGTTCAAACTTAAAACTAAACGTGATTCGATCACTTAAAGCTTTATAGCTACATTTATAAATGAATAAATTAAAAAACCAAGAGATTCAATGCCTTTGACACGATCTAGACTAGGTTCAAAAGATAGCATTACGTTTAAAAAATTCTCGCTTTTGCTTAAAATTTTGTGAAAATGTATCTGAAATAATTATATTTAAAAAGAGAGCTATCAAATTATATTTAAGAATAAATTAATGCTTGACTAGAAGCGACTTAATCATAACAATATAATAAATGCTTACAATTTGTAAGTTATATAATTTAGCTACCTAAAATGGAATCACTATATCACAATTTAGGAATTGCGTTAAACCTAACGCCAGTATACTAAACAATACTGAATGCGATGTCAAATATAAAATAAAATAAGATTCTAACAGCTACTTTAAGTACAAAAAAAAATAATAGCTAGTTTAGTTACATTTGAGACTAATAGGACGATTCGACGGAACAGAGTACACAACTACACTTGGTCCCATCTTGTGTCAATCAATAAATAACTTAGGCCTAAGATAATACTGTTCAAATGACATAAATACAATTACGCTATAAGACACTTGATTCAGTCGCATTGCGTTTCACTGGACAGCAGAGCTGACATAATCTTTTAAAGTCTTCACGTTCTAGAACATTTGATTTTACGTCTTCTGCATTTTCCAGATCCACCGAGATTGAGCAATCGGCTTAGGCAATGCATTTCACATTTGAAGATCTCTACTTCAATCTTTCTTTTGTTGACCGCAAGCTATTTATTCTCTCACCACGATGTCCTCTTTTTCGGTTCACAGGTGCATTGATACCGATTCCACCTCATATGATTATTCCGCTATAACAAAAAAAAGTAACAATGAAACTCTTGCGATTGAAAAAAACGAGCGCAAATTAAAGCACTACTTGTAAGACAACGGATGCCAGTCAGCTCATACAAACGACACATTCAAATTCAAAATCACGTTGAAAAGTAAAATATCACATTCTTAATAAGAAAAAAGATTTAAGAAACTATTGTACAATAAAATGTTGGTTGCAGACAAAAAAAAATAGAAAGTGTAACATGCAAAAAACGTTTGATTATGCTTGGAAAACAAAACATCGATACGAAAGCGAGGGTGATATTGTTAAGACATCTCAGCAAGCGTGCCCTACACACCTACGTTAGTGATCACAGACATCCATCATCTTACGAACCTTCGTGAGGCAACTCCTCCTTTCCTCCATGTTGGGACATTGACAGGAGCACTTACGAGGATTGAACACCCTCGGAGGGGCGCACTTCTCGGCGCTGGCGGCGCAACAGCCGCAGCTCACGTGTACCTCCACGTCGTATGTCGCGCACGACTCCTTCTTCTTCTTCGCGTTGTATATTCGCACCTGTAAAGAATCCATCAGTCAACGATCTAATAATAACACAGAGCACGTGGTGCTGACTCATTAGACAAATTGTGTCATTATTATCATTGGTGACAATAGGTTGCGTAACGCGAAAGGAACTTACGGGTATTTGTTCCGTACGAATCTTGGTAGGCACGCAGCTGGATCCCTCGGCTTCGTAGTCACAGAGGCCGACGCATCGCTTCACCCAGACGGAACTAGGGCTCACCTGGGGAAATACGTCAACGTCAAAAACTATGTTTGATACATTTGAATGCGGATTTTCTCACGCATTAACGACCGCCGACACGGATGTAGGCGACATTGTCCGTCAAATGTTTAAACCAAAGTTAATTGTTTATTGCGAGCAGCTTGGCAACTTGATGAGGTTCTTCAGCAGCTCAGCAAATAGCTGTTGACGACATTCTTATTAGATGTTCGTCTTGTGTCATGGGATGTGTAACTGCTCTGCATTACTCATCGAGATATCAATTTCAGCGTCATTACATTAATGTGACAGGTTTCTTGTTGTGACAGACAAGTGCAGGATCGTCGCAGTTTTGAAAGTAAATCTCAGCTGATAACACTGGCTTGAAGACTACTGGGCTTTCGCGCTTAGTACGGCTGTAATAGTCCTTTACGAGCAACTTCACGATAGTATGGTAGACGGTAAAGAGCTGCATTCTGATAAAGTCTCTGGATCTAATTAGGTTGCGTCAGAACAAAACTAAGAACAGTTATGGCACACTTTTATTTTTTTTATTTGTTGCAGTGTTCAGGTGTCCATTATTGTCTTTTACGATAACGAATTAGCAAAGGTTTGTACTCCTAAATACTTCTGTTCTGTTTCTAGAAGGTCTTTGATTTTGACCGTGGTTATGGCAACGCAAGATGAATAATCTTACGTTGCAGAGTAACTGCTTTTTTCATAGCATAGGTGGACAAACGAGCAGTCGCAGCCACTTGGTGACTGATTAATTATGCCGACTCCTCCTCTAACCCACGTTAAGCGCACCCGCTAAGGGGCCGCCGGCTGCGCACAATTTTAATGAAACGCGGCAGCATACCTGCCCCTTTACGGTCTTATCATGTGAGCGAGAGGTACCTCCCCGGTCGCGCCGTCCCGAATCCGCCGCAATGAAGCCTGGCCTACGCCTACAAAATGTTTCGCATAATCATCATTTTGGATGTCTTAACTGACCGCACGTTTCAAAATCGATTGATGCGTTAATGAAGTACCTGCAGATAAGCGGCCTTGACGGGAAGTTCCACGAATGTCTCCTTGGGCTCGCCACACCTCGCCTTCTCAATGAACTCGTACACCCGTCGGTCGTGGGAGCCGTCGCATGCCACTGCGGACGAAACGTCGGGTAAGTGAAATGAGCACGTGTTCGCGCCTCGCTCAAGTATGCCAGCGGTTGCATCAGACAACCGGCGTGACAATTATTACAACTAGATTATTTTTTCTATGTATAGTTCTAGGCTCTGTTTGGCTTTTATAATTAACAGACCTCCAAATTCACATTACGATGGATATCATATTATGAGCCTTTCATTTACGGTTATGTAAAACTTTGTGTTACATTTTTATAAAACTTTTAAAAGTTTTTTTTTGTATTAAAATAAATGGTTTTAATTGTATTTAAGTCATTATTGAATATTATAAATTAAATTTTACTTCCACTAATTTTAAATTAATTTAAACTATTTAAAGTTGTATTACATTTTTTCTAATACACACCTTTTCTTGTGTTATCAATTTCCTCCGACGATTTGGGGAACTTGGGATGGTGTTCCTGATATTTAAACGCTTGCACCACCAGCACCAGCACGTAAAACATAAATATTCTCTCCATTTTTTATTTTCACTTCACTACACAAAAAATCCAATAAAATCGTGAGTATCGCTGTTATCAAATAGGTATTGAACTATCAGTCCGCACAGTATGTGTTGCACATGTGACGATCGGTTAGTTTCTGGTGTGTGGCTCGCCGGCTTTTCTATTATAAAGCCTGAGTCAGTGGAGAGCTTGGCTGTTGCGTCACGAGGTACCGCCTGCCGACGTACTTGCTCAGCTGACGGCTACGTCACATAAAGTGACGGTACGGTTTCGTCGAACGCCCCAACCGTTACGGATCCGACAACGGAAACTGCAACTGCAGGGGATTTTTTCTTATCGGATTTGCAGATTTTTAATTGGGTTTTAAGCGTTAGGTATTACGGTTAGATTTACGTGTGTAGTGCAATAATACTAACGTTCGGGAAATTCCCAATGTGATGTAGGTTCAAGAATGTTGCCTGATAAGCTATCGGTTAGTGTTCATTAAAGTTGAAACATTCCGTTGTAGACTGTCACGTACATAATTTTATTTGGTTTAATTCGATCGCGAAAATGATTATGGTATGTTATAATGACAATAAAAATTGTAATTGCAAGATATTATGGCTTTACAATTATTATAACGAATATACTTTTACACAATATAAATTTGATATATGCCTGACAGTAAAAAAATAATAATATTTAAAATTATACTGAAATTAAATAAATGTAGGTACGTCACGACCTGGTCATCTATTTGAAAGGAGATAACGAAATGTACCTTCATATTATGCAATGTTACACTCATATTGCCACTCGGTTCCGACAAACCCTTATCGGTACGTCCTACACCTGTCTCCCTATCTCTCTCGGTGTAGAGTACAGCAGGTAATGCCCGGCGTTACACGGTACGTGACACCGAGCCGCAACCGCACACGGCAACGAGTCCAATACACGTAAGTTGGGATATGAGTGTATTTAGTTGGGATATAAGTGTATTTAGTTGGGATATGAGGGTATTTACAGCTTATAAATACTTTTAATTAGGATCCAAAACTTAGATTACAGAAGGTGTTAGCGGCTATTGCGATGAAGTGGGCTTCATAAAATATATGTATATATAATTATTATAAACTAAAGTCCCCAAAAGATATGTGTATGTATGTGATAAATTTTCTCAATACTTACACAATAGATTGTCATGAGGATTTCACCAAAGGATAGAGCGATTGCCGAAGCAGGTCCTTGTTATATATATACTGGCAAAGTTGTGGCGGAACACTAGTAACTAATAAGTTGTTCGACAATTTGGAGTAGTTCAAAGTATTCCGTGCTCGCGTAAGTTGGGGTAGCGTATATCTTTTGTTTGTTTTTTTGTCGCTGGAGAATGCACTGAGGCATGCAGCCGGGTTGGAGAGTTCCCGTGTGGGTATGCGGCACTCGAGAGTCGGAGAAACTGCACCCACAACCCACAGAATTCCAGCGGTAGTTCAGTAAGAGTCATACGACCGCGACTCCACCAACACTTTACCAATACAATATCGCTCCCTTTGTTACTATTATAAGTTATCATATTAATGTAATGTGGTGGTAATATATCTAATGATTCATTTGTTTACTAAAATTCAATTAAACTCCAAGGGTACATTGGAGTAGAACTTCCGACATGTGAAATTTACAAAAATTTCACATGTCAAAAATTCTAATGAAGGCGTTCATATTTTAATAGTCACGTGCGAATTAAGTACTCGGTAACGACCTAATTAGAAAAAAAAAAACATCTATTTACTTATTTCAACAGAGTTACTTATTCTATTACAAAAGTGATATTGGTCTTAATTTAAAACATACGGTATTTATATTACTCTAAAATACTACGACCACAGATGGCCTAGGAAAGCCGATGGTAATTCGTAACATTCTTATTAATTACATTAAGTAAGATTGCAGACAAAGGAAATCTAGCCGGGGCTGTCACTCTTAGCTCGCGCGTAAACCTACATGATACGCTGTGGATAGGATACGTTAAAACAATTATATTATATAATATTTTAATGTACATTGTCTCAAATTTAATGTACATTGTGGACAAAAGTCTCAAAGTATCAATAAATCTCAGGATGTTTCAGTGAAAATTGGCGCTTTTTTTGGATAATGAATAGAACCAAATTTTTAATATAAATGTATATTTACGCACATGTAACGGGAATTCTATTCAAAAACTTACGAAAAAAAAATGACTACAGTAAAGTGATGATGTAAAAACATCACAAAAACCCAAATTGTATCGTCATACGAACGCACACATTGACTAAGCACATGTCATATCATATCCTCAATCCACAGTTAACACATTTCGGAAGCGTGCCAATCGTGACTATTTCATTAGTGACGGACCAGCTCTTTGATAGTGCGGACCGTCATCAGGCCGGGTGCCGGCGCCGCAGATAACAGAAACGGGGAAAGATTAGATATTACTATGTGATACTAATACACAGAAATGTCACCAATGATCAAACAAAGGCGGTCATTTAACAGGAAGAGTTTTGATTGCTTCTAAGCCTACGATCGGAAATGTTAAAATAATAACTCTCTGGTGGGCTCCTAATGATAGTAGCAGATGTTGTTTTGTACTGTTCAATCTGCGTTTTAATAATCATTTCATAAAAACCCTAAAATTGGTAATTTATATTTATAGCCCAGGAAAAAGTGTAATGGTTTTTTTCTATGATATGTACCGCAATAAAAAATGAGCTCATAAGAAAATGAACCACCCTATTATGTTAGACTAGACTTAGATATTTTCAATGTGCCCAAGAAATACCAGACTCCATTTGACATTAATTTTGGCTCACGCTCTCCTGAGTTTTTTTTTTTCTTAAATACTATCTCTTTTCTAACGCGAAATCATAATATTTTTCACTGCCCTGGCCCTGGCTTCGCCCGAGATTAAGTTAAACACTAGAACCTTTCGCTCGTCGCTCTATCCATTAATGAAACCCGCATGACAGTTTTTCACGTTCACGTTGGTTATGAGTTATTATGAGAAAATCGATCACATACAGACTACTGACTAGTATTTCTGGACTTCGTTTCATATATAAGAAGATAGATCACTACTTTTTCCACGATAAGTGTGATTGGGCAGATCTCGAACTTAACATATGTGAACTTAACTATAAGTAAAGGTGATTTCAGTTTTACGCTGCGATTAGTCACTTCCGAGAAATGATTATACGTCATGAATTTAATGAAACTAGCAAATATGTACTTTGTCGTACAGCGTCGACGTTAAGTTCACTTACGTACTGGACAGGAAAACCTCGTGGCAGGCAAAAAAACTTGGTAGTGGTCTTTTAAAGAGTGTCCAAGAAACAAAGCTCGTAGTGAAAAACTGACCTTACTACATATTCGGTATTCAAATCGCGTACATACATCAATTGCATCAAATCTAGAATCAGTGCTAGTACCCTAAGACGTGTTTTTATAAGATAGGGGTTATTTCACAATATTGTGAGATTTATTAACGGTCCTAGATAATAAAATATCACAACTCTATAATTATCTCATAACTCTATTACTATCGTTACAATTGACAAACGACTATATTATTCTCCCACCTACGACGAAATTTCGGACTTTCGTCCCTGTGAAGAGAGAGAGAGAGAGACAATCTTATTTCATTACCTTCGCACTGAAATTCAAAATTTCATCTGCTTGATATCTATGTTCGTACCATATATTTTAAGCTTTAAGATTGTATTTTTTTTCTCGCTCACTACTTCTTTATGGAATCAGCTGCCATATACGAATCATCAAGAAAATATAAATACCTTATTTATCTTTGAAAGGCCGGCAGACTCTCGCAGGTGCTCACCGGTGTTGCGGATGCCTGTGGGCATTGTTGATCACTTACCATCACTTGGTGCACTTACCATCAAAATCTGCTTGTTTGTGTTGAGGTATATAAAAGTTCCTAGTGTTAAATCTATGGAAATCTTATTTTCTGCCACCACCATTAGTTTTTGCGTCCGATAAACCAAATGAACTTTGAACGACACAAAAATTGTGGCCGCTTTTGTGTCGTTCAAAGTTCTGTAAATAAAATAATGTTTTAATATATGCGGCAAAGCATAAATATCATACGATTACATTAACAAGTGTACTCATGAAGTGTCATAATACTGGGACAAGTTACGGGACGCTATACTGCAATTAATTTCAAAGGAAAGTTCTATATTGCCTTCTTGGAGGCGATGCATTCTTTCATTCTTGGAACTGTTGCAGCTAGATTTTATCTATGGATGAACGGGTATTCCCAAATTAGAATTACTTTACAAGTAAGAAGGCCGACGTCGACCCTGACTCCAAAACATTTGAGTGCTAATATACAAGTCAGCGCTGACTTTACATCCGTTACATTAGGTGTCCTTCAGGACAGCGCTGACTATTCAAACTCTGAGTCAGTTGCTGTCAGACACAGTACAGTAACCAGTTATTACAACTAGACGCCTTATAATTTATTCTAGGATGATCTTTGATCCTTGAGTAAGTAGGAATAAATATCCATTATAAAGATTAGTCAAAGCGATACTCCACGTGGCAGTAGAGAAAAGTAAAAACTGCACCAAACGACATTTCGCGAGTAATGTCCGATGTTCAAACAGTCCCAAAGTCTTACATGATAACCATCGTTTTACCTTGAAAATACTACCTTTGGTTAAAGAAAGAAATAGAATGCTACTAGGGGCTTACTCGCTTTAATAAATCTTGAACCACGCCTAATATAACATATCAATGAACAAATAGCTCGTATCTTACAACAATTAATTAACAATTTTGACATTCAATTACTGATGCACCCTTGACCTACGACACGCCGCACGCTGTGAGCGCGTTGACTCTAGATAAGATGTCTTTACTATTTGATAAATGTTACGTGTGTACATTTACTACGAGTTTAATTGTAGGAGGCAGTGATATTGTTAATGTTTGTTGTTCCGGGGCACCTCACCAAGGGCGGCACTGATGGCACTCTCGGTGGTTTTTGTGGGTATTCGGCACTATTATGTGCCGCGAGTCCCACACACCACTGGACCCCACCCAGGTCTTGTGAAGGCGCGTAAATGCGTTTCCCTGCGTCAAAAAAAGGTGGTTACATGATGTCTATGTTGTTGGTTTTCTTGCAGTTTGTGAGATTCTGGATTTCAAAGCATCTGAATATAAATATATGCTGAAGTTTATAGTCATGGGTAGAGAACAAAAAGTAGGACCGTTTTGGTTCTCATTTGTCTCCTAGCTTCGAGTAGCTAGTGGAATTCTGGCGGTTCATTGTAAGAAGGAACTAAAAATGTGGGATCTGTTTGTTACTTGAAACACCTGCCGAGACAGCAGTAGTTGATACAGATGGAAAGGAGGTTTTGGCCCTAAATAGAACTTTGTCTTTTAGTAATGTACATTGTATTGTAATAAACATTTTACACATGCCATAGACAAAGTAGCAGTATGCATACTTGTCTATTATCTTCTCATCATCTGAAAGTTGTTAAAAATTAGAGAAAAAAAAATATGTGTATTAAATGTGTGTTATCAGACTGAAAGTTGTGATGATATGAGAGAAAGTTGTAGGATATGTGTGTGTACTGTTTCTCAGGGATTGTGTATATGCCTATAGAAGATTCGAGAAAAATTGCCGCATCATTGTTTACTTGAACTGGTAACTGCCCAGTTGAAGGACCGCAAAGTGCCGTTATACAAATGCCCTTCACCGCTGTGTCACTGGACCGATAGATGACCTTTAAGTACAGTCATTAGGGGGTAACGTGAAGCGTAACCTACAAAAAGGCAGCTAAATTCTAATCGTGGACTACAATGCACATCTGGCATGGGAAGTGTCAAACACGACTTGTACGGGACAAAATTAAAATCTAGAAACACGGACAGAACACGGAGAAAGGCATGTTGTTAATTTAGCACGTAAAAGCCGTACTTACAATTCGTGATAATTATTATAATTTTCACGTTCTAAGGAAGTCACTATGCATAGAGAAAACTAAAGGTGCAAAAAGACCTGTCCTTGGGTCGTTCTTATTTGTATATCCTTCAATAACAAGTGCTTGTGCTTTCTGATTTATAAATAAATGTTGTCACTTTCTTCTGATGAAACGAAATGTAAACACATTCAACTGACACAATAAATATAATTTTTTCAAAAGAAAAATATTTGAAATACACGGAAACAGCATATCGTAACATGAAGAATTAGCATAACAGTGACCGTGTCACAGTTTCG